>OZ025876.1:7053992-7150556 GCA_964019415.1 Ianthella basta | reverse complement strand
GCAAGAGCCCTCCTTGAGGCAAACTGGCTCAGGCCAGAGACCGCCGCATGGCGCCTGATGGACGCCCTGTTGCTAAGAAGGGTGAAGCTGCCGGATCCCGTGCTGGACCTCGGGTGCGGCGACGGACTGTTCTCGTTCATAGCCATCGGGAGGGGCCGGATGGACATAGACCACGACTCGTACTCGGGGCTTGGAAAATTCACTGACAGCACTGACATCTACAACTCTGACAGGAGCACAAGTAAGGCAAGGGTGACCAAGAGACCCCGTCACCGGATCACCGGCGTGGATCACAAGCAGAACCTGCTGGATCAGGCGACATCCCTGCAGTACTATGAGAGGCTTGTAAGGCACGACCTCAACAAGGACCTCCCGTTCGAGGACGGCTCGTTCGGGTCGATATTCAGCAACACGTTCTACTGGATAAAAAAGAACGCGGGGCTGGCACGGGAGTGCCGGAGGATCCTGAGGCCGGGTGGGCGGATGGCAGTCTTTGTCCCGAACAAGAGGTTCGTACGTAACCTGATTTTGGCGAGTGTTCCAAGCCGGTGGCACTGGGCCCGCTTTCTTGACAACGGCATGTACGAGAGCATAAGCCAGAACATACCCCCGTCATGGAGGGGGCTCTTTACAAGGGCCGGGTTCGAGATAGAGTCCCACACCAGATACATGTCGGATAGGTTCGTGAAGTTCCACAACATCGGGACGCGGTCGTACAGCCGCTATATGATCCAATGGGCCAACCGCATGGGAACCACGGAGAGGCGTAAGATGAAGCGGCAGGTGGTATCCGACATACTCCCGGCCATAACCTCGTACTTGGAGTACGAGTCACGCACGGACTCTCCGGGATGTTTTGAGATGTTCGTCCTAAGGAACCCCTCCTAGATGGCATGCGGGACGGACATAAGCATCACCCTTCCAAGCTATATGCCGACCTTTTGCTTCCGGTTGACATAGTTGTCTATCTTTAGCAGCCTGTTCTCCATAACGGTGTCCTCCCTCTGGGTGGCCCTAGGCAGGTAGCAGTGCTTGCAAGGGTCTATCATCTCGGTTCCCTTGTGCCTCTTGTGGATCTCCCTTGCCTCCTCGAGCCTCTTGCCGTGCCAGATGTCGTATATGGTCTCCTTGTTGGCGTCTCCGACCTGGTGCAGCATCATCTCGTCGTTGGCGCACAGCATCACCTCGCCGCCGGACCCGATGGTCATCCGCTCCCACAGCTGGGGGCACGTAAAGTTCTCCTCGTACTCGATGTCGGTGTCGTTGTGCAGGTAGTCTATGAGCGGGTTCGACCCGATCTGGTCAGTTATAGGCTCGAATGTGTTGTAGAACACCTCCGGGTTGTCCTTTATCGCCGGCCACACGGTCTGGACCTTTATGACCGGCTTTGGCGTGCCCATCTCCTTCTTGATCTCCTTGAACCGGGCGATCTTGTCCACCATGTCCTGGAACTTTAGCGGGGCCCTGATCTTCTCGTACGTCTCGCCCACCCCGTCAAACGAGATGGTGAGCCAGTCGAGCCCGTACTCGACCAGCTTGCGGAACTTTTCCTCGTCGATCCTGCCCCCGTGCGTCAGGGTGGACACCTCCTTTATGCCCCTGTCCTTTGCATACTTTAGCATGTCGAGGATCTGTGGGTGGACGAACGCCTCCCCCCTGAGGCTCAGCCGGATCGAGTACAGGTTGTTCTCCGCGCCCTCGTCTATGATCTTCTTGAAGAGCTCAAAGTCCATCAGCCCCTTCTTTACGATCTTCTTGAATTCCTCCGTGGTGGTATAGCACATGGGGCAGTTGAGGTCGCACACGCTTGATATCTCCACGTCTATGTGGGGCGGGAACCTGCTTACGTGGCGCAGTCGCGGATAAAGGTGCCACTTTGTCCTGTTCCACGCATAGCTGAGCATGTGGCCCCTGCCTCGGTTCAGCTCGAACCTGGCCTTCCTCCCCCGGGTGTCGAGCCGGAACTGCCCCTTGTTGATCCTCACGCCGCCCCCCGCGGCCGTTTGCCTTATAACTTTGTGTCCCCCTATCCGTGCCTACGGGCGGCCCCCGGGCCCCGGATCCCGCGATCAGCCGGACGAGCCCTCGTCCCGGACCGCCTTTATCGCGTACTCGAACGCCCACGAGGCCCCCTTGTAGTACTCCTCGAGGTCGGCCATCTTCCTTGCCTCGTACTTTTTTGCAAACCTGTCCGCCTCGCTCTTCTTCTCCTCCAGCTTGTCCAGCAGGCTACCCAAGATCCTTCCACCTCAGCGCCTGATACTTCTTCAGGTCGCGCCTTGCCCTCATGCCTATGACCTTCTTCACGTCCTTTGGCCTTATCCCGTACCCGGGCCTCATGATCTTTACCATGTTCCTGGTTATTTTTAGCTAAATAATCAGGATCCACTTGGAGTTGTCCTAAGGGAATGGGGATACCCATCGATCAACTTCTTCGTCATCATATACTTTCATGCAGTGTCCATTTCACGCCCTTTTGTAGTGTTGGCTACTGTATGGCTTCCATTACTGTACAACCGAATAGCCTTGAGCTCTCATCCCTTAATTACTCTCTTGAATCTACTTCAAATAAATATGCAATATACTTTCGTCTGTCCATGCATGCAGCTGGAGTGTTTACTGTTGAAGGCAGCCACCGAAGGGAGGTGGGAGGTTATCCAGCAGGCCTTCCACACACCCAGCCAGAAGGAAGTGGTCCAGAGAGTGAGAAACAAGGTGATTTTGGCAGAAGGACTTGTACCATGTTTTTCTACTCCTTACCATTACCCACAAACAGTGTGTTATAAATATTTAACTACATTTGTTGTCCTGTTGTTCCATCTAATGCAGTTTGACTGGACTCTATTGCACTTTGCTGCCTATCATGGTCATCTTGATTTAGTCAAGAAGCTTGTGACTGTGTGCAAATTTCCCCCAGACGCACAGACCAAGGTACAGGTGGACTGTTTGCATGTCTGTTAGAGGACACATGTATACCACAGATGTTCAGTGGCAGCACACGCAGCATCATTGAATTCTCCATAGTATGTTCCCTACAGCTACATTCACCCACTTGACATTGCATGTTGTCCTCCCCACCTGTTAGCACCAGTGGACTCCTGTCTTCCTGGCTGCCTGGTCTGGGCATGCCAATGTTGTCAAGCACCTTGTGAAGGAGCAGTGCAGTGTGGCAGTCATGGATGTGGTAAGACTTAGGAAGACAAAGGATTGCCTCATGAGTATTATGTACTTCTGCTTTTATACTGTTTCTGTCCCTTCTCCACTGGTCACTGCCCTGATTGTAGGATGGTCGCTCCCTTCTCTATGCATGCGTAAGGAGTGGAAACTTTGAACTGGTCAAGTGGTTCGTCAAGGAGTACGAACCACCACCAACACTCACAAAGGTTGGCTGCAGTTTGCTTAATTGTTTCCACACACTGTAGTCCTATTTGTCAATGATTGAAATGGGTAAATATGTCACCTTCCTCTCCATCCACGGTGCAACTCACTGGTCTATTGAGCTATAGACTTCTAGAACTGCCTGTGTTGTGTCACTGTGCTTGTCTCTTTGGTGCTATAAGTATACCTCTTTCCCACAGGATGGAGGTAGTCTGCTCATTCCTGCTGCCCAGTCGGGCAGTTTAGCACTATTTGATTGGATGGTCGATAGGTTTATACTGTCCCCCCACCAGTGGAGCGAGGTGGGCTATCAGTAGTCTCACCTGTGTGTTACAGTATGTGTATTGTGTTTCGCCACATTGGAGTGATGTAAACAGCATGAGATTGAGTGCATGCACATCTGCATGTGTGTAGTGCATTTCCTGTTCTTCTCTGATGTATGTATTCTGTTATTAGAATGGTGTTGAGCACCCACTACACAGTGCAGCTCGGTGTGGACACTCTGAACTTGCCCAACACCTCATCCACAAGTACAAGTGTGATGTGCTCTGCAAAGGCAAGGTGTGTTTGTTTGTTTTTGTACACAGTGTAAATAGGTATTACATGTGAATGCTTTTGTGTGCAGCACATGTACTGCATGTTAAACGGTGACTCTTGCAGTAGGGCCACTGCAAAGACTAGGTTTGTTGCTTGAAGGATCACTGGGTTTATGCCACCAACCAATTACACCAGTAGTGGTGTTACAGTTGGTTGGGAGGCCCAAAAGGCCTTATTTTATGCTGCTTCTATGTGTTGAAACCACAAGTGTTTTTAGCGTGTGGTGGATACATATGAAGGTGGCATTCATCCTATTACCATCAGTACACCACACTGATGAGCCCCTGCGAAACAGCTGTCTGTGGCTCTCCATCTTTGTAGGATGTTAGAGGGAAGGGAATCACTGGTTGCCAACTCAATAGGGCCTTTTGGGCCTGCCAACCAACTGTAACACCAAAACTGGTGTAGTTTGTTGGTGGCATAAACCCAGTGATCCTTCAAGCAACAAATAATGTGTGTGTGTGTGTAGAACTCCTTAGACTCATGTGTATGCTTTAGTGTGGAGTACATGTACTGTATGTCAATATCTGTTGTGTGTATCAGAACAGACACTCTCCTCTACTGATGTGTGACAAGTGTGTGTGTAGAGTGTGCTGGAGCTCCTTGTGTAGTATGTGTGTCATAGATACATGTCCACTTTCCCAACAGAATGAGGAGACTCTCCTCCACAGTGCTGCGTTAGGAGGGAGCGTGGGCCTAATTGAGTGGTTGATGGCAAATCACAAATTTGCAATGGAAGCAAAAACAAAGGTATTGCTATGGCCACACATGTAACACTGAAGTTCATGGACCTACACTCTTAAGAAGAGCTAACACTGTACGTGCAGTGATTGTAACAAACTACTGCTTCTGCATGTGGTGAATCCCTTTGTATGGGTGTGTGTGCCTGTGTGTGTGACGTCATGAGGGAATGTTGTAAAACATGGATCACGTGGTTCCCGGATCAGGGGACGAGGAGTCACATACTGTACTGGTCTTCCTATATAAATGGGTGAAACTACTCACGCTCAAGCCAGCTGAGAAGCCCTCACTTCATTCAGTATATTGTATGCCTTTACATTTTGATTTCAAGCACAGTTGATATGTACGTAACAAAGTCATCCATCCATGGATTTGTGTTACCCAAGTGACTCGCAGAATGGGAGTCTTTACTGTACATGGAGTGTTTGGTGGGTGTTTTATTTCATCAGTGCTAGTATCTCTACTACTGGCCACAAACAGTGCCATACCTCCGGGTTTGTTTAGTGGCACACTGGTGCCTTTGTTACAGTTGCAGACTATGTCGCTAACATCATGTCTCAGTGACAGCCTTGTGCCTGCCTGTGATCTGCTCCCTGATTCGTGTTCCATGTGATCCATGTTTTACAACATCCCCATCATGAGTGACAGAGCTAAAAAGCCCCAGTCCTCAATGTACGTAGTCTGTTGCTGTGAGGTTCCATTTTGTGGACATGTGTTCTCACATCAGTCAGTGCGCTGTGTTATGCAACAACACACCAACATTGATTGTGTCGTACAAGTTGTTGGCTGTGTACTGTATTGACCATGTCCCACCCAATCTTCAGGGTGGTCATACCCCACTGATGTTGGCAGCTATAGGTGGTCACCTTCCTGTGGCCAGACTCCTGGTGGAGACATACCACTGTAATGTAAATGAGGATGATGGTGAAGTGAGTGGATGGGAGTTAATGGGAGAAGGGGTTATAACCATTAAGTTGTAACAAAGCATAATGTGCTTTGACACTGAAGAGCAAACAAAGTATATACCCATATACTGTACAGCAAATGTGACAAGTGTTAACTCCAACAGGTATTGACTACGAACTCAGACAGCATTTAAAATGTTCAATGTAAGACTGTATAAAGTCTCGTGTGTGTACTCCCTGTGAAGCCATGGTCATATTAGTCTGTGAAAGTATGTACATATACGGTGGGAAGTATTGGCAGGCCTGGTTTAAATTTGTCATTTAGGTGGTTTCAGAAATCTACGTACCAAATTTAATTTCCTGACATGACATGAAACCAGAACCAGTCTCCTTTGTTGGTATCATTGCCATATTCTGTGATGTCATTAGTATTAGAACTTGGAATTGCTATTCAAGCCAGCCAAAAAGCTTTTTATGGCTATTACACCAAAATGTTTGCCCACCAATATTTCCTGCTATGTATACAGTGTTGGGTCTATGTTAGTCACATGTGGTCAGCCCCTTCCATGGCTTCCATTTATTTGCCTAATACCCACGGAAAGGGCCTGGGAGATTCTCCAGTTGTCTTGTGAAGTGTTATGCAATAGTGAAGGCGATGTATAGGGGCTGGCCATGTGAGAGTACAGCAATGTCTACTACTCACATACCACTGGTGCCTTTGATCCACCCCACACCCTGTCACACACACCAATGTGGTAGTGAACAATGTGATGTGACGTGGAGGGTGAGTGAATGGTGAGAGTGGGTATTGGAGGAGGCAGCATGTGAATTCCTGTATCACTGTGTGAATACCATTTGATTGTTCTCTCCTGTAGTCAGCGACACCAGTGATGTATGCTGCACGGTATGACCACCTCCCTGTACTGAAGATGTTGGTGGAACATGGGGGAGATGTGTTTCACAGGGGGCCAGTAAGTCACACTTGTCACTGTGTACCCACAACCTAATACAACATTCCACTCATGATATACTAACCATGTACACAGGGTTCATCCACTGCCCTTCACCATGCTGCCTATGGTGGATCCCTTGAGTGTGTGGAGTACCTGTTGCCCCTCATTGGAGAGAGGATGTTTGACGCGGATGAAAATGGTGTGACATGTCTTCACTATGCAGTTGTCGGTGGTAGCCTCCCAGTGACGAGGTACCTCGTGGACCAGTGCGGATTTGACCTCAGCTTGAGAACTGCAGTGAGTTGTAGAGTCGTACATGACATTGTGTGATTTGTTCATTTAAGATGTTATCTATTTGTATCTATTTTATGTACAGTATGGTTATCCAAGATTCAGAGGCACTGCTACACATGCACTTCAATACACACTACACACACGATCACACATACACCCAAACAGGTCGTACATGTATCACACACATACACACGTATCACACAAACTTGCCACACACTAAAACTGTAAACAGTGTACTGTAGCTATTGTACACACACACACATGCAGCCCAACAGCACACCACCACCAACATTCAGTTCATTTACATTCAGTTTATTTGTACAAGTTGTTGGCTGTGTACTGTATTGACCATGTCCCACCCAATACTCAGGTTGGTGGTACCCCACTGATGTTTGCAGCTCAAGAGGGTCACCTTTCAGTGGCCAGATTCCTGATGGAGACATACAACTGTGATGTGAATGAGGAGGATGATGAAGTGAGTGGATGGGAGTTAATGGGAGGAGTGAGTGAGCACTCAACTTGTTAGTTCCCACATGTGACCTAGTGACACAGGAAGCTGGAACACAAGATGCATAATATGTATTCAAGATCAAATGATGTCCGACCCATGACAAGTGTTATTATCACTGAAGTACTGTTGTTTACAAGTGCTTCACATGCAGTGCCTTGCAGTATATTACGTATGTACATGAGGGTGATTTGAGATTGTGTTTACTGTACAAAACTCCCACTAGTAAGTGAACACATGTGTAATTTGTGAGAATTAATCCCCATGTTGTGAGTTTGCTGTTGTGCATGTCTCTTAATGTGAATATGGTGAGATATACATGTGAAGTGTTGGGTGAGTGTTTTATTTGATCAATGCTAGTGTCTCTACTACTGGCCACAAACAGTGCCACATCTAGGGTTTCTTTAGTGGTGCCTTCGACCTACCCCCACGTCACGCACACCAATGTGGTAGTGAACTGTGGTAACTGACCAGTTCATGCACATGCAAACACGATGCAACACGATTCAAGGACGCTCACCGCGTGGCAGGACAACTCAATGAACAACAAGTTACACACAGGATCATGAGGCATGCACACGTGCACCCTACATCACATGATGCATTAAATAATAACACATACAAGCAAGTCACTACATCCCTCCCCTTCTAGTTTAAACCAGTCCAAACTAGTTAATCAGTGTCAAACCCCCAACGGTTGGGTGGTCTATGTTGACGTGTAGAACGACGCGCTGGACGTTGACTTGATGCTGGTTCCGGGTCAGTGTCACTGTTCTCTGCAACTGTCGATGGCAGAGGATCAGGAGCAGTTGCACTGTCATTAGTACTGTCAGTCACTGGTGCAAACGGAAAAGAATCATCTACCCCAGGAACTTCTGCTGAGGCTGTACGTTCTCGCAGGTGATCGACATGTCTACGCACTGTGATGCCATTTCCCAATTTCACTGAATAGGAAACCGGACCACGAACCTGAACAACCACTCCAGGGAGCCACACCTGTCCCGGACGGAAATTGCAGGCATAAACAAGATCTTCTTCGCGGAACACACGCTCTTTGGCATGGCGATCGTGGTTTCCCTTCTGCTGCTCCTGGTGACTAGATACCCTAGACCGGATGTCTGGGTGCAGCAGATCCAATGGAGATCTGAGTGGTCTTCCAAATAAAAGCTCTGCTGGCGACACTCCTGTTACAGACTGGGGTGTCAGGCGGTACATGAAAAGGAACCGTGCGAGACGCGTTTCCAATGAACCATCTGTAAGCTTCTTCATTCCCTCCTTAAAGGTTTGCACGGATCGTTCTGCTAACCCATTAGAGGCTGGATGGTACGGAGATGATGTCACATGGCGAATAGCATTACGCTTACAGAATTCCTCAAACTCGGTGCTGGTGAATGTGGTTCCATTGTCAGTCACGAGAACCTCTGGTAAACCCAACATGGTGAAAGTACTACGCATCTTCTCGATGGTGACTTGCGAAGTAGCTGAGTTGGTCATGTGGATGTCTAACCACTTGGTATGCGCGTCTACCAAGATCAGGAACATTCTGCCCATGAAAGGTCCAGCGTAATCAGCATGGACTCTTGACCAAGGTCGTTGTGGCCATTCCCAAGGGTGTAAAGGAGCAGGTTGAGGGTTGTGGCGTGTGGACTGGCAGGCTGTGCAGGATTTCACCATCTTCTCTATCTCTGCATCCAGACCTGGCCACCACACGTGCTGACGGGCAAGGCTCTTCATCCTTGATACCCCAGGGTGGGCTTCATGTAGCTCTAACATGACCTTCTCTCGGACTTGGGGAGGAACAACAACTCTACCACCCCACAACAGGCAACCATCATGTAGGCTGAGCTCCTCTCTCCTTCTCCAATAGGGCTTCAACTCCTCCAGCTCCTGGTCCATCTGGTTTGGCCAACCATACTGTACGAAGCGTTTCACTTGGGCCAGAACTGGGTGACGGTCTGTCATTTGCTGGATTTGTGCTACGGAGACTGGCCCCATGGAAAGATGTTCCATGAGCTGGATGGTCTCTGGTGGAGTAGGAACTTGGGATGGTGTCGTTGGCAAGGGCAACCGACTGAGGGCATCTGCGTTGCAGTGCTTCTCCCCTGCCTTGTACGCTATTTTGTAGTCGTACGCCCCAAGCAACAGTGCCCAACGCTGCAACCTGGCTGAAGCCATTGCAGGAGTGGCTTTGGATGGGCTCAAGAGATGCATCAATGGTCGATGATCTGACACAATGGTGAAGGAACGTCCATAGATGTACTGATGGAAGTGTTTAACACCAAAAATGATGGCCAGCGCCTCCTTGTCCAATTGTGAGTACTGTTTCTCCGCAGAAGCGAGTGTTCTAGAGGCGAACGCGATGGGCCTCTCAGATCCGTCATCCATTAGATGAGAAAGAACAGCTCCGACCCCGTATGGTGAAGCATCACATGCCAACAACAGTGGCTTGTTCCCATCAAAGTGGACGAGGAGGTTGGGAGAATCTATGAGTTCCTTTACCTGGTCTAAGGCTGCCTGCTGCTCACGTCCCCACTTCCATGGCATTCCCTGTTGCAAGAGTTGATGAAGAGGGGTGAGGATGGTAGCCACATCAGGCAGGAACTTCCTGTAGTAGTTGACCAGACCAAGCAGGGATCTTAACTCGGTCAGGTTCTGGGGAGCAGGAGCATTGACAATGGCAGCCACCTTGCTGGCTGATGGCTCCAAGCCATCCGAGCTGATTCCGTGTCCCAGATACTCGACCCTTGGTAGCAGAAAGGCGCACTTCCCCTTCTTCAGCTTCATCCCGGAGGTCTCCAGTCGTTGCAAGACTGCACTGAGGTTGTGCAAATGTTCCTCATCAGATGTACCAGTGACCAGGATGTCGTCCAGGTAGGTACACACGCCAGGCAAACCTTGCAGCAATGTCTCCATTAGCCGCTGGAAGATAGCAGGGGCGGAGGCAACCCCAAAGGGCAAACGCTGGTAACGGAACAGGCCTCTGTGTGTGTTCACTGTGACGTACTGCTGAGATGTTTCCTGAAGGTACGCATGAGATAAATCCAGCTTAGTGAAGGATTTCCCTCCGGCCAGAGATGCAAGGAGGTCTTCGATGCGTGGTAATGGATACACCTCCAGTTTCGCTGCTTTGTTCACTGTCAGCTTGTAATCGCCGCAAATTCTGACTGTTCCGTCCCTCTTGACTACTGGCACAATTGGTGCAGCCCAATCATAGAAATGGACTGGTGTGATGACTCCCTGCTTCTCCAACCTGTCTAGCTCTGCTTCAACCTTCTGCCGCAATGCGAAAGGTACAGAACGAGCTTTGTAAAAGGCTGGCTGGGCTTGTGCATCGACAAAGAGCTTGGCTTCTACTCCCTTGAGCATCCCAAGGCCTGGCTCGAACACCTTCTCATGCTGCCGCAAAATGGATTCCAACGTATGCTGCACAGTAATGGAAAGGATCTCCTTCCAGTCAAGGCGCAATTTTGTGAGCCAGTCACGACCCAGGAGACTTGGACCACTCCCTGCAACCACAAGAAGTGGCAGGCGAGCTTCTTGATCATTGGTTCCAGCAGTGACCAATATGGATCCAAGCACTGCGATCTCTTCTCCGGTGTAGGTACGAAGCTTGACTGCACTCTCTTGGAGGGCGGGGGCAGCACTGGCATTCCACAGAGACTTGAACGTGGCTTCACTGATCAAGGAGAGAGACGCACCTGTGTCGACTTCCATGTCTAACACCTTCCCATCTAGGGTCACAGCAGTCTTCAGTGGCGTGGATGGAGCATCCTGGTCCACCACTGGGTACAGGGTGTACTCCTCAGGTGGAGAAGCTTCCTCCACTTTATGGGTCGGCAGACCCCGGCTCTTCCCTGGTGGGTTATCCTGCTTGGGCTTGCTCCGGCACATCCTCACGATATGCCCAACCTTGTTGCAACCCCTGCACCGCTCGGTCTTGAAACGGCAGTTTGCAGCAGTGTGAAGGAGTGGGGGCGAAGTTGGCTCGGTGTCCTTGCAGCTTATGAACTGAGGTGGGGCTGGCTGTATCAGGCTGCAGATCCTTCAGATCTCTGGTAGCCAACTCCATAGCTTGAGCGATCTCCAAGGCCTTCGCAAAGGTCAAGGAACTTTCAGCAAGCAAACGGTGCTGAACACGCGAATCCGCGATTCCCCACACTAAACGATCCCTTAACATCTCGTCTAGAGCACCCCCAAACTCACAAAACTCTGACAACTTCTTCAGCTCCGCTACGTAGGCAGCCACCATTTCTCCCGACTGCCGCGTCCGCGAGTTGAACTTGAAGCGCTGGACCACCGCTGATGGTCGTGGGTTGTGGTACTTGTTGACTTTCTCCACGAGGTCTTCGAACGAAAATTCGGTGGGCTTCTGCGGTGCCACCAAACTGCGGATGAGTACGTAAGTGGACGGACCACACACGCTCAGAAGAATCGCTCTCTTCTTGTCTCCAGCAGCCACGTCGTTGGCCGCGAAATAGTACTCTAACCGCTCGGCATACGCGGACCACTCTTCTACTTCCTGCCGAAATTCCCCGATGCTACCGTGCTTTGCCATCGCTACTGGATCCCAGCTTCGTCGCCAAATGTGGTAACTGACCAGTTCATGCACATGCAAACACGATGCAACACGATTCAAGGACGCTCACCGCGTGGCAGGAGAACTCAATGAACAACAAGTTACACACAGGATCATGAGGCATGCACACGTGCACCCTACATCACATGATGCATTAAATAATAACACATACAAGCAAGTCACTTACATGAACAATGTGATGTGATGTGGAGGGTGAGTGCTTTTATCCATGCAGCTTGGTGAGTGAATAGTGAATGAATAGTGAGAGTGGGTATTGGAGGAGGCAGCATGTGAATTCCTGTATCACTGTGTGAATATCATTTGATTGTTCTCTCCTATAGTCATGGACACCAGTGATGTATGCTGCATGGAAAAACCACCTCCCTATACTGAAGATGTTGGTGGAACATGGGGGAGATGTGTTTCACAAAGCACAAGTGAGTCACACTCGTCAGTGTGTACCCACAACCTAATACAACATTCCACTCATGATACTAACCATGTACACAGGGTTCATCCACTGCCCTTCACCAAGCTGCCTATGGTGGATCCCTTGAGTGTGTGGAGTACCTGTTGCCCCTCTTTGGAGAGAGGATGTTTGAGATGGATGAAGATGGTTGGACTTGTCTTCACTATGCAGTTTTAGGTGGTAGCCTCCCAGTGATGAGGTACCTCGTGGACCAGTGTGGATTTGACCTCAGCTTGAGAACTGCAGTGAGTTGTAAAGTGGTACATGACATTGTGTGATTCGTGACACATGCACACACACACACACAACACACACACACACACACACACACACACACACACACACACACACACACACACACACATGCACATTGGCACACACACACACACACTCACTCACACACACACACACACACACACACACACACACATGCACATTGACACACACACACAAACACACACACACACACACACACACACACACACACACACACACACACACACACACACATGCACATTGGCACACACACACACACACTCACTCACACACACACACACACACACACATGCACATTGACACACACGCACACACACACACACACACACACACGCACACACATGCACACACACAGACACACACACACACACACACACACACACACACACACACACATGACGACGGCGTCATACTAAATGGAGGCTGGAAGTGGTCTGATTTGAGACTAGTGTTTCCAAATATGGCAGTGCTCCATGTGTGAACACGTACCATTACATGTCTGCACTGTCCCACAGTCACACTCATTGGTGCACTTGTGCATTTGTGCAGCATGTGTTCTACTACACATGCTGACTATGTTACCCCTCAAATGTGCATGCCCTGTGTAGCTTGCGTTTCTGCACAGAGGTAATGTCATGTCTACCAATGTTACCCCTCAAATGTGTATTACACCAAGACATGACCCCGGACTCTGCACATAATGTCAGACTCCGCTTATGTGTTTGTACTGAGAGTATGCCAAATATGGCAGTGCTCCATGTGTGAACAATGCACCATTGCATGTCTGCACTGCCCCACAGTCCCACTCTGAGATAATCATCTCACTTGTGGTCACTTACACTTGCCGAGTACCAAGGACAGACTGTGTCCCACTCATGGGTGCACTTGACTATTATTGTGTAGCCTTATGTTCTACTTCACATCTTGTCTATGTATCCGCCTTGTCCAACGACACTACCCACTGACTTGTATGGCGCAGAATGTCTTTGTGTCCCACTTGTGATGTGAAATTGCTCAGTAGTTGCACTCATACCTCTACACACGTCTTATCCTGAATGTCTACCAAATGTTTTTCCTCAATGTGTCCTGTGTAGCTTGCGTTTCTGCACAGAGATAATGTCATGTCTACCAACCTTCCTTCAGAGTGGCCTTGACTGCTTGCTGTTTGCTTGTGTGAGGGGCCGTGAAGAGATTGTCCGTGAACTGCTCACTAAAGACAAAATGGACCAGAATGAGCTGGACAATGTGAGGAATTAACCAGTTCACTGTCTCTTTGTCCACTGTGTTATAGTTTGTGTCCCACACTTGCAGGATGGTCGTGGTGCTGTACACCTGGCATGTGAAGGTGGTCATGTCGGACTTGTAAAGACACTGGTGGAGGAGTTTGGGATGTCACCAGACGTCAGAGACAATGTGAGCATCTTGACAGTACATAAGCTGATGCCTTATACCACTTTGACATGAATATACAACCGGCTCAAACCTGAGTCAACTAAATCCGCTTTGACCCAGTTTTATCTGTTTCTGTTCACATGGCCACAATTACTACTACATATTGCATAAGTGAACTTGGCCGCTTGATATCAGTCCTGTCTGTCCTTCATTGGAGGCACACAGCAGATAGGCATGCATGAATGGTGGAGGATGTGGCAGAGAGAGCACATGTATGTCACTTCTCTGGACACTACTTTTAGTCATGGACAAACCCTGCCTGTGTTGTCTGACCACAATCTCCCTGATTGCTGGAATCTTTGTATAACTGCCAGGAGTACATAGTTGGTGCATGCCTGCATATTTTCATATGTCCACACACTTTGCCAGCTAAGCTGAAATCGTGCATGCATTCCAAGTTTATCCGCATTCATGCTGCAAGGTTCCTCTTTTGCAAGCTCCTTGCTTACAGGTGGTATAATATATGTGCATTCACTGTCTCACTGTAGGCTGGAAGGACTCCTATTCAGCTTGCACCAGACAGTGCACATGCTGACCTCCTCAAAGCTCTCCAACTGGAAGTGGACAGCAGTGCTCCCCCATGTATGCATCCATCTCACAGCTAGCTCCTTACTACTGCACGCCCACTCAGTTAATGAGTTAACTTCAGTCAACCTATAACATGTCTGCACATGCTCCGTGTTCACTCTCCTCCTTCATGTCTCCTCAATCCTTTAGCTCTCCAAAGTCCCCTCCCCTCCTACACAGCCCACGAGTCTGTCCTGAAGGATGTCTGCTGGACTCCTTCGGGGATAGAGTCCCTATTCATCACACCATTTGGGGGAGTGTTCCCCCTACAGCCTGAGGGTGGAGAGGAGGAAGGGGATGAAGACATTATCCAGCTCCATGTACCTCAGGGGGCAGTGAGAGCAGATGGAGAGGGAATGTTGGAGGTACGCTATGCTGTGATTCCTGATGGTCCATTTAGGACACCAGAGGACTACAAGCTCTGCAGTATGGCAGTCTACCTCTACTACGACCCAGCCCAGACCACCAAGCCCTTCTACCTCCTCCTCCCCCACTGGTCTGGTGCCCTAGACCACCCCACTTTTGTCACCTCCCCTCACACTCTCCCAGAAGAGGAGCCATGCTACCCCTTTCATTTGTTGGAGGGAGGAGAGTTCGGAGAAACGTATGGGCTCCTGGAGGTGGATGGTCACTCTTCCTTGTTTGGAGCAGCCTTCCGTCTGGAGGACACCAGTAGGTACCTTGCATCACAGTGGGAGAGGGAAGAGGGCAACATCTTGTACTCTAAGGTGGCAATCACTTTTGACTCCAATGTCTGGATCAGGGTGAGTGTGTGCAGGGGTCTTGCTGCCTTAGCCCTCTGGCATCATCTAGTTATTCCATGATTTAGATTCTGAAGAAGCACTGGAGTGAGTGGAAAAAGCAACGCACTGCTCCATTCCAAATGGAAGAAGACTACATTGAAAGCAGTCTGACTGAGTACAGTGGGAGAGGGTGGAGTGCCTCAGTTGTTGGCATGAACCGGGTGAGTAGGTGATTACTGTGTTTTGTGTAGTATTCCATATTTACTTATGGATTGGTTTATTACTACAAGTTGTAGCATAGTCTCTTCCATCACTTTGCTTGGTGAAGGTGGGTCCCAAAGATATTGAATACAAGAAACACTATGACAGAGATAAGACAGAGTTGAAATTTGCTGTGGAGGAGCACATGTACCCTCCGGCCATTTCTCTTGAGGTTGTGCTGAGCGAGGTGCCCAAACATATGCGATCTCACAAGCGCATTCTCCTTCATATCCATGGTGCCATGGGAGGAGCTATGCACTTCCCAGTTGATTTCTCTGAGGAGAAGGAAGGTATGTCTTGAGTGTAGTGTGTACTTGTACTTGTGTACATTCATGTGCTGGCAATGATTTAGGCAAATTTTACCATTCAACAGCTATGTACATAGCTACATAGATATATGGTGTACCATATGCAGTTGGGTCATGTCTACAGTTTTACTGTCCTTCAATGCACCTGTGTATGTCCTCACTCCACTGTAGCCCCCTCTGTTGTGGCTACCCGTGCACCTTCAGAGGAAGGTTCTTCAGAAATTTCAGTTTCTCCGACAAGTCAGGCTCCTGCTACTGGAGGTAAGTGTGTGTGTGTGTGTGTGTGTGTGTGTGTGTGTGTGTGTGTGTGTGTGTGTGTGTGTGTGTGTGTGTGTGCACGTGCGCGCGTGTATGTGTGTACGTATGTGTGTGTGTGTGTGTGTGTGTGTGTGTGTGCATGTGCATATGCACATACATTTTGTGTGAAGCATGCACCATTGACCAATTCAAAGAGAGTGCAACCTGTGTAGTGGCATTGTTTGGCTTTGGATGCATTCTTATAGACCCACATGTGGTATGCATGTACCAGTATATGTTCGTATACTCGAGTACATTCATCAGTTACGTTTAGCCAAGGTAGAATGTTTATCAAAGTGAAAGAACGCATTCCTAATGCCTTCATTAAATACAAGAGGAAGATGACAGATATAGGAATGCAAAGAAGGCACAAGAAAGTGAACCAACACATTTGTGTAGAATTGGTACATGGAACCTTGACTTCAGCTAGATCAGTTGGATGTGCTTTGAGCTTACTGCACTCTCAAGTGTCTGATTAATTGTCAACACAAACTGCACCTGATTTGCATGTGACTGCTACACATTTGTACGTATGTGTTCTATTGTATTCGTTCCCAGGGTGCCGGGTATGTGCTATGAATCTGTTTGCCTCTCTCACTGCAGTGTCACAGGTTCTTGAGAAGTACGAGGATGAGTTTTTTGAAGTGGTAGATGCCAAAAAGCTTAACCTGCTTAAACTGAAGCGTAAGAAGGTGATCACTGCGGATCTGATTTTAGAGATAAAGAGTGCTGATGATGAGAATGCCAAGGAAATACTGTTTGATCATTTGAAGTCCAATGCTGACATGGCCAATCTGAAGGAGTACTGCAAAGTGGTCATTGCAGCAGACGGTTATCCCAAGATGCAAGAACTTGGGCAGAAGATGTTGAGTGAACTGCCTCCAGAAGGTTTGTTGGAGTGTGTGTGTGTGTGTGTGTGTGTGTGTGTGTGTGTGTGTGTGTGTGTGTGTGTGTGTGTGTGTGTGTGTGTGTGTGTGTGTGTGTGTGTGTGTGTGTGTGTGTGTGTGTGTGTTGTGTGTGTGTGTGTGTGTGTGTGTGTGTGTGTGTGTGTGTGTGTGTGTGTGTGTGTGTGTGTGTGTGTGTGTGTGTGTGTGTGTGTGTGTGTGTGTGTGTGTGTGTGTGTGTGTGTGTGTGTGTGTGTGTGTGTGTGTGTGTGTGTGTGTGTGTGTGTGTGCCTGTGTGTGTGTGTGTGTGCCTGTGTGTGCCTGTGTATGTGTGCCTAATACACACATGTATGTCTGTACATGTGTGTATTAGGTGTGGCAACATGTTCCACCTCTTCACCTGTACATGTGTTTGTTTTCCTTATTAGGTAACAAGTAATCAATACACCAAACAACAGCTGTGTCGTCGTTTCAAGGAGTAACATGTTTACTGGTCAACATTGAATTACACAATCTGTGTGTATTGTGTGACACGTGTGTCTAGCACTGCCCTTTTGTAGTGCAGTGTTTTTTCCGGGTGTTGTTTCGCGCCGCGGTCTATTTCGACTAGCCGTGTTCTAATTCGACGCACGGCGTTTGCGCCTATGCTCTAAATAGTGATTTAAAGCATGGGCGTGGCACGCGCGTCGTTCGCGCTATGCTCTAAATGCCGATTTAGAGCATGGGCATGGCACGCGCGGCGTTCGCGCCTATGCTCTAAATAGCGATATAGATCCCGTTGCCATGGTAACGGGCGTCTAAATGCTGAAATTAAATCACATAGACGCACAGCAAGCATTTCGCGGACAAACATGTAGCCAATAGGACGAGCGCTTGCATCTCGCCAGACCGGCGCCAGTGCATCTAAATCCCAGAGATGCACTGTGCGCAGTGCATCTAAATGCCGAACATGCACTGTTTTGTGGCACGCGCGGCGTTCGTGCTATGCTCTAAATGCAGCTGTGATAAGCAACAGTATCTAACGCCACAACATACGATGCACAGGTCGCCTGGCTCACTTGCTTCGTCGAGAAACAGAGAAAAGCCACAATCCGGCTACGAACCAGAGCCGAGAAAGAGTCCGGTTAGCTACGAGCTGGGAACAGGCTTTGGTTAAAGACACCGCTCTGGGAAACGCTGTGGCTGACGTGACTGACAGTTAGTAAGCTTACGCTTAGTTGACGCGCCGCATCCACTGCCGACCTGTAGGAAACGTCCGCTGCGAGATGAACAGCCCAACTTGGACACCGCTCTGGGAAACGCTGTGGCTGACGTGACTGACAGTGAGTAAGCTTACGCTTAGCTGACGCGCCGTATCCACTGCCGACCTGTAGGAAACGTCCGCTGAGAGATGAACAGCCCAACTTGGACCCGAATCACACGACGTTTTCTCTGCCACTGGCGGGAGTAGCTAACTACTTCCGGTAGAGCGTGATGACGCAAGGACGAGTACGTAAACTGATTCGCTGCCGGCTCCTCACCCAATCATTTGGGATCTATAACACTTAAATGCTGACCAATCGGTGTCTCTGAAGATTTAGACCACTCGGCACTCGGGCGCTTCGCGCCCTCGAGCCTCGTGCTCTAAATCTCAGAGACACCTCTTGGTCAGCATTTAACTATTACTTAGAGCATGGGCGTGGCTTGGGCCCGTGGTCTATAGCACAGAAACTGCAGCTGCGACAACAATAGTAGCTAACTCCACAACATACGATGCACAGTTCGCTCGGCTTACTTGTTTCGTCGACAAACAAGGTAACGCTACAATCCGGCATGCAGCGGCCTATACGAACCAGAGCCGAGTAAGGAACTGGTTACGAGCTGGGAACAGGCTTAGGACACCGCTCTGGGAAACGCTGTGGCTCACGGGGCCGACAGTGAGTAAGCTTTTTAGCTTACGCGCCGCATTCACTGCCGACCTTTAGGAACGTCTGCTGCGAGATGACAAACCCAATAACCAAACGACGTTTTCTCGGCCATTGTCAGAAATTGCTAACTACTTCCGGAAGACGCGTGATGACGCAAGTACAAGTAGTTAAACTGATTCGCTGCCGCTCCTTGACCAATCGAGATTTAGACCACTCGGGCGCTTCGCGCCCTCGTGCCTCGTGCTCTAAATCTCAGAGACACCTCTTGGTCAGCATTTAACTATTACGTAGACACTCGAGTTACATTCATGGTCTAGTGTATTTGGTAGCATGTGCCATGTCTTTATACATGTTGTATATTATTTTACATCATTATTTTGTGGTAGTAACTTTCATCCTATGTGTATATATTCTGTACACACATGTACACTTTTTGTATCTGGGTCGTAATTGATGTATTGCATGAACATGATTTTGTGAATGTTCCAAACCAGTGTGTGTTTGTATAATTGAAATCACCCATTCTGTCAATTGGTCTGTGGCAGACAGTCATATATCATGCAATTATTCTATATTTCTATGGTTACATTGTCTAACTATTATAGTAAAATTTTTAGTGGACATGAGCGATTGAGTCATGCAGCTGATCGATCATGCGCTCTAGTGCAGGAGAGAGCTCATGATCAATTGCAAGACATAATATATAGCTAATACATGCCTGGCTAACAGCTGGCCTGCGTTCACTTTCATATATCTAGTATAGTATATACAGTATATCAGGAATATTATTCTTGTGCCTCAATCATACCTGTATTGTAGTCTCACATAGTGCATGAAAATGCACTTCTCCGCTGACCCATTTTTATATTCTGATGTCGTGTGTGAGGCTACATCTCACACACAGCACTACATCTCCCACAGCTGTAGCTGTTTGAGAACCATAACATGATCATGACATGCAGTGGCTTCATTTTAGACTGTATGAATGCAATATTTGATCTTGCTAGCGCTGAGCTATATGGCTTAATCTGATTCACAAGTTGCCCATACAAACCACACACACACACTCATGTTTGCTTCACCACATGGCTGCAATGCCTGCATGCCCAATACACAGCTGAAGAGTGTCATGTTCACCTATTACACTTGTACACTATATATCCTCATTACCCGAGTGCAAACAGTATTATACACAGGTCCAGGACAATGTAGTGTCCTTGAGATGTTCCATCTTACAAAACAAATTAAAACAGGTTTGAACAGTTCAGTAAACACATACAATGCCATGAGCATTTGGAATAGTTCAAACAGCGTAGCTGCCACCCTCAGTGTCTTCAACTATCCCCATGCTTTCCAAACGTGATTGCTTCCTAGATCTTGGTCGGTGTAACTGAGGAGGAGATGACTGGCTTGACGAGGAAGCAGTGGATTTGAGGGATGAAGTGGACAGACGATCAGATGCTCCTTGTGTGTTACTGCGATGCTTTCTTCCAGAATCTACAGACTTACGGTGCTGTCCCGAGTGTGTCCTTCGCAGAGGGGGGTTCCCCTGGAACTTTTGCACCATTGCTGATACCTTAGTGCTCTGCTTCACCGCTGTAGTGCTGCTCTCCTCATCCTTATGGGGAGGGAGGAAGACTGAGGGTTCACTGGAGTGCTTTACACCCACATCTACAGCCCATCTGGGGGAGGTCCCTTCTTCACATCACTGTTGTTGTTGTTGTTATTGCCGTTCCAACACATGGCACTGTTCAGTGCTACCGACTGTATACGAGGACTGGGTGAGCTCTCTCCTCCAGAAGAGGCTGATGAATCACCAGCCTCAATTCTGTGCATAGCGTAAGCAGGGTCTCCTTGTCTTTTAGCATTAATTTGAGGAGGAGCCCCTTCTGAGAGGGATGGATTGTGTTCCACAGCCACTGGGTGGTGTCGCTCATTGCCTTCCTCTGCTGTGGTTGTGCTCACAGTTTTGGACCACTCCTCCCCAGTGCTGCAGCTGCTAGTGGCACTGGTCGGACCAGGTGGTGCCACTTGTGGTGCTTCCTTGTCATCACCTTTTCTTTCTGGTAGACTGACCACCTCCAGTGGGGCTGTGTGCTCTTGGTCGGCCATTTTGTCACTATGGTAACTACTGTGTTCACTTGGGGTAAATACTTCATCTTCTTCACCCACACTTTCCTTCCCTTTGCTTTCATCTTCCTCGTCCTCGCGTTTGTCTTCCTTGGCTTCCTCAGAACTTGCCTTTTTGCCTCTGAAGTACTCTTCGCCATTTGTGCCAGTGGGACAAACGGAAGATAGTCAAATGGTTTTTGTTCCTTGCCTTGCTTGACTTTTGATCTCAGTTTAACCAGCTCTGGGTCACTCCTCTGCAGACTGGCAGGCATATGGTGCCACTGACCAGCTCTGGCTCCATGTCCAGATCAAGGATGCATGGGTCGCTCTTATAGTTACGCTCAGAGATGGGCACGAAAGGCATGTAATCTGCTGCCTTCTTCTTCAATGGGGGACTACCACTGGATGTCTTCACTTTCAGGGGAGCCAGGCCAGGAGTGAAAGGCACGTACACCTCATCTCGCTCCTCTTGTCTCGTTTTGGGTACTGCCTCAGGCTCGGAGAAGACAAAGTCATCACCCATCGTCTGTCTCAGTTGCTCATAGCCTTGTCGTTCTTTGGGATGGGTGGGGCAGGTGGGCGAGGTCAAGTTGGGGAGACTGCAGCTGCCACTGGTTGCAGTGGAGCTATTGGAGTTTGCCAACATTGCTCGGGTTTGGTTGTAGTTGACGTACTCTGCATGTCCACTTGCATCTGCTGACACAGGCTGCTTGCGTGGGTACTGGAAGTTGGCATAGTCGTGCAGTGGTCTACCGTCCTGGCGTCTGCGCTGGCTGCCCTCACAGTGGGGGAGGGAGATGGCATGTCTGTGTGCGTGAACTGATAGTGTAGGTCAGTCCACCTCTTGGCCATCTATGTGTGAAGGGGGAAGGGCAGAGGTTGAAGGAGGAAGAGAGGGGGAGACAAGGACAGTGGAGAATGGGGAAGAGGCGGAGAGATACAGCAAATGGCATAGAATATTAAATGATGATTCGATGAATGCACTTTTTAGTGTAAGAGAACTGCCCATTACTCTAACATACTGAATTACTGAACACATTCAACTGTAACATGGTACAGCACGTACGTACGTATGATACAGGTTGCTCTCTTACAACAGAATACAACACTATACCGTTCAACACACAGCGCACTGTTACCAAGCCACTGTCAATACACTAAACTACTTACAGCTGTGTGGAATTCAGCCTGCTGTGCAAGCATCTCCCCAAATGTTGTTCGAAGGTCAGCAACCAGTCGATTGTGAAGGTAACTGAACTCGGCAAGGACAATGTTACTGAGGGCTTCGCAGTACCCTTTGGTCTTCACAGCCTCCTTCTTTTACAGATGAAAGAATTGAGCAACACTAACAGGAATGATGAAATACATCGTTAGAACATACACAAGTACATGTACAAGCTCGCGCTAAAATTTGCTCTGCTGGCACTTCACATTCTCCAATCATAGCCTCTCTCTCCCTCGAGCTATAGATTGCATTTGGAGCATTTGCGCGTATACCGCTGACGTAATCGGATAGCAGGAAATAAAAATGGAGGGGAGAAGACGGTCGGCTACGAAAGACTAAGAGCGACATGGCGATCCCAATGGCCACGGTTAGTCAAGTGAATTTTTCAGCTTTTTGACAATGGGTAAACACATTCAGAATGTCTATGTGCTCTCATAACTGGTTTTATAACTATTCTAGTCTACAATAATGGACAGATGTCGATAAGGTCCAATCCAAGGTTCTCGAATTTTGTAGATTGATCCACAGTAGCTAGTTGCATGTTATGAGACAGACTTTTGTACGCGCACACAATAGTGTTGTCATAGTACAAGAACTGTATCACAATAGTCACCATATTTGTAAGCTTATATATCACAATATATTAGGTATTTGACGAAGGACACACTGATCAGATTCAGCCAAACACTTTATTGTAAGTATAGCTATAGGTAACTGAGCGAAAGTGAGCTTTAGAGCAAGCAGATGAGGTGTGGTATGCACAAATAGTTGTCTTCTCTGTATTGGTGTCCAACATTCTGTGGGAGACCCAAAGTGCTTGTTGACAGCCTTCGTAGTCTTGGTGTTGAGTTTCGCTTGCAGTCCACATCTCTATACACTGACAGTATGTAAGGTAATGCTGGCCTACTGTAGAGAATCTCACAGGGATGGAATGAGGATTGATTTTAGTATGAAAAGCTCTATTCATGTAGCATCCCGCTGCATACAGGCATCTATGAACGTAGTGACTATGCTCAACCCCATGCTAGGTCATGTGTGCTCAATGCTCAGTAGGTGTAAGATGTCTGTACTTGATAAGAATTGTTTACACTAGCAGGAAAGCCTACCTTCGGCGGGCTTCCCTGCTCCGGCACGTCGACGACGGCACGCCAGCGCCTGACTGCCGACGCCAGCATATTGTGCGACGGTGTGTTGATGTCAGCTGGGCAGTATGCTGGTATCTGCAACATCATGTGTGCATGGCATGTGAGTATGCAGGGGGAACATTAAGCAGATTGTACCATTATATAGCATGGAGTGCCAGCAAGTGGAGCACATGCCAGTGCACATAGTAAGGGACAATGCTATGCCTGTAATATAGTGTATGTAATTAATGGTATCATGTTTAACATACTGGCTAAAGGCATGCATGTGCATGGTGGTGATTCATGTATGTACTGAGGATGAGGCTGTGCAATGATATGGTGTATAGCTGTGTAGATTGTCTGTCTGAAAGAGCATGTGTAGTTCTTTAAATTAGTCACATTGGCATGCACCAACACCAACAGAAAGTGACGTCACGTTCTTGTGGCAGAATATAATACTGTACATTGTCAAGGGCTGCAAGAGTGGTCAAAAATGACGTCTTGGGCCGTCGAAACATAGGAAGCATGCTCTTCGGCTGCAGGGGAGCTAGGTGGCCGGCACCCCTCTAAGCTCGCGTCCTTCCACTTCCTTAACTGGCATGGCTCGCATCAAGTTCGCCAATGACCGGTAGTAGAAGGGCCGGTCAATAGTTGTAAAAATGGCATCTCGGCCCACGGAGCACGGACGAAGGACATCTCGCTTTTCAGCCGCAAGGCAGCTAGACGAACGGCACCCCTCTAAGAACCTGGCCCCTAAGTCCCTCAACTGGCACGGAGCGTCTCGAGCCGATTCCCTGCAAGGTGCCGAATTTATGAGGTAACAAACAAACATAAAAATCTGAGATTCGGTGCATTATAGTAGGATATGGATACATATGTTCACGAAGTTATGCTTATTTTGATGTCGGTAAAATGGCCACCTCACACTAGTGTTAAAGTTGAAGTTTTCACTGGCTCATAATTGGATCATATAATGAGATTGAGAATGGATAGACATGTAATGAACAGTGAGATGTCTGCTTCACAGATGTAAAGACCAGCCTTAGAGCAATTGACTGATATAATATGCGTACTTCCTTGGTCACTACTGTACGTCTATCTCTAGACACATCCTTTCAAAAGTTAAATGCTACCATAGCCTTTTTCAAACTATAACAAAGAGCAGCGATAATGATGCAAGACCAAGAAATAATGATTTAATAATAATAATGATAATGATAATGATGATACTTGTCATTTTTAGATGAATGATAATGGCCATTTTTCAAATGACTTCCAATAGAAAATTTGGCACTGTAGTATAATTATACAATTAGTATGCATGCAACTTATTTAGAAATTAATGTTTGAAGAGGCTTCAATCAGTTACAGACATGCATGCAGGTGAGGTATCCAGAGCACATCCTGTGCTGTACAGACTACCCCACAACTCACACAACTAAAGTGAGCACAATGCATGTAATGTATGCAGTTTGATGAAGGTTTGTAGCAAGACTCAGAGCTCGTGTGTAATGCTATTCTAGATACTGTTGTTTACTGATCAAACTGCCATAAGCAAATGCAATAGTCAAAACTGGCCATATGGTCCCACAAACATCATCTCACTAGTGGTCACTCACTTTCTACTGCACACGTTGCCTATGATTCCCTCCCAGCGACACTACCCACTGACTTGTACAGTGCAGTATGTCTCTGTTTCCCACATGTGCACGATGTCCTGTGAAGTGGCATTTGCACTTATACCTCAGGCTCTGCACATCCAGCCTGTCTACAGATGTTAACTGTCACCACTCAACTGTGTTAGCTTGTAATAGCTTGCATTTTGCGCACAAAGGTAATGTCATGTCTACCAACCTTCCTTCAGAGTCGCCGTGACTGCTTCCTGTTGGCTTGTAAGAAAGGCCATCAAAAGACTGTCTGTGAACTGCTCACAGAAAACAAAGTGGACCAGAATGTGGTGGACAATGTGAGGAATTAACTAGTTCACTGTCTCTTTGTCCACTGTGTCATAGTTTGTGTTCCACACTTGTAGGATGGTCGTGGTGCTGTTCACCTGGCATGTGGAGGTGGTCATGTCCAACTTGTGAAGACACTGGTGGAGGAGTTTGGGATGTCACCAGATGTCAGAGACAATGTGAGCATCTTGACAGTGCTTGAGCTAGTAGCATACGTAGATTGGTGATGAGTACTCTGTATGTGGTGGCAGTGTTTGATGGATGTATTCACAGCTGTTGAAATTGTATGCGGATTGTTTGAGATATAACCCATTGCTTGCTAAAGTCCACTAAGAAATTTATTCTATTGGTCACTCCAAGTAGAATTACGTATTTTATGTCCTCAGAGGGCTGGTAAGGGTAGGAATTCTTTGTGGACTGTCCACAGCTCTAGGAGTATCGTCTGGAGGTGTGGGGACAGGTGTTGATAGCATATGCCTCATCCGCCAGTGGATGGGGTGTCTGCTAGGGCTGAAGTGTTTATGTCATTGTAATGTACTGACCTTTGGTTTCTTGATTTTTGGGATAAGGTACTAATGGTTTGTCCTACTTATGCATGCTCTTGGGCAATTTGTGCAAGGAATACGGTAGGCAACACCTGATCTTTCTCTTTCGGACCGAATCCTTCAGGTGTACTAGAACCCCTTTCACATCGACCATTGTTCCAGAAAGGAAGTGGGTCGAAACCAGATCAATTCTGCATTAGTCATGTTCACACAGACGGTTTATTCTATATATTGAAAGCTGGGTTGAAACCGCTTTTGGAGGTGGTTTCAACCCAGCTATTAATCTGAATGAAAATGGCAGCGCATGGCCAGACCAGGTGGGACAGCGAATCGGAAACTATAATCGACATTTGGTCAAATGAAATAATTCAATGAATGCTAAGACTGTCCTACAAAAAGAACTGATATGTAGGATTGAAGATGAGCTAATAAAGCGGAGAATCAAGCGTGAATCGAAAACAATGCCATCTTCAGTGCAGGAAACAATCTTGGATGTGCAGTATCTGTTTGTGTAGAAGAGCTCCTTTAGATGGCTTAGGAGGAATCAGTCCCTCAGCCCATCTGTATCAGTATAGAATGATTATTAGAGTGACTGCAGCATGAGGATCGGATGCTGCTCAGCCAAGGTTGGCTTACTAGTCACTTAAGCATTTTACAAAATTACTTGCAGGTGTAAGTGGATAGATGAGTATATACAGTGACTACATCAATTGATGCATAAAAGTGTTTGTCTTAAATGGTACATTTGAAGAGCTTTATCATGCTGCCACTATATTGACCAGATTATGTAGGTTGCTCTTTCATAAATCTCTGAGACTCACTGTACTCATTTTTACATGATTGGGGTGAGCGAAGCGAAGCCCCTCTCATCTGGGTGGTGCGAAAACCGGAAGTTTGGTATGTCGCGGTTGCACAATAGTTTTTGGTACGTCGCGGTTGTGCAATAGTTTTTGGTACGTCGCGGTTGTGCAGTAGTTTTTGGGTACATCATGGTTGTGCAATACTTTACCTTATATGGAACGTTCGCTGCATTGCGCAATAGTTTGGGGGTTGTCACGCATTTGCACAATAGTTTACCATCTTTGGTACGTAAGTAAGGTCTCTTACGCTTTTTTGCTACAGCCGCCTCTGTACGTGACAGGCTACTTTTGACTCCTGTGCAATTGCTATTACGCAGTCTCTGGTTGGTACGTAGTTAAGGTCTCTTACGCTTGCTTGCTACAGCCGCCTCTGTGATGGGGTACTATTGTCTCTTGCGCTGGTGCAATTACGCAATCTCTGGTGCCGGCTTTTAGTGTACTCTTCTGCTGGACAGGTGACTGTCAAGATAGTGAAGGTGAACTGGCTGGTTTAGCCATACAAGGACTGTATGGGCCAGGTGGGAGGTGTGCTGTTGCTTTGATAGTTAAATTCTCTTACTCTTGCTGGCTATATTATGGAATTGGGCAATATTTAGCACACCACAGCTGCCAGTTCCTGGCTGTTCAGATGTACAGTTGATTTCAGAATGACTGGCCAACGTGGCAAATGGCAAATGAGGTGTTGTCACAGCAAATGGCAATACTGAACAATAGGCGTGATGTAATAGCAAGCAGCAAAACTACTAGTGACGTCACGCCATTTGGCCGTTCTGCCAGTTGCCATTTTGGCCAACCATTCTGAAATCAGCTGTAGTCTCCGTCATACCCAGACCCCACCCATCTGCCCGCGGGCAATATTATTATGACAGCATGCGCTACAACTAATTACTAACTAAATCCTGATTGCAATTGTACACATGTGTGCATGTATGTTATTGATAATATTAAAAAAAATAAAACCATTGAGGACAAAAACAAAATAAACTTCCCGCTCGCCCCCACAATGCCTTGCATTCGTCTAGTATTGTACGCTGTCTGTTCCTTCCATCGAGACGTGATGGTGCCACTTCAACGCAAAAATCCGGGTTTGGTGTCTTCCCTAGCAACCTCGTGGCGTACCACCCGCCCTTTTGGTGATGTCACACACACACACACACACACACACACACACACACACACACACACACACACACACACACACACACACACACATGTCGTACATGTATTACACACATACACACGTATCACACAAACTTGCTACACACTACAACAGTAAACAGTGTACTGTAGCTATTGTACACACACACACATGCAGCCCAACAGCACACCACCACCAACATTCAGTTCATTTACATTCAGTTTATTTGTACAAGTTGTTGGCTGTGTACTGTATTGACCATGTCCCACCCAATACTCAGGTTGGTGGTACCCCACTGATGTTTGCAGCTCAAGAGGGTCACCTTCCAGTGGCCAGACTCCTGGTGGAGACATACCACTGTGATGTGAATGAGGAGGATGGTGAAGTGAGTGAATGGGAGTTAATGGGAGCAGTGAGCGAGCACTCAACTTGTGTTAGTTCCCACATGTGACCAAGTAACACAGGAAGCTGGAACACAAGATGCATAATATGTAATCAAGATCAAATGATGTCAGACCCATGACAAGTGTTGTTATCACTGAAGTACTGTTGTTTACAAGTGCTTCACATGCAGTGCATTGCAGTATATTACGTATGTACATGAGGGTGCTTTGAGATTTGTGTTTACTGTACACAAGATGCACTATAGTGTCTAGCGCTAGTGTCTCTACACTGGCCACAAACAGTGCCATACTCCTGGGTTTGACCATATACGCAATCTGGTGTTACGTATTTCCAGCACAGTTGACTGGTAATATATTGTCAATGTCAACTTTGTCCATGGACTTGTGTTATCCATGTAAGTGACTCACAGAAAGGGCATTGTTACTGTAGGGGATGTGTTGGGTGAGCATTATTATCAGTGCTAGTGTCTCTACTATTTGCCACAAACAGTGCCATACCCCAGGATTTGTTTAGTGACACATTGGTACCTTTGATCCACCCCATATCCTGTCACACACACCAATGTGGTAGTGAACAATGTGATGTGATGTGGAGGGTGAGTGAATGGTGAGAGTGGGTATTGGAGGAGGCAGCATCTGAGTTCCTGTGAATACCATTTGATTGTTCTCTCCTGTAGTCATGGACACCAGTGATATATGCTGCATTGAAGAACCACCTCCCTGTACTGAAGATGTTGGTGGAACATGGGGGAGATGTGTTTCGCAAGGGACCAGTGAGTCACACTCGTCAGTGTGTACCCACAGCCTAATACAACATTCCACTAATCATAATAACCATGTACACAGGGTTCATCCACTGCCCTTCACCATGCTGCCTATGGTGGATCCCTTGAGTGTGTGGAGTACCTGTTGCCCCTCTTTGGAGAGAGGATGTTTGAGATGGATGATAATGGTCAGACATGCCTTCACCGTGCAGTTGTAGGTGGTAGCCTCCCAGTGATGAGGTACCTCGTGGATCAGTATGGATTTGACCTAAGTTTGAGATATGCAGTGAGTTGTAAAGTGGTACATGACAGCGTGTGATTCGTTCATTACGATGTTGTGTTTGATGTACAGTATTATTATCCAAGATTCAGGTGCTGCCACACATGCACTTCAATACACACTACACCCACACAATCACACATAGAACCACACACGTTGTACATGTATCACACACATACACACGTATCACCCAAACTTGCCACACACTACAACAATAAACAGTGTACTGTAGCTATTGTACACACACACATGCAGCCCAACAGCACACCACCACCAACATTCAGTTCATTTACATTCAGTTCATTTGTACAAGTTGTTGTCTGTGTACTGAATTGACCGTGTCCCACCCAATCCTCAGGCTGGTGGTACTCCACTGACGGTGGCAGCTGAAGAGGGTCACCTTGCAGTGGCCAGACTCCTAGTGGAGACATACCACTGTGATGTAAATGAGGAGAATGATAAAGTTAGTGAATGGGAGTTATTGGGAAGCGAGCGCTCTTGTGTTAATCTGCACATGTGACCAAGTGACACAGGAAGCTGTAACACAAGATGCGCATGCATTATATGTTTGATTGCGATTTAGGATGTGTTCATTTTTCAAATGCCCACTAGTAAGTGTGTGTATGTGTGAGTGTTACATGTGGAAATTGCAGCTTAATTCAAAAGATAATGGGACAATGGATGCTGGAAATTAGCAATTGTAAATCTGTTGAAGGCTGCACTGAACGAAAAGTATTGGCCATTTTAAACCAAATGCACCACAATAATGTGTGCCAAGTTGGGTAGTTCTCCCTTACCAGGTCCAAACCATAGGTTGAACCTTGTGGAGGTTTTGACCAGATAGTCTAGTCTTCCTATTAATGAAACTACTCATGCCCAAGCCAGCTGAGAAGCTCTCACTTCGTTCAATAATGTATGCCTTTACATTATTTCAAGCGCAGTTGATACTGTCAATGTCATAGTTGTCCATGGACTTGTGTTATCCAAGCAAGTGACTCGCAGAATGTGCGTTATTAGTGTACATGAAGTGTTGGGTGAGTGTTTAAGTTTATCAGCGTTAGTGTCTCTACTACTGGCCACAAACACATTGGAGCCTTTGATCCACCTCACACACCCTGTCACACACACCAATGTGGTAGTGAACAATGTGATGTGATGTGGAAGGTGAGTGTTTGGTGAGAGTGGGTATTGGAGGAGGCAGCATGTGAACTGGATAAGTGAATTTTGAGCATCAGACGTAGCAGATAGGTAATAGACAATTGACACAGGACGTTTCAGCCACATAGGCCTTCGTCAGCTGTACATAAACGTCACGTAGGCCTTCGTCAGCTGTACATAAACGCCACGTAGGCCTACGTGGCCAAAACGTCCTGTGTCAATTGCCTATTACCTATCTGCTACGCCTGATGCTCAAAAATTCACTTATCTAATTCAACCTAATGTAGCAATGAGACTCTACAACTTCAGCATGTGAATTACTGTATCACTGCGTAAATACCATTTGATTGTTTTCTCCTGTAGTCATGGACACCAGTGATGTATGCTGCATTGAAGAACCACCTCCCTGTACTGAAGATGTTGGTGGAACATGGGGGAGATGTGTTTCACAAGAGACCAGTGAGTCACACTCGTCAGTGTGTACCCACAGCCTAATACAACATTCCACTAATCATAATAACCATGTACACAGGGTTCATCCACTGCCCTTCACCTTGCTGCCTATGGTGGATCCCTTGAGTGTGTGGAGTACCTGTTGCCCCTCTTTGGAGAGAGGATGTTTGAGATGGATGATAATGGTCAGACATGCCTTCACCGTGCAGTTGTAGGTGGTAGCCTCCCAGTGATGAGGTACCTCGTGGATCAGTATGGATTTGACCTAAGTTTGAGATATGCAGTGAGTTGTAAAGTGGTACATGACAGTGTGTGATTCGTTCATTACGATGTTGTGTTTGATGTACAGTATTATTATCCAAGATTCAGGTGCTGCCACACATGCACTTCAATACACACTTACCACACACAATCACACATACACCCACACAATCACATAGAACCACACACATTGTACATGTATCACACACATACACACGTATCACCCAAACTTGCCACACACTACAACAGTAAACAGTGTACTGTAGCTATTGTACACGCACACATGCAGCCCAACAGCACACCACCACCAACATTCAGTTCATTTACATTCAGTTCATTTGTACAAGTTGTTGTCTGTGTACTGAATTGACCATGTCCCACCCAATCCTCAGGCTGGTGGTACCCCACTGACGGTGGCAGCTGAAGAGGGTCACCTTGCAGTGGCCAGACTCCTAGTGGAGACATACCACTGTGATGTAAATGAGGAGAATGATAAAGTGAGTGAATGGGAGTTTATGGGAAGTGAGCCTCAACTTGTGTTAGTTCCCACATGTGACCAAGTGACACAGAAAGCTGTAGCATACGATGCACATGCATATATGTTTGGTTGCAATTTAGGATGTGTTCATTTTTCAAATGCCCACTAGTAAGTGTATGTATGTGTGAGCGGTACATGTGAAAATTGCACCTTAATTCAAAAGAAGGCTGCACTGAACGAAAGGTATTAGCTATTTTAAAACTAACACACCTCAATAATGTATGCCAAGTTGGGTAGTTCTCCTTGTACCAGGTCCAAACCATAGATTGAACCTTGTGAAGGTTTTGACCAGATAATCTGGTCTTCCTTATTGATGAAACTACTCATACCTAAGCCGGCTGAGAAACTCGCACTTCATTCAATAATGTATGCCTTTACATTATTTCAAGCACTGTTGATACTTTCAATGTCAAAGTCTTCCATGGACTTCACAGAATGAGCGTTATTAGACTAAGTGTACGTGGAGTGTTGGGTGAGTGTTTAATTTTATCAGCGCTAGTGTCTCTACTACTGGCCACAAACAGTGCCACACCCAGGGTTTGTCTAGTGGCACACTGTTGCCTTTGATCCACCCCACACCCTGTCGCACACACCAATGTGGTAGTGAACAATGTGATGTGGAGGGTGAGTGAATGGTGAGAGTGGGTATTGAAGGAGGCAGCATGTGAATTCCTGTATCACTGTGTGAATACCATTTGATTGTTCTCTCCTGTAGTCAGTGACACCAGTGATGTATGCTGCATTGAAGAACCACCTCCCTGTACTGAAGATGTTGGTGGAACATGGGGGAGATGTGTTTCGCAAGGGACCAGTGAGTCACACTCGTCAGTGTGTACCCACAACCTAATACAACATTTCACTCGTGATAGTAACCATGCACACAGGGTTCAACCACTGCCCTCCACTGGGTTGCCCGTGGTGGATCGCTTGAGTGTGTGGAGTACCTGTTGCCCCTCTTTGGAGAGAGGATGTTTGAGGTGGATGAGTGTGGTCAGACATGCCTTCACTATACAGTTTACAGTAGTAATCTCCCAGTGATGAGGTACCTCGTGGACCAGTGTGGATTTGACGTCAGCTTGAGGACTGCAGTGAGTGGTACATGACATTGTGTGACATGTACATATGAGACATGTCTTAACAGGTACACATGCACTTAAGTACTAAGCACACACACACACACACACACACACACACACACACACACACACACACACACACACACACACACACACACACACACACACACACACACACACACACACACACACACACACACACACACACACACACACACACACACACACACACACACACACACACACACATACACACACACACACACACACACACAAACACACACACACACACACGCATTCATGCACACACATAGTATGTGGTACACTCTTTGCATAGCAAGGAATGACATTTTGATATTAGACACGCATACATGTAAAGTGAGACTCTCATTCTTACCCTGGACTCTGCACAGTAGGCACCATCACTTAGTCTAGTGTAGCTCATATTTGTATCTAACAGTACCAAAAATCGCAGTGTTCTGTGTGGAACAGTGCACCATTACATGTCTGCACTGTCCCACAGTCCCACTCTGAGATAATCATCTCTACTAGTCATTCACACATGCTGAGTACCAAGGACAGACTGTCCCACTCATGGGTGCACTTGTGCATTTTTGTAGTCTTACCTTCTGCTGCACATGTTGTCTAATGGCTGTGTCGTGTCTAATCTCCTTCAGAGTGGCCGTGACTGCTTCCTGTTGGCTTGTATGAAGGGCCAAGAAGAGATTGTCCATGAACTGCTCACAAAATACAAAGTAGACCAGAATGAGGTGGACAATGTGAGGAATTAAGCAGTTCACTGTCTCTTTGTCCACTGTGTCATAGTTTGTGTCCCACACCTGCAGGATGGTCATGGTGCTGTACACCTGGCATGTCTAGGTGGTCATGTCCGACTAGTGAAGACACTGGTGGAGGAGTTTGGGATGTCACCAGATGTCAGAGACAATGTGAGCATCTTAACAAGGCATGAGCTGACACCTTAGATGAGTGCTTTGTGTGTGTTGGGAAAGCTTGAATAGACTTTAATGTTGCATTATATTCATTATACTATGGAAAGAACTCTGTACTAGCACTCATGAAATGAAGATAGAGCATGTATTTGGTGCTACAACCATTCTCTTTTTGCCAGTTTCTACGTGTTGGCTGTACCACTATATGCAGCCTATAGGTTTCCCCTAACCAGCCCACTAAGTGCCTAAATGCCTATGTTCCTTCCATTTGTAATAGTCTTGCGTGGCCAGACCCTTTCCTCCACTTCCGCTATTGTGCAAAGCTCCTGGAAAGGATCTGGTAGTTTTCTCATGTGTTCTTGTGTAATGTCCTTGGGATCTCAGGACAGGGTATGAAACCACAACTCTCTTTGAAGTGCGTACATGTCAGGTGTATGCCTAGCCTTCGTATACCGTACCGAGTACCATACCCTTGAGAGGAGATGGCGACTTCGTGCGAACTCTTGGAGTAGAGGGAGTATAGTAGGCGCTTCAGTGTAGATACAGCTGCATGAGATGCCATCAGCGGTCTGCGTACCCCTACGCTGAGTAGAACCGGCAAAATGGCCAACGATGCCGACAGTGGCACAAGGCGCAATGGCCCTGACAGTAGAGAGCGAACAGAAGCTTCAGCATTCTACAGTTCCTCCTTCGTCTTTGTGTACTTCCACAATACTTACTGACAGTCCTTGCACACAACGCTCTGCTGAGTGAAGTCCTCCTCCAGGTTCACAGCTGAACTGAAGACATCCCAGACGACTGTCTCAATTTCGCCTTAGTGCAATCCTCCAAAAAGCTTTAAAAATGACTCCTGTTACTTGAGGACCGCGCACAGAAAATAGCAGTGCTTCTTTTTCATTGCTCAGGCTGGATGCTCTGCTCAACACATCCCTAAAACCTTCAATTTAGTGCCTCCTGAAGGTGTTACTAATTAGTGCTATGGTAAACAAACACGACTATGGTATAGGTAAGCTATGTACCAGACCCTTTCCTCTGCAGGGAGGGGTTATGCTATAGCAGAAGCAGAGGAAAGGGTGGCCACACAAGACTACATTTGTAGCAGAGCTAGTCATCCACGTACACATCTGCCTCACCGCCAGCAGTCTCCAAGTCAGGTTAAACCTCACAAGGATCGCGCACTTGCACGGCAGTTTGCTGTTATTTGTTTGTGTGAGGGAGCTGTTCTGGCTGCCGCATGCAAGTATTTTGTTTCACCCGTGTGGATAGCTAACTTTAGCTATTGTGGCTTCGGTGTTCTAGGCTGGTGAAGGCCCTCTCAGTACCGCAAAATAAGCTATTGCTCTGGACAGATTGCTTGACTGCCCTTACCATTGTGCTACCTTGAAGACAGGTCCTTCTGCTGCCAGAAAGGTACACTATTGCATTGCCTGCAGGACTGTGTTCATTCTGCTTCTTTAGATATTCTATTTGTTTACCACTTGCCAGTAGGGCTCACCTCAATTCCCACTGTTAGTTTGTAATGGCCCACTCCACCTATAGCTATGTATACATGCTTGTGAGTATATGTGCATGCATGAGTACAGCAGAGGCTTAGGGCAGTGCAAACGGTATCAGCACCATACAGCCAGTGTCGCCCAACTGGTGCTATCATGCTGCAATGGTGTCCATTTGAAACCAACCAAATTGCAATAGATGACTGGTGCTGTCCTGCTGGCAATGCAATGCGAAGCAAGCACGGCTTTCAGCCGTGCTTGCTCCTTCTCTCCTACTTGCTTGTAGTGGTTTAATATGTGGTAAGGTTTCCAGATTCCTTGGTACATACATGTACATCCACTTGTCACTGTAGGATGGAAAGACTCCTATTGAACTTGCTCCGGACAGTGCACGTGCTGAGCTAATTGAAGTTCTCCTACTGAAGACAGACAGCAGTGCTCCCCAAAGTGTGGATAGCGGCTCCTCCCTGTTTGCAGTGGCCTTCTGTCTGGAGGATACTGGCAGGTACTGTGCAACACTATGGGAGAGAGAAGAGGCCAACATCTTGTACTCTAAGGTGGCAATCACCTTTGACTCTAATGTCTGGATTGAGGTGAGTGTGTGCTTGGCATTACTGTCCTAACTCATTAACATCATCCTGTTATTCCCGGATCAGATTCTGAAGAGGCACTGGACTGTACCTGGATGGAAAATGCAAGATCATACTGTCTCCTTTGTAATGACAGCAGACCACATTAAAGGCAGTCTGACTGAGTACAGTGGCAGAGGGTGGAGTGCCTCAGTTGTTGGTATAAACCAAGTAGGTGATTCACCTCGCTGTGTGTGTATGGACTGTAGTATCTTCTTGGCTAATTGTTCTTATTTACATGGCCTCCTGTATCAATTCTGTTAAGGTTATACTCAAAGATATTGAGTACAGGAAACACTACAAAGGGGATGAGACAAAGCTACAATCTGCTGTGGAGGAGCACAGGTACCCTCCGGCCATTTCTGTTGAAGTTGAGCACAGTGAGGTGGCCAAACATCTACAGTCACGCAAGCGCATTCTCCTTCATGTCAACGGTGCCGAGCAAGGAGTCATGAACTTCCCAATAGACTTCTTTGTAGAGAAAGAAGGTGTGCCTTGATTGTACTGTATTCTTGTACATAATTGTGTACTGCAGTAACAGTACGTACCTAGTGTACTTCCAATAGACATCACACCATATTCTAGAACACCATAATTGGAAAATGGTCAATAAAATTAGCACTGTTGAAGGTGAGAAAGAGGTATTGAATGGTATTTTTGGGTATTTTGAATGATTGCACAGTGTTTATAACATGTGTACCTTTTCCAATTCCAAGCACATTTTGTACCTTTGATGTTAAAATTTGTCTTTGCCTTCATATTTCCTACATCCACTTGCTATTCTTTGACTGTTTTTCTGTGTCTTTACACCTCAAAATTGCTGTTATGCCAAACTGTTGTGTATTTGAGATCATTGGAGTATTGTAGGAGTACAAATTTATGCAGGATGTATTTTTTGCAGATGCCCCTTGCCTGAAGAGTTTGTTATTGTATTTCCACAAGGCCCTTGTGTGCATGAAGTATTCACAAAGGCTCTTTTATGCACAAGTTAACTACACATGTAGGGATCTGACGTCACTGAATGTTACGCCTTGTTAATGGTACTTTAGGGGACCATTGCTAAGCATGTCGTCAATCCATTTACACTTCCATGTTATATAGATCACTGGTAGCTGTCACATTTATATTGATTCATATGTTCAGGAGCAGTACCTTCCTGACTAGCACAGGCCTGAGAAAAGACCATTATGCAAACCAGCAGTAGTGGAGCTCAAATTCACTGCAGACTTGTTAAATGTTTGAAGGACACTTGTGGCTGCCGAATTATTGCAGAATTTAAAATATTGGGAAAATGCACTAAAGTGTGATTTCTACTGGCAGCTCTCATATATTCATATGTTTCTTGACACCATACTGTATATACCACACTTACTCTTCAATTATTCCACTGAGTAGCAAGATTGGCATAAAAGGTGAACTCATTCTCAAATGATAGCCTTGAAGCATTTACCAAAAACCAAAAGTTTGGAAGTAGGCATTGTATTATTTGTGGAGCAAGTAGATTTCTATTTCCAAGACCCCTTTCCAATAGACATATTTAGTAGTACAGTTACATAGCCTGCACATTGCAACACTCTGCTTGTTGCTACATCTGTTTGTCTCATACATGCATACTGATAAAGGACTTGTCTAAATACAGTGGGTGTGCCTTCTTATCCATGCAGCACCTCTGAAACCGCCCTCATGGCTACCTAACTATGAGGAGGCAGTGGCAAAGCAAGGATGTGTAAATGTCACTATCAATCGAAATATTTTCATGGGTCCTCCAGCTGTAGGAAAATCTTGCCTAAAACACCTATTGGTTCATGACAGGCCCAAAGAAGTTAGAATAAGCACTTCTGTCATGGAAAAGCCTGATGTTGTTTCCATTACTGCAGAGAAGTACGCAATAATAGGAACCTCAGTCTGGCAGCTGCTCTCTGATGAGAAGATGGCCAGGTCTATCAGGTCATCTTGCCTTAACCGTCAGTACCATACTACTGAAACAATGCCTGAGGTTCATCCAGCAATGCCAGAGGTTCATCTAGAAGACTCGCATACTGAATTTGCAAAACCAGTGATTGAAGTTAGTCAACCTACTGTTGCCAATAAAAGTGCTTTTCATTCCTCACACCATTCCCAACCTTCTGCACATCCTGATAAACAGCCTTCTGCTCATCGTACAAAGCAGTCTGTATTTCACGAAGCACACTTAAGCCTCATGCGTGACCATGGTGGAGGCCTAGAGGCAGAATTACAACTGAATGGTGCCAGGCTTGTGCACTTGCTTGACACTGGTGGGCAGCCAAGCTTTCAAGATGTTCTCCCCCTGTTGTTGGACATTCCATGCACTTATGTGCATGTCTTCAATGCAGCCGAGGACCTCGATCAGCCAGCACCAATCACGTACCGACCAGATGCAACCACAGAGGTTAAAACATTGTCAGGTCCTGAGACAGCTTGGGAAATGATGCTGCGATCTCTGTCCAGTGTGCAGACCTTGGTATACAAGGTACCCAGCAATGCAGGTGCATTACCAATGGATATGCACTTGCCGACGTTCCGTACAGTTCTAGTTGGCACATTCAAAGATCATTTAATGGAGATGGGCAATACTGCAGCAGTTTCTGATCAGATTTCCAAGCGTATTGAACTGTTGGAGCAAAAGCCGTATTATTCCCACATAGTCCCCGATGCAGATGGTAGGCTATTTTTTCTTGTGAATAATTTACCACATGATAATCCCTCAGAGCGCATCCAGGCAGACCAGGCTACTATTAATAACCTCCGTGAAGCCCTCTCCCATCCTGAAGGTGCGCTGAAGGCCAGGATACCTATTGGCTGGTTTTACTTTGAGATTGTGTGCCGAAAGATTAATCAGAAATTCTTCTCATTCACTAAACTATTGGAACATGCTCAAGAAGTAAAGGGCGTGTGGTCTGCAGATCCAAGTCGCGAGTTTCGTACCCTTCTGCAGCTATTTCACTTCCTTGGTGTCTTCACTTTCCTTGACCATGCAGATGTATCTGACACAGTTTGCACAGATAGCAGTGCATTCCTAAGGGAAGTATCAAAGCTCCTGGCAGTAGATTTCATCAGTGCTCCAAAGTGCCATTCACTCAAAGCCTTTAAGAAGACGGGTATTCTATCTTTGGATAAAGCTCTTTTCAATGAGCTGGGCATCTCCAGCGAAGTGGATGCAGCGTGGATGATGCGTTGTCTATGCCACCTAGGTATAACAGCGTGCTTATCGCAACCTGGTGATGTTAATCCAAAGTACTTCATGCCTGCAGCGCTTCCTTCAGGAGACACCAGTATTGGTGCAGGCCATAGCTCCTGTTTTAGTAGCAGCATAGCTTCACTCCTTGTGGCGTTCAAATCCACAGAACATGCCATGTTTTCCACTGAAGATATGCCACAGGGAATATTCCCTCACCTAGCTGTGGAGCTGGCTAAGAAGCGCTGGAAGCCAGTTCGAAATGGGAACACTCGATTGGCAATAAATTTTCATTGGGAGGAGTTGGACATATCCGTGCGCAAATCTGCTGGGTATATTTGCATTGTCCCAAATCTTTCTATTACAGTAAACTGCACTGTAGCCAAGCTACATGAACGCTGCTGTGCAATTCTGTCCACATTTGAAGAAGCTCTACAAGCATCTGCCCAAGCACTATTTGGTACTACTTTTACTGAGAAAGCAAAAGCCCAATTTGGCTTTTTGTGCACTTGTGGGAACCCCACAACACACCCAGCTATCCAACGAGGGGATAGCATTGTCTGTAATTTGTCAGAGGATCGGCAAGTGTACTTGAAAAGCCAAAAAGTGTGGTTCTGCCAAGTTGAAGGAGCAGAGGTGAGTGTGCTGAAGTGCTGTACATGCACGTCTACTACTGAAACTACCAATAGGACTTCTGAAGAACCCTCATTCAAGGTATACGTATACACGGTATTTGCACACAGCCTCCAGTGATACACTGATTAGGAATTAGAATGCAATCATATTTCCCCTTTGACTGATTGTTGAAATCATTCCTTCATTATTCCTTCAACCTATAGCTCCTACCCCACCCCACAAATTCAGAAATATTCCACTTGGTGGACACTGCTTCAAGTCGTAAAGGAGGTAGGCATCTTTATGCTATGTACCGTATTGTACACATCTGTGTATGCTCACATGGATCTGCACTTGTCTGCATATTCTAGAATGCATCAACAAACTAGCTTTGTATGTAGTTGTAGTGGTTTTGCATAGTAACCATAATGGTATCCTGCACTCAGAATACTGCTAAGCCTAGCCAGTGATACACACCAGTTACAAGAGATGCTGCAAGTTGCACAGCAAAATGATCTGATTGTGCCAGGGCAAAAGCTAGTTAGTACGTAGTTGTCATCTTTTCCTAGTGAACCACTTTTGTATGTACATACCTTATACCTCACATCACATTCTTCAATGAATTAGTAATACACATACGAACACCCCTTGCACATCAGTTGTGCATACTCAGCAATTTACACCTTGCATGGAGTGTTGTTAGGCGTGATTACGGCTTAGTCATGGAAGTGGACATGTCAATCCTTATTGCACCTTATTGCTTGTGATTGCCAACTTTTTCCATAATATAATAATAATATATAATATAATATAATAATATAATATGTTAAATTAGTGTAGATTTAGAGTATTCAATACTTTGTGTGATGCCATTTCAGAGATGTCAAGCATCCCTGGACCAACCAGTGGACAGCCCAGGATTCTGGGAACTGGCTTAACTGGTAAGGAGCCTCCATCAGTGTGTTCGGTGGCCCTTTGCTGTGCACGTGCGTGTGCGTGTGCGTGTGTGTGTGTGTTTGTGTTTGTGTTTGATAATGTACTTTTATGCATTTCAGGGACTCCAAGTTATCCCAATCATTCCGTTACCCCTACCCAAGTCAATACTGAAGCTAACTTTACTGGTAAGGACCCTCTATTATTGTTCTAGATGGCTTTGACGCTGTGCATGTGTATGTATATATTGTCTTTACATTGTCATTGCTTGTGCATGCTATTAAAGATGACACAGCTGGATGCACATTTCATCATCGCTGTTCTTCCACATGTGTGTGTGTCCTTACTCCACTGTAGCCTTGTCTGTTGTGGCTGTGAATGTGTCTTCAGAGGAAGGTTCTTCAGAAAGACCAGATTTTTCAATATGTCAGGCTCCCACCACTAGAGGTACGTAAATGTGTGTGTGCGTGTGTGTGTGTGTGCACACGTGTTGTGTGTGTGTGTGTGTGTGTGTGTGTGTGTGTGTGTGTGTGTGTGTGTGTGTGTGTGTGTGTGTGTGTGTGTGTGTGTGTGTGTGTGTGTGTGTGCACATTTCAATCCCAAACTCCTATGTCTGTCATTGTGTGCAGGTGAGAGAGAGGTCGTCCAGAGCAGGTCTGAGGTAGCTCTCATTGACAGGGACCCTGTCCTCTCACAGCCAGTGCATTGTGAGTGAACATGTGTGCTTATGTTGTGTTTGTGTGAAGAATAGCCTCACTGTGATGGATGTACTCAGATCAAAGGATTATTTCAGTAGTGTCACCTTTTGTCTCCTTTGCAGCTTGTCAGAGATATGCTGTGCTCTTCAGGCGGTATGTCAGTAGACAAGCTGCTGGCAGAGGCAAGGCCATCTTGGAGTTCCTTGGTCTTGACACTGAAATGATTGATCTCTGCTACCAAGATAACCCTCGCAATGAGGAAGAAGCTGTTCAGGATGGATTGAAAAGGTGGAGGGCAACTCAAGGTGACTGCTGTACCTGGCAAGTCCTCCTTGATGCGATGCAGTTTGCACATATCACCCAGCAACACTGCACAGAGCTTGTGGAAGAGCTCCATCAAATGATGCAAGGTGAGGTTACCTTTCCTTTGAAGTGCTCTTGTACACAATACCAGTTGTAGCCTCGTGTGTGTATTACGTACTGTAGGTGTGACATATGTCCCACCTCTACACCTGTGTGATTAGTCTTATTATGCAGGTAACAAGTGACCAACACACCAAACCAGTATCATTGCTTGTGCATGCTATTTAAGATGACAGAATGGTCTAACCAACCTATCTCTGGTTCATAGCTACACAGTTAATCAGTAAATATTTGTGAATAATTTCACGATTTCTTGCTCCTCATGTATTGTGTCTGCATCTGGTGCACTACCTCGACTGTTCTCTCTTGGCCATGTCCTTGTGGCAGGCACTTCTGAAGTCACAGTGGCAAAACTGCAGTCCAGTTCTGTGGATGGCGGACGGAGAAGTGTGCCAACCAATGTGGAGCCATTAGCAAAGAGGCAAATATTCACAGAGGAAGTAGCTACAGACAGTAATCTGTACAGTCAAACACAGACGGTAAGCATCAGTCTTGATGAGTACCAAGGACTAGGACTAGGACTTAGCCTGTTTACTAACGTTAACTATCACCCTTCAAATGTGTTCCATGTAGCTTGTGTTCTGTGTATTGTCATGTCTACCAAAGATTTACGACTAGACAGTACAGAATTTGTAGGTTCACCTCAGGGTTTAGTGCCAACAGTCCCTGTCCCTTTACTTAGTCTCGCTTCCAGACCCTATTCTCTCCGTGTGCATATTATTGTGCAATTCACACTCTATTGTGCAATAATAGGGGCTGGCACACGAGACTACCCTTTACTAGCGTCAGGGACCAACACCAGGACCTTACTGTTTGGGAGCAAACTCCCACCACTCAACCAACTCAGTGGCCTTGATATTGCTGGGGATTCATTGTCTCCATTAATGGATTAGTGAATTAGAGAATTTGAAGGTTTCTCCGGTCCATATTCTGTTCATGTGCATCCACTTGTCACTGTAGAAGGGAAGGACTCCTATTCAGCTTGCACCAGACAGTGCACATGCTGACCTCCTCAAAGCTTCCAGTCCGGAAGTGGACAGCAGTGCTCCCCAATGTATGTCATCTCACAACTAGCTCCATGCCACTGCACACCCACTCAGTTAATGAGCTCACCTCAGTCAGTAGTAACCTGTAACATATCTACACATGCTCCATGCCTTCCTTTACAGCTCGATGCACATTTCATCATTGCTATTCTCCTATGTACATGTGTGTGTCTCCTTACTCTACTGTAGCCTCCTCTGTTGTGACTGTGAATGTGCCTTCAGGGGAAGGTTCTTCGGAAGGACTAGCTCCTGTGATACATCAGGCTTTAGCCACTAGTGGTAAGTGTGTGTGTGCTGTGCTGTGCTGTGCTGTGTGTGTGTGTGTGTGTGTGTGTGTGTGTGTGTGTGTGTGTGTGTGTGTGTGTGTGTGTGTGTGTGTGTGTGTGTGTGTGTGCATGTGTGTGCATGCATGCGTGTGTGTTGCATGTGCATATGTTGAGTGAAGCATGCACCATTGACCAGTTCAAAGAGCGACAACATATGTAGCGGCATTGTTTGGCTTTGGATGCATTCTTATGGTATCGCTTCCAGACCCTATTTCTCCATGTGCGTATTATTGCACAGTCGCTCTATTGTGCAATAATAGAGGCTGGCGTGCAAGACTAGCATTCTAAAATGCCCACCTGTGGTATGTATGTACTGGTATATGTACTCGAGTGCATTCGTCAGTTACGTTTTAGCCAAGGTAGAATGTTTATCAAAGTGAAAGAACACATTCATTGTGCTTACATGAAATACAAGAGGAAGATGACAAACATACGAATGCAAAGAAGGCACAAGAAAGTGAAGCAGCACACTTGTGTAGAATGGGTACACTGAACCTTGACTTCAGCTAGTTTGGTTGGATGTTGGACTCCTTTTAGACTGTTTCGCATCTTCCCAAGCCACAGCTTACCGCACTCTCAAGTGTCTGATTCATTGTCAACAGAAACTGCACCTGATTTGCATGTGACTGCTACACATTCCATTGTATTCATTCCCACTACTGTGCTGGGTATGTGATATAAATGTACTTGAGTTTGGATGAGTTCTTTGCCTCTCTCTCTGTAGTGTCACAGGTTCTTGAGAAGTACGAGGATGAGTTTTTCAAAGTGGTGGATGCCAAAATTAACCTGCTTAGACTGAAACGTAAGAAGGTAATCACTGAAGGTCTCATCTCAAAGATTGAGAATGCTGATGGTGAAAATGCCAAGGAAATATTGTTTGATCATTTGAAGTCCAATGCTGACGTGGCCAATCTGAGGGAGTACTGCTACATGGTCATTGCAGCAGACGCTTATCCCAAAATGCAAGAGCTTGGGACAAAGATGTTGAGTGAACTGCCACCAGAAGGTTTGTTGGAGTGTTGTGTCGTGTTGCGTGTATGCGTGTATGTGTGTGTACACACAGGAGTGAATACATGTCCAGTGCTTGGTGTGCAAGCAGGTGTGCTGCTTTGTTATGTGGTAGCATGTATGTCCATATATGGTCGGCAGTGTGGGTTGTGTGTAGTTGTATGTCTGTACATGTGTGTATTAGGTGTGGCATTGTGTTCCACCTCTTCACCTGTGTGTGTGTTTCCTTATTAGGTAACAAGTAATCAAACCACCAAACGACAGCTGTGTTCTCGTTTCAAAGAGTAACATGCTTATTGGTCAACGTGGAATTACACAGCCTGTGTGTATTGTGTGACACATGTGCCTAGCACTCCCCCTTTGTAGTGCAGTGTTTTATTCACACTACTGCATGGTTTTGTATTGTTACACTTACATGATTCTAGTTATAAACTGTGTGTAGACACCTCTCAAGGTTACATTGTACAGTGTGTTTGGTAGCATGTCCCATGTCTTTATACATGTTGTATATTATTTTACATCATTATTTTGAGGTAGTAACTATCATCCTACGTATGTATATTCTGTACACACGTGTGCACTTTTTGCATCTGGGTCATAATTTTTGTATTGCATGCATGAACATGATTTTGTGAATGTTCCAAATCAGTGTGTGTTTGTATAATTGAAATCACCCATTCTGTCAATTGATCTGTGGCAGACAGTCATGATCATGCAATTATTCTATAGTTCTATGGTTACATTGTCTAGCTACATTATAGTTACATTTTTAGTGGACATGAGCGATTGAGTCATGCAGCTGATCATGCATGCATGAGCTCTAGTGCAGGATCCTAGAGAGAGCTCATGATCAATTGCAAGACATATTATAGTGCACGCCTGGCTAGCAGCTGGCGTGCATGCGTTGACTTTCATATATCTAGCATAGTATATACAGTATATGCAGGAATATTAATTATTCTTGTGCCTCAATCATACCTGTATTGTAGTCTCACATAGTGCATGAAAATGCACTTCTCCCCTGACCCATTTGTATATTCTGATGTCGTGTGTGAGGCTACATCTCACACACGACACTATATCTCACACAGCTGTAGCTGTTTGAGAACCATAACATGATCATGACATGCAGTGGACTTCATTTTAGACTGTATGAATGCAATATTTGATCTTGCTAGCGCTGCACGAGCTGTTATGGCTTAATCTGATTCACAAGTTGCCCATACAAACCACACACACACATACTCATGTGTGCTCCACCACATGGCTGCAATGTATGCATGCCCAATACACAGCTGAAGAGTGTCATGTTCACCTATTACGCTTGCACACTCTATAACCTCATTACCCAAGTGCAAACAGTATTATACACAGGTCCAGGACAATGTAGTGTCCTTGAAATGTTCCATCTTACAAAACAAATTAAAACAGGTTTGAACAATTCAGTAAACACATACAAGGCCATGAGCGTTTGGTGGTTCAAACAGCATAGCTGCCACCCTCAGTGTCTTCAACTATCCCCATGCTTTCCAAACGTGATTGCTTCCTAGATCTTGGCCGGTGTGATGGAGGAGGAGACGACTGGCTTGACGAGGAAGCAGTGGATCTGAGGGATGAAGTGGACAGACGATCAGATGCTCCTTGTGTGTTACTGCGATGCTTCCTTCCAGAATCTACAGACTTCCGGTGCTGTCCCGAGTGCGTCCTTCGCATAGGGGGGTTCCCCTGGAACTTCTGCACCATTGCTGATACCTTAGTGCTCTGCTTCACTGCTGCAGTGCTGTTCTCCTCATCCTTATGGGGAGGGAGGGGGACTGAGGGTTCACTGGAGTGCTTTACATCCACATCTACAGCCTCATCTGGGGGAGGTCCCTTCTTGACATCACTGTTGTTGTTGTTGCTATTGCCGTTCCAACACATGGCACTGTTCAGTGCTACCGATTGTATACGAGGACTGGGTGAGCTCTCTCCTCCAGAGGAGGCTGATGAATCACCAGCCTCAATTCTGTGCATAGCGTAAGCAGGGTCTCCTTGTCTTTTAGCATTAATCTGAGGAGGAGCCCCTTCTGAGAGGGATGGATTGTGTTCCACAGCCACTGGGTGGTGTCGCTCATGGCCTTCCTCTGCTGTGGTTGTGCTCACAGTTTTGGACCACTCCTCCCCAGTGCTGCAGCTGCTAGTGGCGCTGGTCGGACCAGGTGGTGCCACTTGCGGTGCTTCCTTGTCATCACCTTTTCTTTCTGGTGGATTGACCGCCTCCAGTGGGGCTGTGTGCTCTTGGTCGGCCATTTTGTCACTATGGTAACTACTGTGTTCACTTGGGGTAAATACCTCATCTTCTTCACCCACACTTTCCTTCCCTTTGCTTTCATCTTCCTTGTCCTCGTGTTTGTCTTCCTTGGCTTCCTCAGAACTTGCCTTTTTTGCCTCTGAAGTACTCTTCGCCATTTGTGCCAGTGGGACAAACGGAAGGTAATCAAATGGTTTTTGTTCCTTGCCTTGCTTGACTTTTGATCTCAGTTTAACCAGCTCTGGGTCACTCCTCTGCAGACTGGCAGGCATGGTGCCACTGACCAGCTTTGGCTCCATGTCGAGATCAAGGATGCATGGGTCGCTCTTATAGTTACGCTCAGAGATGGGCACGAAAGGCATGTAATCTGCTGCCTTCTTCTTCACTGGGGGACTACCACTGGATGTCTTCACTTTTGGGGGAGCCAGGCCAGGAAAGAAAGGAACGTACACCTCATCTCGCTCCTCTTGTCTCGTTTTGGGTACTACCTCGGGCTCGGAGAAGACAAAGTCATCACCCATCGTCTGTCTCAGTTGCTCATAACCTTGTCAATCTTTAGGGTTGGTGGGGTAGGTGGGCGAGGTCAAGTTGGGGAGACTGCAGCTGCCACTGGTTGCAGTGGAGCTATTGGAGTTTGCCAACATTGCTCGGGTTTGGTTGTAGTTGACGTACTCTGTATGTCCACTTGCATCTGCTGACACAGGCTGCTTGCGTGGGTACTGGAAGTTGGCATAGTCGTGCAGTGGTCTACCATCCATGGCGTCTGCGCTGGCTGCCACCGGGAGATGGCATGTCTGTGTGAGCTGATAGTGTAGATCAGTCCAACTTTCAGCCATCTATGCGTGAGGGAGGGAAGGGAGGAAGGGAGGAGGTATGGGGAGGAAGAGATGAGGAGACAAGCTAGGAAAGGGAAAATGAGATTAAAATGGCACAGAAAGTTATATTTGATGAAATTCAATGCACTTACTAGTGTAGCTAATAGAATTGCAAAATTCCATTGTCAGTCCTTTAACCTTTGCTAAACACATTCAACTGTAGCACTTTACATAGTCTACGTGATACAGTTAGCTCTCGTACAACAGTACAGAACTGTACTTTTTCATACAGCACTGTTACCAAGCCACTTTCAATACATTAAACTACTTACAGCTGTGTGGAATTCAGCCTGCTGTGCAAGCATACAGTAAATGAGAGATACAGTAAATGGCACAGAATATTAAATTCGATGAATGCACTTTCTAGTGTAAGAGAACTGCCCATTACTTTAACATACTGAATTACTGAACACATTCAACTGTAACATGGCTCAGTACGTATGATACAGGTTGCTCTCTTACAACAGAATACAGCACTACACCCTTCAACACACAGCGCACTGTTACAGAGCCACTGTCAATAGCTACATTAAACTACTTACAGCTGTGTGGAATTCAGCCTGCTGTGCAAGCATCTCCCCAAATGTTGTTCGAAGGTCAGCAATCAGTCGACTGTGCAGGTAACTGAACGTGGCAAGGACAATGTTACTGAGGGCTTCGCAGTACCCCTTGGTCTTCACAGCCTCCTTCTTTTACAGATGAAAGGATTGAGCAATAGTAGTTAACATTGGCCGTCAGTGAAGGTGCACAAATGTGAACGTACTGAGTCTTTCTCTTGCAATTTTCATACACCTTCATGGCTACTTCATGCACCTTAACAACACCCTATGGATGGGGAGGGGGAGGGAAGGCGGAAGGGGAGAGGGAGGGACATGGGAGGGGAGGAGCTGACGGAAGCAAACTGCATTAACAAGTACAAGTACATGTACAAGCTCTCGCTAACATTCGCTCTGCTGACACTTCACATTCTCCAATCATAGACTCTCTTCTGGAACATTGCCTCACTAAACAGGTGACGTCATCAAGAAAATGGAGGCCATGGTCAGGTAGAGCGGGTGATGGCGCGGCCCAAATAGCCACGGTTAGTCAAGTGATTTTTTCATCTTTTGACGTCGGTTAAACACATTCAGAATGTCTATGTTCTATCATAGCTTGTTTTATGACTTTTCTAATCTAAAATAATGGACAGATGTCGATATCGATCCAATCCAAGGTTCTCGAAGTTTGTGAATTGTTCCACAGTATCTAGCTAGCTACGTGATATGAGGCAGACTTTTGTACACGCACACAATAGTGTTGCCACAGTACAATAACTGTATCACGATAGTCACCATATTTGCTGGTTTGTATCACGAATGACACTGCTTATTGTGATGTCAACCAAACACTTCATTGTAAGTGTAGCTATAGCTAACTGAGTAAAAGTGAGCTTTAGAGCAAACAGATGAGGTGTGTTATGCACAAATAGTCGTCTTCTCTGTATTGGTGCCCAACATTCTGTGGGAGAACCAAAGTGCTTGTTGACAGCACTCATTGTCTTGGTACTGGGTTTAGCTTACAGTCCACATCCCTGTACACTGACAGAATGTAAGGTAGTGCCGGCCTACTGTAGAGAATCTGATAAGGCTAGAACAAGTTTCTATTTTAGTATACAAAGCTCCATTCATGTAGCATCTCTCTACATACAGACATCCTTATGAATGCATTGACTATGCTCAACCCTATATGCTAAACCATGTGTGTGTGTGGGGGGGAGGGGGCTCAGTAGGTGTAAGATGTATGCGCTTAACAAGAATTGTTTGTATATGGATACGTATGTTTGCCAAGGTATGCTTGGTGTGATGTCAGTAAAATGGCCACCTTACGCTAACATTTTAAAACTTTATAGCCTTCCCTATTGTATATACGCTTTATGTATCTCTTATACAGTAGCAAGAGGAGGATATGGGTTGGAAAGATCAGGGAATGATTTATGTTATGTTATACATGTACAGTGTAGGGTCTGTAGTGGTATAATATACTGCTAGCTTTCCTAATCCCTTGCTGCTCCAGCAGATGGTGTGTACATGTACATCCTCTTGTCACTGTAGGATGGTAGGAATCCTATTGAGTTCACACCAGACAGTGTTTGTGCTGAACTACTCAAAGTTCTCCATCTGGAAGAGGATATCAGTGCTTCCCAACATAAGGGTAGGGTAGAATGCCCCTGTTTGAAGAGGCCTACTGTCTGAAGGATACCAGTAGGTACATTGCAACACTGTGGACGAAGGAAGAGGGCAACATCTTGTACTCTAATGTGGCATTCACCGTTGGCTCCAATGTCTGGATTGAGGTGAGTGTGTGCTTGTTATTGCCGTCCTAACTCATTAACATCATCTAGTTATTTCCTATAATAGATTTTGAAGAAGCACTGGCCCGGTTGGAGGATGCGGTCCCAGCCCATTGTTGTCTTTGAATTTGAAAATGAATGCATTGAAAACAGTCTGACTGAGGACAGTGGGAGAGGGTGGAGTGCTTCGATTGTTGGCACCCGCAGGGTAAGTAGGTGATTACTTTGTTTTGTGTGGTATTCCATATTTATGTACTTGGGGGTTACTTTATTATTTCATGTTGTAGCTTAGTCTCTTCTATCATTTTGCTTGGTGAAGGTGCGCCTCCAAGACCTTCAATATAAGACATTCTATAACATGACAGAGCTGCAATTTGCTGTGGAGGCACACAAATACCCTCCAACCATTTCTGTTTCTGTTCTGCTGAGTGAGGTGCCCAAACGTCTAAGGTCACGCAAGTTCATTCGCCTTGAAGTCCGTGGTACCAAGAAGGAAGTCATTACTTTCCCAATTGAGGTACTTGAGGAGAAGGAAGGTGTGTCTTAAGACTTAGTGCCACTGGAGCAAAATGTTTATTTAATATTGTGAACCTACCTGATTCAAAGTGCCTATCTTTTTTAGTTGGCAGAAATGGTTCCTTCATATGCTCTATTGTGCCTGTGATTACTCCATGCTGTAGTATCATGCATGAAAACATGCATGTCGGTAGAGTGTGTATGCAGAGAGTCCTTTGTTGTGTGTGAATGCATACAATGTCTTATGTCTACAGGTTCTTCAGAAAGTACAATGTTTCTGACACATCAGGCTCCCACCAGTAGAGGTATATAGGGGTTTGTGTGTGTGATTGTGTGTGTGATTGTGTGTGTGTGTGTGTGTGTGTGTGTGTGTGTGTGTGTGTGTGTGTGTGTGTGTGTGTGTGTGTGTGTGTGTGTGTGTGTGTGTGTGATTGTGTGTGTGTGTATTTGTGTGTGTGTGTTTGTCTTTGTGTCTGTGTTTGTGTGTGTGATTGTGTGTGTGATTGTGTGTGTGTGTGTGTGTGTGTGTGTGTGTGTGTGTGTGTGTGTGTGTGTGATTGTGTGTGTGTGTATTTGTGTGTGTGTGTTTGTCTTTGTGTCTGTGTTTGTGGGTGTAGGTGTGTGTGTGTGTGTGTGGGTGGGTGGGTTGTGTGGGTGTGCATGTTCGAGTGTGGTGTGTGACACCATTGTGCAGTTCAGGCACTGCAATGTTTACTCCCATTTTTTGGAAATGTATTCAAGCACAACGTCACACGTAGATGTGCATACTGATGAATGGATGCGTACATGTGTATTGTACATGCACTCATGCTGTGTGCATCTCATTTGATTCACTTGTGGCTGACTACCTTCCAATGCTCTCCCAACCTGTCTGTTGTTGTGTGCAGGTGAGAGGGAGGCTGTCCAGAGCATGTCTGAGGTAGCTCTCACTGACATGGACCCTGTCCTCTCACAGCCAGTGCACTGTGAGTGAACATGTGTGCTTGCGTTGAGTTCAGTGAAGCACTACAAAGACAACCTCACTGTTGTGTGCTGGGTGCTGTGCTCAGATTACTGGATTTGCTCAATAGTGCCACCTTTTGTCTTCTTTGCAGCTTGTGCGAGATATGCTGTGCTCTTCAGAAAGTATGTCAGCAGACAAGGTGCAGGCAAGGGTAAAGTCATCCTTGAGTAGGTGGGGCTTTCCCCACAGGAGATTAAGTTGTGTTATCAAAGCAGCCCTAGTAACGAGGAGGAAGCAATTCAAGATGGTCTGATCAAGTGGTGGGAGACTTGTGGTGAACGTTGCACATGGCAAGTCCTCCTTGATGCAATGAGGTTTGCAGGCATGGCCCAGCATCACTGCACAGAGCTTGTGGAAAAGCTCCATCAAATGATGCAAGGTGAGGTTACCTTTCCTTTGAAGTACTCTTGTACACAATGCCAGTTGTAGCCTCGTGTGTGTATTACGTACTGTAGGTGTGACATGTGTCCCACCTCTACACCTGTGTGATTGGTCTTATTATGCAGGTAACAAGTGACCAACACACCAAACAACAGTCGTGTGTTTGTTTCAAAGAGTAACACTTGTACAGGTCATTACTGAATTACACAATCTGTGTGTATTGTGTGACACATGTGCATAGCACACATTTTGTATTGCAATACAGTAACACTTGCCATGTTTCCTGTTTAAACTGTTTGTATTACTACACTTCTATTGCCCAATGTGTTTACATTGTACAGTGTATTTGGCAGCATGTGCCACATCATTATACATGATGTATCTTTTAACATTGCAACCAGTACCAGTGCATTGTCGGTCATGAAGTTCATGTGATGTGGCTGGATGTTTGTAGTCAAAGTCCTTGGCCGTCAAATGACATGACATTATAAATCACTACATACACACGCGTACACGCTGCAGCTACATACATATGCCATGAGTAGGGATTAAGCAATCATTCCCTTGATTGAGTTTGTATGCATGGTGGGTGCATTATACCTATACAATATTATGTACATTAGCCTGCCCATGTGGTTAGCTAGCTGTGATTGAGTGCATGCATATATACATACATCATGATATCGTGCATGTGATGAGCATGCACCATGCATGCAGTGTTTACACTTTGCAAACTGACAATGACCAATGTATAGTGGTACAGATTTGCAGGCATGTAGCTGATATTGTTATAACATTGGTCTTCGATCACTTTTGACTCTGTGCATTTTCTTGCCAATGTCTATACAATGTTTGCCCCCTAGCTAGCTGTAGTGTCCTGCTCACCAGTGTTATTATGCTTCACTGGAATGCTTTACACCCACATCTACAGCCTCATCTGGGGAAGGTCCCTTCTTCACACGACTGTTGTTGTTGTTGTTATTGCTGTTCCAACACATGGTGCCACTCAGTGCTACAGACCGTACTGCCCCCTCTACATCCCACCACACAGATAGAACAATGGAAAGCTCCCCATGCCAACTATAGCATCACACACTATATACTTAGTCTACCGTATTGTTTGCTTTAACGATAGATCTATGCCTTAACATGTATATATGTGTGTATATATAGCTGCAAAGGCTACACTGTTTCGTTACAACACAGGTATATAATACATTATACACAATGTACCCGTATGTAATGTGTATGACTACAATAAAGGGCAGGCATACTGAAGTGTACTTTCTGTATTGCTCCACTGTCAAGGAGGCAGTGTTTAACGGGGTATGCCTACAGGAGGCACACTTCACTCAACTCTTCACAAGTTCAAACTCATCACTTGGCCCATGGACGGCCTTCTTCTGTGCACTTGCCGCGTAACTTCCCTTGCCTGTCCTTCCTCATTTTGGCGAGTGTTTTGGCCACTACATGCGTACAAGAACGTGCCAGTTAGGGAGTATCAAGGACAAGACGTAAGTAGAACAGTCGCCACTATAGCATCCAGGCCCCCATCAACAAGTGGGTGTGTAGGGCACACACACATACACACTTGCATACCAGCTTGTATGCACATGCCCCTTGGCCTTTCTAGGGGGAAGTAGTCCTTTCAGCAGGAAGGTGTGGGGGAGGTGGCCAAAGAAGATGATGAGTTGGGGTGTATCGCAAGAGGATGATGTTGGCATACCGCTTCAGGCCCAACCCACTGGTGGGTGGGGCACAGGTCACATGACCTGTTGAATACTTGCACTCCAACCAACGTAGACTGTGTTTGTGTGTTTGATAATGAGCCTCTAAAGCAGTGCCCTGGTTAGTCTCGCATGGCCCAGACCACCTTCCTACCTCCTGCCTCCATTTCATATTGCACAAGCTGTGTCAAGCTAAAGGCTGGGCTGTACTGTCACTGTGGCTGGTTTACCAACTGTGGGTGTGGCTATGTGTGTTGTGTGTGCTCCTCTGTCGTGTCCTTACTATTGCCCACCTTCTCCGCTCCCTGCACAGAACAACCCAAGGCGGCCCTATATATATATTAACTGAATCCTATTTGTTCTGACTTATGAATATCATTATAACAATTATTGCAAATTCTCAGCGTGCCTTTCATCCTCCACCATTGTGTGTGTCACCGCTAGTGGCCTCTAGCTGAGAGCAAAGGCGCACGGAGCATGGAGACCATCAACTGTGCGGCTATCGAGCCGTCCAACTGCTCGGTAAGCTCTGGATGGTTCGCTGCCACCAGCCGGTCGCCCTGTGAAGGAGGCTGCCACTTCTTCCCGATCCCGCCCTGCCCTGTCACTCCCACCAAACCCGTAGGAAATTGCTCCGCGCTTTGCCACGCACGCGGACGGCTATGACGACGCCAGTGCAGTATGGGTCATGGTCTGCGCCATTCTAATGTTCTTCATGGTAAGTCCCGCTCCGCCTCAGCCTGCTCGGGCGAGTGTGTGTGAAAGACTGTGATGGTGGATGTGGTGGGTGGGTTACGACCCCAGTTGGGCTGTTTGGTTACTGATGTCTTTCAGGGTAACCATGTGTGTGCTTGTGTGTGTGTCTGTCCATCCATATGCACAGTGATAGGTTGCTGTTGTGCTGGTCCACTGCCCTGGATCACTTGTGGGAATTGCACAGAGCTAAGGAAGCTCTTCACTAGCCCTTGTACGAATGGAGATAAGCCTTTACACATGCTATCATATTCTTAGAAGTGTTGTTGTTCTTACACCACAAAATCAGACAGTTTCTTCCATCAACACTTTGGCCTACTTGAGCTCATCTCGACTGTGGCTCACCACATGGTCTAAACTAGCCGGCTACTCACATGGCCAAGCACACAGCTCGCAGACAATGTGTTATAGCGTATATCTGATATTTACTGATAAATGCAGTCAGTGTCTTACTTTTAATTTCCAGAGAGATTTGAGGGATTGGCTTATAATTTTCCGAGTTTGCTGTAATGCCTATCAGTACTGAATTGATGTATCTTTTCATTTTTCATTTGTACTGTGCCACTTAGCAGCTGTCGCTAGCTAACAGAGTAGCCATTGTTGCAAACACCATGTCATGAACATGAACTGACTCTGTTGAGAGACTCACAATCATCACACCCTTGCTTGCAGTTACACACCAACAGATCATGTGCACTGAACACATTAACCACTTATTTCTTAAGAACTGTGATAGCATTTCTAAGGAGTGTGTTCTGAATTGCGATCGTGCCTGTACCTTGTTCTGTTGGGTTGATATTGGAATGTGGTAGCATGTTGGCCTGTGAGCAAATCTAATGTGGAATGTGACTCCTGTGGCTGTCACTTGTGCCATGATCTCAAGCTTATGCCTTTACAGGTCTGTCTGACCAGGTACTTCGTCGCCATCTTGTTCTGAATACACAAATAGGCATCCATACAGTGCCTTACCTGGTTACTATGGAAACATTATATGCCAGGTATTGGATATGAGTCGACCTTCAAAGGTAGGACTCGCTGGTGTAGGAGTGGACATGGTCAGGCCCCATGCAGAGCCCCTAATGGCTCTTCTGGTGGATTGTCCTATTATTGTTCATTAGTCGTTGCAGCCATCTGTGTTGGCCACACCTCATGGACTACTGGGGTGTGGTGCTGTTTAGGCCAAGGGGCTGGCTACTTTGGATAGGCGGCTGTATTTTCAGCAAGGGACACATTGATCAAAGTCCATCTCAAGCACTGTGAACAGGGCCCCCTGCAAACACTGTAACTTAACTCAGTTCTATTGAGCACCACGGGGGTATGGTTGAAAGTGAAGGGTTGCATTTGCCACCACACAGTTTGAGTGCATATTAAGTTGGGTGGGTATATATCACTGTTTACTGGCATTATCTGATGTGGTCTAAACTGTGAGGCTATTGTGGTGGATGCCTGGTGGCTAGTGGTCAGATGGTGATACCATCCTATTTGTCTGTATAGCTGTTTGTGTGATGTCTTTGCGATGTCTGCCAGTAGTCTTGTGCCGCTCTTGTCCTGTTTCCCCATTCAGAAAGCAGGATTCCTTTACATTGAGCAGGCTTTTGCTTGGTCTGACACGGTGTTTCGTCGTAGAGTTGTCCTGGCAGTGAGCTCTGCACACATACACAGGCACACAAGTGTCTATCCTCTGCCCCACCTCCGTCCCACCTCTGTCCCACCCCCTGCCCCACCCCCACTCCCTGATAGAAATGCCTGGACACCTTTGGTAGCACTCTCGGATTCTTCTTCTTTGGGTTTCTGTTATCAACAACGGTGACGTCAAATTCCTCGGGGAGAACTCAGACTATGTGTTTTGGTTCTTTAGAGTGAGTTGGAGGTTCATGCACAACCTCTCTCTGGTGTATATTGTGTTGTTGTTGTTGTTGTTTTTGTGATGCAAATTTGTTGTTGATGTCAACTAACAGTTTACCTTTGCAAGCAATACAGCTACTATTCTTGGAGGACTGCTGGTTGGGGGCGAAGTGCAACTGAGAGCAGTGTCAGTCTTCATCTACGCATTTGTTATGGGGGTAGGCTGCTCACACACACACACACACACACACACACACACACACACACACACACACACACATTCACACACACCTTCCCCCTGCATGCCTCTGTCCACAGGGCTTCATCCACCCTCTGGTGGCCCGCATGGCCTGGTCTGTGGGACCGGACCCCAATTCTCTCCTGGTCTACTCTCCGTTCCAATACTGCAATGGAACGCCAAAGGCCTCCCTCTTTGCCAACCACACGGTGGACTTCTTGAGTGGGACGCCACAACCTCGCATCCTCTTCCTTGACTTTGCAGGGTCTGGAGTGGTCCATCTCCTAGGTGTGCCTCCACTGCACACCACAATGGACTCAGCGTACTCCCTCCCACCACTCCTGCCTGTCGCACATGTTCAAAGTGCCACAAGCTACCCACTGTTTGCAGGATGCAGATGGCATCCTGTAGTCTTTCATCCTTATCTCAGTGTGGTGTAGTGACTCTGACACTCCTGGCCTCGCACAAGACCTGCACACACTCCGCATAATGTGGCACCTATGTACCCAATGTGTATGGGGTGTGTGGTGGACAGTCGTAGTGTAGTCCCCTGTAAGTATGTCACTGTAACTTGGACAGCTGAGGTGGTTTGAGAATGGTACATGCCACCATTAAACATCCCCCTCTCCTGCGTCTCCCCTTCCTTTCCCTTCCCCCTCCCCTCCTCTCTCCTCCCCTCCCCTCCCCTCCCCTCCCATCCCCGTACCTCCTCCCCACGCAGGTGGCATGGCTGGGTTTGTCCTTGCCTTATTCCACAAACTGGAGATGAAGTATCGAGGGCCGTATGACATTGTTAAGGCTGTCTATGGCAAGTGCTGCAGTGGCAGAAAGGGGCAGCAGCAGGCAAGGGGAGATGCCACTGATGCTGGCCCATCTGTACATTTGTGGGTGTGGAATGTGTGTGTGATGTGTGGTGGTGTGATGTGTGGTAGTGTGTGATGTGTGGTAGTGTGATGTGTGGTAGTGTGTGATGTGTGGTAGTGTGTGATGTGTGGTGGTGTGATGTGTGGTAGTGTGTGATGTGTGGTAGTGTGATGTGTGGTAGTGTGTGATGTGTGGTAGTGTGTGATGTGTGGTAGTGTGATGTGTGGTAGTGTGTGATGTGTGGTAGTGTGTGATGTGTGGTGGTGTGTGATGTGTGGTGGTGTGTGATGTGTGGTGGTGTGTGATGTGTGGTGGATGCATTGGTTGGTTGGATGTTTGCTGTATGGTGACATCTCTGTTCACCCACATTAGGCTTATCAAGCTGCCCAAGATGTTGAGGAGAGCCCGGATCAAGTCAAGAAGAAATGGTTTGTGGGTATGAGTAATTAGTGCGTGGAGTGATGTAATCATTGGGGAGTTCCCTACTCTTCACCTCAGTGGCTTCTTCCATTGTTGCTGGACATTCCGTGGCTTCCTTGACTGGATGTACCCAGTGGGGGTAGGTGGGGAGAACGTGGAGAGTGCGGCACTGGGAGTTCTCATCCTCTGGACCACCTGGTTTGCATTCAATGCTGGATCCACCGAGAGCATCACCGGTGAGTCTATGTGTCCACTGGTCTCCCAATGGAGGGAATAGCTTTGATCTGTTGCCAGTGTGAGGTGAAGGATTGCTGTGGTAACACTACTTTGTGTGCAGGTGCCCGTTCCCATGCTGTTGTTGGGTGTGTTGCCGTGGTGATGGCTGTAGCCGCAGCTAGTGGCGGCCTTACCAGCACAATCATTAGTGGATTGGTCCAGGTATGCAAGTATGGGGTCTTACTCCCGGAATACCCCCCCACTGTTACATCCACCTTTATATCCACTGTCATCTCCACACAGATTTACAAGCGAGACGAGGCCATCAACACTAACGAGATAGCCAATGGCGTGCTAGCTTGCCTGGTGGCCGTCACCGGGTGCTGTCCCTTCATTGACCCGCTCTGGGCCATACTCATTGGGGGTATGCTCACACACTCACTCACTGCAGGCTGTGATCGACTTGAGTGCATGTGGACAGAATAGCATTGATTGCCCCTCCTCCTTCACTCCAGTGTTGACTGTCTTCTTCTACCACGCTGGGTGCTGGTTGGTCCATGTGCTAAACCTGCAGGATGGGGCCAGGATATTCCCTGTGCATGCTATTAGGTGGGGCAACTGACAGGTCATGTGACTGTCACATGATCATTGACTGTCTTTGTTTTCACTATTGCAAGACTGCTCAGCACTTTGCATGTACGTATTACATTTACTGTAGTTTGGCCAGACTACCTTAAGTGTCTAGCTGTGTATCTTGTGATGTGACATGAACCAACTCCCTTGTGTTCTTCCTTCAGTGGATTCTGGGGGCTGCTCTGTGTCGGCCTCTTTTACAAGAGTTGTTTGGTGGTGGAGATTTATGATAACACATGCTTTTGTGAGGAGTTTCTCACTGAGGAAATAGTGCAAGTGGTGAGTTGCCATGGCAACAGTGGTTACACTGGTATCCATGAACCAGCACCCAAGGCGGTATATTACCCCCCCCCCCCCCTCCTCTCAGCTTGGAAACCGTGGTTTGATGTTGGTGTATCAGTTCATGGGAGGAGTGATCATCATCTGTCTCGCCATCCTCTTCTGTGGTACTCTGTTCTTGTGCCTCTGGATGATCCCAGTCATGGCACTGTTTTATGCCACGGGCCTCAAGTGGTGAGGGGGAGGGGTGTCACCATGGTCACTACTGTACATGGATGGTGTCATCACACTATTCGTTTGGATGTTGATATCTTACCCCAGCCTTTCTCCCCTCCCCCCTCCACCTCTCCTCCTCCCAGACAATAACTAGCTCAGTTTGCTTAGTCAGTAGTCTTGAGCTTTGTAAGTGTGGAATGCTTTCAACATTTGTATTTTTCCATACATCTACCCCACCACCCTCGTTTTTGAAGCTGCTGCACAAAGCACACCAGACTCAAGTGACTGTGATGAAACTAGTACAAAGCAGACAAGAAGACTTAGTGACTCTTCTGGCCATGGTAGGACAATAACTAGCTCGGTTTGCTTAGTCAGTATGTCTTTTATGGTGACCTGCACTGCCTCAGTGTTACTGGTGTGTGAGTTTGTGTGTGTGTGTGTGTGTGTGTGTGTGTGTGTGTGTGTGTGTGTGTGTGTGTGTGTGTGTGTGTGTGTGTGTGTGGTGTGTGTGTGTGTGTGTGTGTGTGTGTGTGTGTGTGTGTGTGTGTGTGTGTGTGTGTGTGTGTGTGTGTGTGTGTGTGTGTGTGTGTGTGTGTGTGTGTGTGTGTGGCATGCCACCAAAGTAGAATGGACATTGGTGTAGGATGTACACTTCAGTCATGATGGTTCCTCTTTCACAAATTCCTTGCTTACAGGTGGTATGATATATGTGCATTCACTTGTCACTGTAGGCTGGAAGGACTCCTATTCAGCTTGCACCAGACAGTGCACATGCTGACCTTCTCAAAGCTCTTCATCTGGAAGAGGACAGCAGTGCTCCCCAACATCCATCTCACAGCTAGCTCCTTACTACTGCACGCCCACTCAGTTAATGAGTTAACTTCAGTCAACCTATAACATGTCTGCACATGCTCCATGTTCACTCTCCTCCTTCATGTCTCCTACATCCTCTAGTACCCCAAAGTCCCCTCCCCTCCTACACAGCCCATGAGTCTGTCCTGAAGGATGTCTGCTGGATTCCTTCAGGGATAGAGTCCCTATTCATCACACCATTTGGGGGAGTGTTCCCCCTGCAGCCTGAGGGTGGAGAGGAGGAAGGGGATGAAGACATGATCCAGCTCCATGTACCTCATGGGGCAGTGAGAACAGATGGAGAGGGAGTGTTGGAGGTCCGCTATGCTGTGATTCCTGATGGCCCATTCAGGACACCAAAGGGCTACAAGCTCTGCAGTATGGCAGTCTACCTCTACTACGACCCAGCCCAGACCACCAAGCCCTTCTACCTTCTCGTCCCCCACTGGTCTGGTGCACCAGGCCACCCTACTTTTGTCACCTCCCCCCACACCCTCCCAGAAGGGAAGCCATGCTACCCCTTTCGTTTGTTGGAGGGAGGAGAGTTCGGAGAAACGTATGGACTCCTGGAAGTGGATGGTCACTCCACCCTGTTTGGAACAGCCTATCGTCTGGAGGACACCAGTAGGTACCTTGCATCGCAGTGGGAGAGGGAAGAGGGCAACATCTTGTACTCTAAGGTGGCAATCACCTTTGACTCCAATGTCTGGATCAGGGTGAGTGTGTGCTGTGTCTTGCTGTGTTAGCCCTTTGACATCATCTAGTTATTCCTTAATATTTTAGATTCTGAAGATCCATTGGAGTGAGTGGAAAAAGAGATTTGTTGTTGCATCTGTTCAAATGGAAGAAGACCATATTGAAGGCAGTCTGACTGAGGACAGTGGGAGAGGGTGGAGTGCTTCAGTTGTTGGCAAAAACCGGGTGAGTAGGTGATTACTTTGTTTTGTGTAAAATTCCATATTTCCTTGTGGATGGTCTCTTCTATCCCTTTTGCTTGGTGAAGGTGGGCCCCGAAGACCTTGAATACAAGAAACGCTATGACAGAGATGAGACAGAGCTGCAATTTGCTGTGGAGGAGCACATGTACCCTCCGGCCGTTTCTCTTCAAGTTGTGCTGAGCGAGGTGCCCAAACATATGCGATCACACAAGCGCATTCTCCTTAGTGTCCATGGTGCCATGGGAGGAGCTATGCATTTCCCAGTTGACTTCTTTGAGGAGAAGGAAGGTATGTCTTGACTGTAGTGTGTACTTGTACTTGTGTGCATTCATGTGCTGGCAATGATTTAGGCAAATTTGTATCATTCAACAGCTACTTACATAGCTACATAGATATGTGGTGTACCATATGCAGTTGGGTCACATTTACAACATTGCTGTCCTTCTGAGCACCTGTGTGTGTCCTTATTCTACTGTAGCCCCTTCTGTTGTGGTTACCCGTGCACCTTCAGAGGAAGGTTCTTCAGAAATTTCAGTTTGTCCAACACATCAGGCTCCTACCACTGGAGGTACGTAAGTGTGTCGCGGTCGTCGTGTGTGTGTGTGTGTGTGTGTGTGTGTGTGTGTGTGTGTGTGTGTGTGTGTGTGTGTGTGTGTGTGTGTGTGTGTGTGTGTGTGTGTGTGTGCGTGTGTGTGTGTGCATGAGTGTTTGTGCGTGTGTGTGTGTGTGTGTGTGTGTGTGTGCGTGTGTGCATGTGTGTGTGTGTGCGTGTGTGCATGTGTGTGTGTGTGTGTGTGTGTGTGTGTGTGTGTGTGTGTGTGTGTGTGTGTGTGTGTGTGCGTGTGTGCATGTGTGTGTGAGTGCATGCATGTGCGTGTGTGTGTGCATGCATGCATGTATGCAAGTTGTGCACTGTTGCTAGTTCTAGAAAGTGTGACATGTGTAGTCCTTTGAATGCCTTCTTGGAAGGTGCACCTGTAGTATAGTCAAGTACGATCACCATGACTCTGTTACTTACACTTGAGCATTGCATTCAATGGTACACATCACAGACATGTATGCTGAGTGTATGTCTTATAATTTGGTATGTGGGGCTAATGTCATCAGTTACCATTCCAACTTTGCTCGTCTGTTGTGTGCAGGTGAGAGGGAGGTTGTCCAGAGCATGTCTGAGGTAGCTCTCACTGACAGGGACCCTGTCCTCTCACAGCCAGTGCACTGTGAGTGAACATGTGTACTTGTGTTGTGTTTGTGTGAAGCACTACAAAGACAACCTCACTGTTGTGTGTTGGGTGCTGTGCTCAGATTACAGGGTCTGTTCAATAGTGCCACCTTTTGTCTCCTTTGCAGCTTGTGGGAGATATGCTGTGCTCTTCAGAAAGTATGTCAACAGACAAGGTGCTGGCAAGGGTAAAGTCCTCCCCCACAGGAAATTAAGTTGTGTTACCAAAGCAACCCTAGTAATGAGGAGGAAGCAATTCAAGATGGTATGCTCAAGTTGTGTGAGACTCGTGGTGATTGCACATGGCAGGTCCTCCTTGATGCAATGAGGTTTGCAGGCATCGCCCAGCAACACTGCACAGAGCTTGTGGAAGAGCTCCATCAAATGATGCAAGGTGAGGTTACCTTTCCTTTGAAGTACTCTTGTACACAATGCCAGTTGTAGCCTCGTGTGTGTGTTACGTACTGTAGGTGTGACATGTGTCCCACCTCTACACCTGTGTGATTGGTCTTATTACGCAGGTAACAAGTGACCAACCCACCAAACAACAGTCGTGTGTTTGTTTCAAAGAGTAACACTTGTACAGGTCATTACTGAATTACACAATCTGTGTGTATTGTGTGGCACATGTGCCTAGCACACATTTTATGTTTGTATTGCAATACAGTAACACTTGCCATGTTTCCTGTATTAAACTGTTTGTATTACTACACTTCTATTGCCCAATGTGTTAACATTGTACAGTGTATTTGGCAGCATGTGCCACATCATTGTACATGATGTATCTTTTAACATTGCAACCAGTACCAGTGCATGGTCAGTCATGAAGTTCATGTGATGTGGCTGGATGTTTGTAGTCAAAGTCCTGGGCCATCAAATGACATGACATTATAAATCACTACATACACACGTGCACGAAAGTGCACAGGATGCGACCAGTGTGACGGCTATGAAGTTGATGAAGAAGAACCAGATGGACTGGGTGAAGAAGAACCAGACGGACCGGGTGAATGTAGTTACTGCGGCTGCTCCCCAGAGGAACATGGTTAGTACTTACACTGCAGCTTGGCTTCTTTAGAATGTTGTCACAATATTGTAGATATTTGTGTGTAGTGCATTATAATATGTATGTATGTGAGTTGTTAGGACAATTCAGGTTCAGTTAGGTGACTAGGATCTCCTTATTGAAGTCGCTACCCAGGAGTGTGACTATGATAGATGTTTTGACTTAACTGTTACCTTAACTGCATGCAGAGGTAAAAAAGACATCAGCAGTATTGCAATCAGGCAATGTGCCATCAAGTACAGGCACTCCAGCTATCCAACCTGCCACTGCACCAGCCATTCCACCAACACACCCACCAGCCACTGGACCAACCCATCCAACAGCACTTGCTAGTCAATATGGCTACTTGTGCAAGTTTCCTGGTTGCCAGAAACCATGCTTTGTGGAGGGACACAAAGTGCATGATTTCTGTGGACGTACACATGCTTCCGCATACTCTGCAAATGAGTTTGCATAACTGCATAGCGTGTGCCAGGCTTATGTATAATGTCATGTATATATAATGGATACGTATAGTTTGGGTGTTTCATGTGTTTGCATGCAGTGTACCCTGGTGGGCCTGGTGGGTTTGGTGGACTCAGTGTACCTGGTGGACTCAGTGGACCTGGTGGACCTGGTGGACCTGGTGGACTCAGTGTACCTGGTGGACCTGGTACTGGTGGTCCTGGTAGATATGGTGGACCTGTCAGTACCCAGCCACGCATGCCACAACCCACACCAAGACCAACATTGGAAACAATGCACTACTCCAATCCTTCACCATCATCTGGTACCATTCAGCCTCCAAGTCAGCCACCTCTGGCTGGCCCTAGTGCTACATCTCCTCCTCCACGCTTCCAAACACAAGTGGGAGAACAGGCCCCTCTTGCACCAGGGGATAGCTCTAGGGTGAGTCATGTACTGACATGCAGTGTGTGTACACGTGCATATACATATGCTTAGCCGACCTTACCTTCATGTGTAGCTACACCTCTCTCTGCACAGCCAAAGTGTAGGAACCCCCAGTGCCAGAGACCATGTTATGTTGAAGGCAGCATGGTGTTTGATTACTGTGGCAAGAGCTGCTGAAACGCACATGCAAGTTAATCAAATGTATTCCTTCAAGTACCTTTGGCATATAGTATGTGAGAGTTATGTGTGCTTTAGTTAACACCCAATACATACCATGTACACACACACTTTTGTGAGTTTTTGAAGGAATCTGAGCAATGCTGAAGTGTAAAGCATCAATCACTGTGATGAACTTTGTTAATTGATACTGGGATGAACGCTGCAGACAGTTTAACATTCTAATGGACTGACAGTGGCCTTGACACTACCCTTTAAGGACCCCATGGTGGCCACTCCACATGTAATGCTTGTGATTGGGACATACTACAGACAGATATAATGCATTGGGATGTTCTGCATTGATTGTGTCCTCAGCATTAGCTGTGCTTTATTAACATTACTTATACCAGCAAATATATATGCATGTACAATCCAGAATTCAACTTATGCACTGAGGGAATGTGTGTGTACAAGACAGACATGTTGAATGTGCAGCTATATCTTCAAGGTCTTAACTTCCTACCCAGATTGTACACTGACTGGTTCAAATACAGTGTGAGTCAACAGTCATGTGTTATGTGCGGCATTCCTTTGCCAAGTCTGTGCTCTGGTACAGTAAGAGATAGTTTCATTAATATTGTGGGTCAGATTGTTATACAACACTAGGTGTATTGAATTCACAGAGGATAGGTTACAGCCAACACCATGCGTACTCCAGGGCTATGCTTTACTACATGCACCTTGGCGGGGCCATGCACGTGTCACGTGATATCAATTTTAGTCACCACGCCCCCCGCTACGCCCCATGCATTTCCGGATGTCTGCCGCTATCTTCACTTGATTCGGTCTAGCTGCAATGCCTCTTTCTTCGCTGCTCGCCCGTCTCGGGAGCCTTCATCCGCTGGAAATCATCGGAGATCGCATCAAAGGAGCGAAGAGTCGCTTGGGAGTCGGGTTGTCTAGCGGACTTAGCCGGGACCAGTTCAAGGAAATTGCAGGCGGCATTCTAGTTCCCCAAAGCGAAGACTTAGAACGTGTGGAAGGGAAAGATTACAGGCTTGTGATTGACTTCAATGAACTGTGAGTTTATTACTGCTCACTTTAGGATCAGTGAGCTTGGGGATCAGTCTAGTTTATTCCTTTGCTGACCGCCAATTCCTCACGTCTCCCATCTCTATAGAGTTCTGAACTTCAGTGGGATCTTTGATGCTCGGCCATGGCCAGATCCAACCAACGAGGTATAGCTACGTGTGTAGATTCTTGGACAATTGCAGGAGATGCGTTTTGTGTAATCTCAGAGTTCATAGCACTTGTAGCTACAGGTCGTCGACAATCAGTTAGCTAGTTGGCTAGCACTTGAGCAAAATTTTCATCATGTACTTTAGTTAATACAGATAGCAGGCCAAGCCATGCAGTTTAGTTCCTGTTGCAGTTTTTCATGTGTTTGTTAAACGTGAATCCTTTCAACCTTGTTTACATCTCTTTCCTCACTTGTCCTTGTCTTTATCATCAGCTGTCATTGAGAAGCTGTATAGCGAAGTCTTAGATTGACCCTATCCTATGCAGTATCCAGACTCCAGAGATAGTAGATCAATGGCTATTTGGACACTTCCAATCCTGGATTATTAATGTCTGTATGTCTGTTTGTCCACCCATGTGTCCATGGTCTAAGTTTTCTTCACGGAGTCACGAAAGGGTACCAAACTCTGTTATATGGTACACGAGTGGTCATTGTGGCTGCATTCTCCTTCCAGTTTCGGTTGTCCCTTTGCAGAGGACCAGCATTGCTCACTGTAGCTAAATAATCAGGATCCACTTGGAGTTGTCTTAAGGGAATGGGGATACCCATCGACCAACTTCTTCACATACTTCCAGTGTCCACTTAATGCCCTTTTGTAGTGTTGGCTACTGTATGACTTCCATTACCGTACAACCGAATAACCTTGAGCCCTCATCCCTTCATTACTCTCTTGAATGTACTTCAAATAAATATGCAATATACTTTCGTCTGTCCATGCATGCAGCTGGAGTGTTCACTGTTGAAGGCAGCCATGGAGGGGAAGTGGGAGGTTATCCAGCAGGCCTTCCACACACCCAGCCAGAAGGGAGTGGTCCAGAGAGTGAGAAACAAGGTGATTTAGGCAGAAGTGCTTGTACCATGTTTTTCTACTCCTTACCGTTACCCACAAACAGTGTGTTCTAAATATTTAACTACATTTGTTGCCCTGTTGTTCCATCTAATGCAGTTTGACTGGACTCTATTGCACTTTGCTGCCTATCATGGCCATCTTGATTTAGTCAAGAAGCTTGTGACTGTGTGCAAATTTCACCCTGACCTTCAGACCAAGGTACAGGTGGACTGTTTGCATGTCTGTTAGAGGACACATGTACCACAGATGTTCAGTGGCAGCACACACAGCATCATTGAATTCTCCATATTAGTGTGTTCCCTACAGCTACATTCACCCACTTGACATTGCATGTTGTCCTCCCCTTTTTGGGTTGGTTGTCCCGACTGGACGGTTGCAATCGGTTATCGGTTATCAATTATCAACCTGGTGACGTCATTTTTGCGCGACGTTTAGTATACCCAATTCTATTGGCGGACGGTGTACAGGAGATTCAGGGTACGTGGTGAAGGCGGGCGACCTGAATCACCGACTGGTCGTGGTTCGACAGTTTTCTCAGCAGTCTGGAACGCAGGTTAAAGAAAATCGTTGCACGCGATCGGTACGAGTCTGTTTAGCCCCCGTGCTGTCTGTTCACTTATCGAGAAGGTGTTTTCCTCTTCGTACAGAAATGTCCCCACCATTTTAGCCTTAAATCATCCGAATACGTTTGTTCCAGTCTTCCTCGTTCCAAACGCCGCTGCTTCAGCTAGACTTGTAGCTGCCATAATGACGTCACCAGGTTGTAAATTGATAACCGATAACCGATTGCATATATCCGCTCGGGACAACCAACCCAAAAAGTTCTGTACAGCTGTGTTCACTCCCTTGACATTGCATGTTGTCCTCCCCACCTGTTAGCACCTGTGGACTCCTGTCTTCCTGGCTGCCTGGTCTGGGCATGCCAATGTTGTCAAGCACCTTGTGAAGGAGCAGTGCAGTGTGGCAGTCATGGATGTGGTAAGACTTAGGAAGACAAAGGATTGCCTCATGAGTATAATGTACTTCTGCTTTTATACTGTTTCTGTCCCTTCTCCACTGGTCACTGCCCTGACTGTAGGATGGTCGCTCCCTTCTCTATGCATGTGTAAGGAGTGGAAACTTTGAGCTGGTCAAGTGGTTCGTCAACGAGTATGACTCGCCACCAACACTCACAAAGGTTGGCTGCAGCTTTGCTTAATTAATATTGAGTCATACTGTAGTGCAATGTGTCAATGATTGAAATATGTAAATATGTCACCTTCCTCTCCATCCACGGTGCAACTCACTGGTCTATTGTGCTATAGACTTCTAGAACTGCCCGTGTTGTGTCATTGTGCTTGTCTCTTTGGTGCTATAAGTATATCTCTTTCCCACAGGATGGAGGTAGTCTGCTCATTCCTGCTGCCCAGTCGGGCAGTTTAGCACTATTTGATTGGCTAGTGGACAGATTTAAACTGTCCCCCCAGCAGTGGAGTGAGGTGGGCTATCAGTAGTCTCACCTGTGTGTTACAGTATGTGTATTGTGTTTCACCACATTGGAGTGATGTAAACAGCATGAGTGTGTGTATGCACATCTGCATGTGTGTAGTGTATTTCCTGTTCTTCTCTGATGTATGTATTCTGCTATTAGAATGGTCTTGAGCACCCACTATTCAGTGCAGCTGAGTATGGACACTTTGAACTTACCCAACACCTCATCCACAAGTACAAGTGTGATGTGTACTGCAAAGACAAGGTGTGTTTGTCTGTTGTTGTACACAGTGTAAATAGGCACTACATGTGTATGCTTTAGTGTGGAGTACATGTACTGTATGTCAATATCTGTTGTGTGGAGTAGAACAGACACTCTCCTCTACTGATGTGTGGCAAGTGTGTGTGTTGTAATGGTATGTGTGTCACAGATACATGTCCACTTCTCTTATAGAACGAGGTGACTCTCCTCCACAGTGCTGCAGTAGGTGGGAGCGTAGGGCTGATCGAGTGGTTGATGGCAAGCCACAAATTTGCAATGGAAGCAAAAACAAAGGTATTGCTCTGCCCACTCATGTTACACTGAAGTTCATGGACCCTACACCTTTTAGAAGAGCTAACTCTGTACAGTGTAGCAATTTGACTATATGTATAAAGTACTGCATGTAGTGAATCCCTTTGTACGTATGTGTGTGTGTGTGCGCCTGTGTGTGTGACGTCATGAGGGAATGTTGTAAAACATGGATCACGCGGTTCCCGGATCAGGGGACGAGGAGTCACATACTGTACTGGTCTTCCTATATAAATGGGTGAAACTACTCACACTCAAGCCAGCTGAGAAGCCCTCACTTCATTCAGTATATTGTATGCCTTTACATTTTGATTTCAAGCACAGTTGATATGTACATAACAAAGTCATCCATGCATGGATTTGTGTTACCCAAGTGACTCGCAGAATGGGAGTCATTACTGTACATGGAGTGTTTGGTGGGTGTTTTATTTCATCAGTGCTAGTGTCTCTACTACTGGCCACAAACAGTGCCATACCTCCGGGTTTGTTTAGTGGCACACTTGTGCCTTTGTTACAGTTGCAGACTATGTCACTGAAATGATGTCTCAGTGACAGCCTTGTGCCTGCCTGTGATCTGCTCCCTGATCCGTGATCCATGTGATCCATGTTTTACAGCATCCCCATCATGAGTGACAGAGCTAAAAAGCCCCAGTACTCAATGTAGTCTGTTGCTGTGAGGCCCCATTTTGTGGACATGTGTTCTCACATCAGTCAATGCGCTGTATTATGCAACAACACACCAACATTGATTGTGTTGTTCAAGTTGTTGGCTGTGTACTGTATTGACCATGTCCCACCCAATCCTCAGGGTAGTCGTACCCCACTGATGTTGGCAGCTGTAGGTGGTCACCTTCCTGTGGCCAGACTCCTGGTGGAGACATACCACTGTAATGTGAATGAGGAGGATGGTGAAGTGAGTGGATGGGAGTCAATGGTAGAAGAGATTATACTCATTAAGTTGTAACAAAGCAAAATGTGCTTTGACACTGAAGAGCAAACAAAGTATATACCCGTATACTGTACAGCAAATGTGACAAGTGTTAACTCCAACAGGTATTGACTACGAACTCAGACAAAATTTTAAATGTTCAACGTAAGACTGCACGAAGTACTGTGTGTGTACTCCCTGTGAAGCCATGGTTATATTAGTCTGTGAAAGTATGTACATATACGGTGGGAAGTAATGGCAGGCCTGGTTTAAATTTGCCATTTAGGTGGTTTGAGAATTCTATGTACCAAATTGATTTCCTGACATGACATGAAACCAGAACCAGTCTCCTTTGTTGGTATCATTGCCATATTCTCTGATGTCATTGGTATTTAGAACTTGGAACTGCTATTCAAGCCAGCCAAAAGCTTTTTGTGGCCATTACGCCAAAATGTTTGCCCACCAATATTTCCTGCTATGTATACAGTGTTGGGTCTGTGTTAGTCACATGTGGCCAGCCACTTCCATGGCTGCCATTTATTTGCCTAATACCAATGGAAAGGGCCTGGGAGTTTCTCCAGTTGTCTTGTGAAGTGTTATGCAATAGCGAAGGTGATGTATAGGGGCTGGCCATGTGAGAGTACAGCAATGTCCACTACTCACATACCACTGGTGCCTTTGATCCACCCCACACCCTGTCACACACACCAATGTGGTAGTGAACAATGTGATGTGATGTGGAGGGTGCGTGAATGGTGAGAGTGGGTATTGGAGGAGGCAGCATGTGAATTCCTGCATCACTGTATGAATACCATTTGATTGTTCTCTCCTGTAGTCTGCGACACCAGTGATCTATGCTGCAGTGAACAATCACCTCCCTGTACTGAAGATGTTGGTGGAACATGGGGGAGATGTGTTTCACAAAGAACAAGTGAGTCGCACTCGTCACTGTGTACCCACAACCTAATACAACATTCCACTCATGATACTAACCATGTACACAGGATTCATCCACTGCCCTTCACCTTGCTGCCTATGGTGGATCCCTTGAGTGTGTGGAGTACCTGTTGCCCCTCTTTGGAGAGAGGATGTTTGAGGTGGATGATTATGGTGGGACATGTCTTCACTATGCAGTTTTCGGTGGTAGCCTCCCAGTGATGAGGTACCTCGTGGACCAGTGTGGATTTGACCTCAGCTTGAGAGCTGCAGTGAGTTGTGGAGTGGTACATGACATTGTGTGATTCGTTCATTTAAGATGTTATCTATTTTATGCACAGTATAGAAATCCAAGTTTCAGAGGCACTGCCACACATGCACTTCAATACACGCTACACACTACACACACGATCACACATGCACCCACACAGGGTGTACATGTATCACACACATACACACGTATCACACAAACTTGCCACACACTACAACAGTAAACAGTGTACTGTAGCTATTGTACACACACACATGCAGCCCAACAGCACACCACCACCAACATTCAGTTCATTTACATTCAGTTCATTTGTACAAGTTGTTGGCTGTGTACTGTATTGATCATGTCCCACCCAATCCTCAGGATGGTCGTACCCCACTGATGGTGGCAGCTATAGGTGGTCACCTTCCCGTGGCCAGACTCCTCGTGGAGACATACCACTGTAATGTAAATGAGGAGAATGGTGAAGTGAGTGGATGGGAGTTAATGGGAGGAGTGAGTGAGCACTCAACTTGTGTTAGTTCCCACATGTGACCAAGTGACACAGGAAGCTGGAACACAAGATGCATAATATGTAATCAAGATCAAATGATGTCAGACCGATGACAAGTGTTATTATCACTGAAGTACTGTTGTTTACAAGTGCTTCACATGCAGTGTCTTGCAGTATATTATGTATGTACATGAGGGTGATTTGAGATTGTGTTTACTGTACAAAACTCCCACTAGTAAGTGAACACGTGTGTAATTTGTGAGAATTAATCCTCATGTTGTGATTTTGTTGTTGTGCATGTCTCTTAATGTGAATATAGTGTGATATATATGTGAAGTGTTTGGTGGGTGTTTTATTTGATCAGTGCTAGTGTCTCTACTACTGGCCACAAACGTGCCTTTGATCCACCCCACACCCTGTCACACACATCAATGTGGTATTGAACAATGTGATGTGATGTGGAGAGTGAGTGAATGGTGAGAGTGGGTATTGGAGGAGGCAGCATGTGAATTCCTGTATCACTGTGTGAATACCATTTGATTGTTCTCTCCTGTAGTCATGGACACCAGTGATGTATGCTGCACGGTGTGACCACCTCCCTGTACTGAAGATGTTGGTGGAACATGGGGGAGATGTGTTTCACAAAGAACAAGTGAGTCACACTCGTCAGTGTGTACCCACAACCTAATACAACATTCCACTCATGATACTAACCATGTACACAGGGTTCATCCACTGCCCTTCACCTTGCTGCCTATGGTGGATCCCTTGAGTGTGTGGAGTACCTGTTGCCCCTCTTTGGAGAGAGGATGTTTGAGATGGATGAACATGGTGCAACATGTCTTCACTATGCAGTGTTAGGTGGTAGCCTCCCAGTGATGAGGTACCTCGTGGACCAGTGTGGATTTGACCTCAGCTTGAGAACTCCAGTGAGTTGTAGAGTGGTACATGCAGTGTGTGATTTGTGACACGCACACACACGCACACACACACACACACACACACACACACACACACACACACACACACACACACACACACACACACACAATGACGACCATGTCATACTAAATGAAGGCTGGAAGTGGTCTGACTTGAGACTAGTGTTTCCAAATATGGCAGTACTCCATGTGTGAACATGTACCATTACATGTCTGCACTGTCCCACAGTCACACTCATTGGTGCACTTGTGCATTTGTGCAGCATATGTTCTACTGCACATGCTGACTATGTTACCCCTCAAATGTGCATGTCCTGTGTAGCTTGCGTTTCTACACAAAGGTAATGTCATGTCTACCAACCTTCCTTCAGAGTGGCCTTGACTGCTTCCTGGTGGCTTGTGTGAAGGGCCATGAAGAGATTGTCCGTGAACTGCTCACAAAAGACAAAGTGGACCGGAATGTGGTGGACAATGTGAGGAATTAACCAGTTCACTGTCTCTTTGTCCACTGTGTCATAGTTTGTGTCCCTCACTTGCAGGATGGTCGTGGTGCTGTACACCTGGCATGTAAAGGTGGTCATGCCCAACTTGTGAAGACACTGGTGGAGGAGTTTGGGATGTCACCAGATGTCAGAGACAATGTGAGCATCTTGACAGTACAGAAGCTGACACCTGGCCCTTTGACATGAATACACAACCGGCTCTAACCTGAGTCAACTAAACCTGCTTTGACCTGGTTTTATCTGTTTCTGTTCACATGGCCACAATTACTACTACATATTGCATAAGTGAACTTGGCCACTTGATATCAGCCCTGTCTGTCCTTCATTGGAGGCACACAGCAGATAGACATGCATGAATGGTGGAGGATATGGCAGAGAGAGCACATGTATGTCACTTCTCTGGACACTACTTTTAGTCATGGACAAACCCTGCCTGTGTTGTCTGACCATAATCTCACTGATTGCTGGAATCGTTCTATAACTGCCAGGAGTACATAGTTGGTGCATGCCTACATATTTTCATATGTCCACACACTTTGCCAGTTAAGCTGAAATCATGCATGCATTCCAAGTTTATCCGCAGTCATGATGCAAGATTCCTTCCTTCCAAATTCCTTGCTCACAGGTGGTATAATATATGTGCATTCACTGTCTCACTGTAGGCTGGAAGGACTCCTATTCAGCTTGCACCAGACAGTGCACATGCTGACCTCCTCAAAGCTCTTCATCTGGAAGAGGACAGCAGTGCTCCCCCATGTATGCATCCATCTCACAGCTAGCTCCTTACTACTGCACGCCCACTCAGTTAATGAGTTAACTTCAGTCAACCTATAACATGTCTGCACATGCTCCATGTTCACTCTCCTCCTTCATGTCTCCTACATCCTCTAGCACCCCAAAGTCCCCTCTCCTCCTACACAGCCCATGAGTCTGTCCTGAAGGATGTCTGCTGGATTCCTTCGGGGATAGAGTCCCTATTCATCACACCATTTGGGGGAGTGTTCCCCCTTCAGCCTGAGGGTGGAGAGGAGGAAGGGGATGAAGACATGATCCAGCTCCATGTACCTCATGGGGCAGTGAGAGCAGATGGAGAGGGAGTGCTGGAGGTCCGCTATGCAGTGATTCCTGATGGCCCATTCAGGACACCAGAGGGCTACAAGCTCTGTAGTATGGCAGTCTACCTCTACTACGACCCAGCCCAGACCACCAAGCCCTTTCACCTCCTCCTCCCCCACTGGTCTGGTGCACCAGACCACCCTACTTTTGTCACCTCCCCCCACACTCTCCCAGAAGGGGAGCCATGCTACCCCTTTCGTTTGTTGGAGGGAGGAGAGTTCGGAGAAACGTATGGGCTCCTGGAAGTGGATGGTCACTCCTCCCTGTTTGGAGCAGCCTACCGTCTGAAGGACACCAGTAGGTACCTTGCATCGCAGTGGGAGAGGGAAGAGGACAACATCTTGTACTCTAAGGTGGCAATCACCTTTGACTCCAATGTGTGGATCAGGGTGAGTGTGTGCAGGGGTCTTGCTGCCTTAGCCCTTTGGCATCATCTAGTTATTCCCTAATTTAGATTCTGAAGAAATACTGGCGTAAGTGGAAAAAGCGATTCGCTGCTGCATCCTTTCAAATGAAAGAAGACCACATTGAAAGTATTCTGACTGAGGACAGTGGGAGAGGGTGGAGTGCTTCAGTTGTTGGCATGAACCGGGTGAGTAGGAGATTACTTTGTTTTGTGTAAAATTCTATATTTCCATGTGGATGGTCTCTTCTATCTCTTTTGCTTGGTGAAGGTGGGCTCCGAAGATCTTGAATACAAGAAGCGCTATGACAGAGATGAGACAGAGCTGCAATTTGCTGTGGAGGAGCACATGTACCCTCCGGCCATTTCTCTTCAAATTGTGCAGAGTGAGGTGCCCAAACATATGCGATCACACAAGCGCATTCTCCTTAGTGTCCATGGTGGCATGGGAGGAGCTATGCATTTCCCAGTTGACTTCTCTGAGGAGAAGGAAGGTATGTCTTGACTGTAGTGTGTACTTATCCTTGTGCATTCATGTGCTGGCAATGATTTAGGCAAATTTGTACCATTCAACAGTTACGTACATAGCTACATAGATATGTGGTGTACCATGTGCAGTTGGGTCACGTCTACAGCATTACTGTCCTTCCATGCACCTGTATATGTCCTCACTCTACTGTAGCCCCCTCTGTTGTGGTTACTCGTGCACCTTCAGAGGAAGGTTCTTCAGAGATTTCAGTTTGTCCAACACATCAGGCTCGTGCTACTGGAGGTATGTAAGTGTGCATATTAGTGTGCGTGTGCATGTGTGTGTGTGTGTGCATGAGTGTGTGCGTGTGTGTGTGCGTGTGTGCATGTGTGTGTGCGTGTGCGTGTGTGCATGTGTGTGTGAGTGCACGTGTGCATTTGTGTGTGCATGTATGCATGTATGCAAGCTGTGTACTCTTGCTAGTTCTAGAAAGTGTGACATGTGTAGCCCTTTGAATGCCTTCTTGGAAGGTGTACCTGTAGTACAGTCAAGTACAATCACTATGACTCTTTTATTTACACTTGAGCATTGCATTCAATGGTACACATCACAGACATGTTTGCTGAGTGTATATATGTCTTATAATTTGGTATGTGGGGCTAATGTCATTAGTTACCATTCCAACTTTGCTCGTCTGTTGTGTGCAGGTGAGAGGGAGGTTGTCCAGAGCATGTCTGAGGTAGCTCTCATTGACAGGGACCCTGTCCTCTCACAGCCAGTGCACTGTGAGTGAACATTGTGTGCTTGTGTTGAGTTCAGTAAAGCACTACAAAGACAACCTCACTGTTGTATGTTGGGTGCTGTGATCAGATTACAGGGTTTACTCAGTAGTGCCACCTTTTGCCTCCTTTGCAGCTTGTGGGAGATATGCTGTGCTCTTCAGAAAGTATGTCAGCAGACAAGGTGCCGGCAAGAGTAAAGCCATCCTTGAGTGGATGGGGCTTTCCCCACAGGAGATTAAGTTGTGTTATCAAAGCAACCCTAACGAGGAGGAAGCAATTCAAGATGGTCTGATCAAGTGGTGGGAGACTGGTGGTGACCGTTGCACATGGCAGGTCCTCCTTGATGCGATGAAGTTTGCAGGTATCGCCCAGCACCACTGCACAGAGCTTGTGGAAGAGCTCCATCAAATGATGCAAGGTGAGGTTACCTTTCCTTTAATTGAAGTACTCTTGTACACAATGCCAGTTGTAGCCTCGTGTGTGTGTGTATTACGTACTGTAGGTGTGACATGTGTCCCACCTCTACACCTGTGTGATTGGTCTTATTACGTAGGTAACAAGTGACCAACACACCAAACAACAGTCATGTGTTTGTTTCAAAGAGTAACACTTGTACAGGTCATTACTGAATTACACAATCTGTGTGTATTGTGTGACACATGTGCCTAGCACGCATTTTATATTTGTATTGCAATACAGCAACACTTGCCATGTTTCCTGTTTAAACTGTTTGTATTACTACACTTCTATTGCCCAATGTGTTTACATTGTACAGTGTATTTGGCAGCATGTGCCACATCATTATACATGATGTATCTTATAACATTGCAACCAGTACCAGTGCATGGTCAGTCATGAAGTTCATGTGATGTGGTTGGATGTTTGTAGTCAAAGTCCCAGGCCGTCAAATGACATGACATTATAAATCACTACATACACACGCGTACACGCTGCAGCTACATACATATGCCATGAGTAGGGATTAAGCAATCATTCCCTCGATTGAGTTTGTATGCATGGTGGGTGCATTATACCTATACAATATTATGTACATTAGCCTGCCCATGTGGTTAGCTAGCTGTGATTGAGTGCATGCATATATACATACAGCACATGATATTGTGCATGTGATGAGCATGCACCATGCAGTGTTTACACTTTGCAAACTGACAATGACCAATGTATAGTGGTACAGATTTGCAGGCATGTAGCTGATATTGTTATAACATTGGTCTTCGATCACTTTTGACTGTGTGCATTTCTTGCCAATGTCTATACAATGTTTGCCCCCTAGCTAGCTGTAGTGTCCTGCTCACCAGTGTTATTATGGTTCACTGGAGTGCTTTGCACCCACATCTACAGCTGCCTCATCTGGGGGAGGTCCCTTCTTCACACGACTGTTGTTGTTGCTATTGCTGTTCCAACACATGGTGCCACTCAGTGCTACAGACTGTACTGCCCCCTCTACATCCCACCACACAGATAGAACAACGGAAAGCTCCCCATGCCAACTATAGCGTCACACACTATATGGAAATGGAAACCCTGGCAGCAGCCATTCGAGCAGCAGATGCACAGGGTAAGGGTCGCAAGAGCAAGAAGAAGGAGAAATATGAGTATGATAGTGATGAAGATGTGGAGGGGGGCACCTGGGAACACAAGAAACGGTCCAGAGATGAGAGAAACAGAAGGTAATGGACATTCAGTTTACTTCTGTGCAACCCTTAGTCCCAACCCTCCCCTCCTCCACTCTTCCTTTCTCCTTTGCAGAGTAAGCAGAGGAATTGACAGTTAAAGGGAAGGGTAAGCACTTCATTGGCGACTTCCTTCCCCCGGAAGAGCTGGAGAAATTCCAGGACAAGGTCCAAGCATTGAGGTAGGACGAGAGCCTGACTTCTCTGACTACTCTAAGCACAAGATCACAGAGGAGAACGTTGGCTTCCAGATACTCTAGAGTGCATGATGGACAGAGGGCAGTGGTCTTGGCTCTAAGGGGAGGGCATCCAGCCCCCCATCAACAAGTGGGCATGTAGGGCACACACACATACACACTTGCATACTAGCTTGTATGCACATGTATGCCCCTTGGCCTTTCTAGGGGGAAGTAGTCCTTTCAGCAGGAAGGTGTGGGGGAGGTGGCCAAAGAAGATGATGAGTTGGGGCATATCACAAGAGGATGATGTCGGCATACCGCTTCAGGCCCAACCCACTGGTGGGTGGGGCACAGGTCACATGACCTGCTGAACACTTGCACTCCAACCAACGTAGGCTGTGTTTGTGTGTTTGATAGTGAGCCTCTAAAGCAGTGCCCTGGTTAGTCTCGCATGGCCCAGACCACCTTCCTACCTCCTGCCTCCATTTCATATTGCACAAGCTGTGTCAAGGCTGGGCTGTACTGTCACTGTGGCTGGTTTACCAACTGTGGGTGTGGCTATGTGTGTTGTGTGTGCTCCTCTGTCGTGTCCTTACTACTGCCCACCTTCTCCGCTCCCTGCACAGAACAACCCAAGGCGGCCCTATATATATATTAACTGCATCCTATTTGTTCTGACTTATGAATATCATTATAATTATTATTGCAAATTCTCAGCGTGCCTTTCATCCTCCACCATTGTGTGTGCCACCGCTAGTGGCCTCTAGCTGAGAGCAAAGGTGCACAGAGCATGGAGACCATCAACTGTGCGGCTATCGAGCCGTCCAACTGCTCGGTAAGCTCTGGATGGTTCGCTGCCACCAGCCGGTCGCCCTGTGAAGGAGGCTGCCACTTCTTCCCGGTCCCGCCCTGCCCTGTCACTCCCACCAAACCCGTAGGACATTGCTCCGCGCTTTGCCACGTACGCGGACCGCTATGACGACGCCAGTGCAGTATGGGTCATGGTCTGCGCCATTCTAATGTTCTTCATGGTAAGTCCCGCTCCGCCTCAGCCTGCTCGGGCGAGTGTGTGTGAAAGACTGTGATGGTGGATGTGGTGGGTGGGTTACGACCCCAGTTGGGCTGTTTGGCTACTGATGTCTTTCAGGGTAACCATGTGTGTGCTTGTGTGTGTGTCTGTCCATCCATATGCACAGTGGTAGGTTGCTGTTGTGCTGGTCCACTGCCCTGGATCACTTGTGGGAATTGCACAGAGCTAAGGAAGCTCTTCACTAGCCCTTGTACGAATGGAGATAAGCCTTTACACATGCTATCATATTCTTAGAAGTGTTGTTGTTCTTACACCACAAAATCAGACAGCTTCTGCCATCAACACTTTGGCCTACTTGAGCTCATCTTGACTGTGGCTCACCACATGGTCTAAACCAACCAGTCACTCACATGGCCAAGCACAAAGCTCACAGACAATGTGTTATAGCGTATATCTGATATTTACTGATAAATGCAGTCAGTGTCTTACTTTTAATTTCCAGAGAGATTTGAGGGATTGGCTTATAATTTTCAGAGTTTGCTGTAATGCTATCAGTACTGAATTGATGTATCTTTTCATTTTTCATTTGTACTGTGTGCCACTTAGCAGCTGTCGCTAGCTAACAGAGTAGCCATTGTTGCAAACACCATGTCATGAACATGAACTGACTCTGTTGAGAGACTCACAATCATCACACCCTTGCTTGCAGTTACACACCAACAGATCATGTGCACTGAACACATTAACCACTTATTTCTTAAGAACTGTGATAGCATTTCTAAGGAGTGTGTTCTGAATTACGATCGTGCCTGTACCTTGTTCTGTTGGGTTGATATTGGAATGTGGTAGCATGTTGGCCTGTGAGCAAATCTAATGTGGAATGTGACTCCTGTGGCTGTCACTTGTGCCATGATCTCAAGCTTATGCCTTTACAGATCTGTCTGACCAGGTACTTCGTCGCCATCTTGTTCTGAATACACAAATAGGCATCCATACAGTGCCTTACATGGTTACTATGGAAACATTATCTGCCAGGTAATGGATATGAGCCAACCTTCAAAGGTAGGACTCGCTGGTGTAGGAGTGGACATGGTCAGGCCCCATGCAGAGAAGCCTGCTGTAGGCACTCACCTCTCTGATAGTGCCCCTAATGGCTCTTCTGGTGGATTGTCCTATTCTTGTTCATTAGTCGTTGCAGCCATCTGTGTTGGCCACACCTCATGGACTACTGGGGTGTGGTGCTGTTTAGGCCAAGGGGCTGGCTACTTTGGATGGGCGGCTGTATTTTCAGCAAAGGACACATTGATCAACGCCCATCTCAAGCACTGTGAACAGGGTCCCCTGCAAACACTGTAACTTAACTCAGTTCTATTGAGCACCACGGGGGTATGGTTGAAAGTGAAGGGTTGCATTTGCCACCACACGGTTTGAGTGCATATTAAGTTGGGTGGGTATATACCACTGTTTACTGGCATTATCTGATGTGGTCTAAACTGTGAGGCTATTGTGGTGGATGCCTGGTGGCTAGTGGTCAGATGGTGATACCATCCTATTTGTCTGTATAGCTGTCTGTGTGATGTCTTTGCGATGTCTGCCAGTAGTCTTGTGTCGCTCTTGTCCTGTCACCCCTTTCAGAAAGCAGGATTCCTTTACCATCCTTTACATTGAGCAGGCTTTTGCTTGGTCTGACACGGTGTTTCGTCGTAGAGTTGTCCTGGCAGTGAGCTCTGCACACATACACAGGCACACAAGTGTCTATCCTCTGCCCCACCTCTGTCCCACCTCTGTCCCACCCTTGCCCCATCCCCTGCCCCACCTCTGTCCCACCCTTGCCCCACCCCCTGCCCCACCCCCACTCCCTGATAGAAATGCCTGGACACCTTTGGTAGCACTCTCGGATTCTTCTTCTTTGGGTTTGCCATTTCTGTTATCAACAACGGTGACGTCAAATTCCTCGGGGAGAACTCAGACTACGTGTTTTGGTACTTTAGAGTGAGCTGGAGGTTCATGCACAACCTCTCTCTGGTGTATATTGTGTTGCTGTTGTTGTTGTTGTTGTTGTTGTTGTTTTTGTGATGCAAATTTGTTGTTGATGTCACCTAACAGTTTACCTTTGCAAGCAATACAGCTACTATTCTTGGAGGACTGCTGATTGGGGGCAAAGTGCAACTGAGAGCAGTGTCAGTCTTCATCTACGCATTTGTTATGGGGGTAGGCTGCTCACACACACACACACACACACACACACACACACTCACACACACACACACACATTCACACACACCTTCCCCCTGCATGCCTCTGTCCACAGGGCTTCATCCACCCTCTGGTGGCCCGCATGGCCTGGTCTGTGGGACCGGACCCCAATTCTCTCCTGGTCTACTCTCCGTTCCAATACTGCAATGGAACGCCAAAGGCCTCCCTCTTTGCCAACCACATGGTGGACTTCTTGAGTGGGACGCCACAACCTCGCATCCTCTTCCTTGACTTTGCAGGGTCTGGAGTGGTCCATCTCCTAGGTGTGTCTCCACTGCACACCACAATGGACTCAGCATACTCCCCTCCCACCACTCCTGCCTGTCGCACATGTCCAAAGTGCCACAAGCTACCCACTGTTTGCAGGATGCAAATGGCATCCCGTAGTCTTTCATCCTTACCTCAGTGTGGTGTAGTGACTCTGACACTCCTGGCCTCGCACGAGACCTGCACACACTCTTGGATAATGTGGCACCTATGTACCCAATGTGTAGGGTGTGTGTGGTGGACAGTCGTAGTGTAGTCCCCTGTAAGTATGTCACTGTAACTTGGACAGCTGAGGTGACTTGAGAATGGTACATGCCACCATTAAACATCCCCCTCTCCTGCGTCTCCCCCTCCTTTCCCCTCCCCCTCCCCTCCTCTTTCCTCCCTCCCCTTCCCTCCCATCCCTGTACCTCCTCCCCACGCAGGTGGCATGGCTGGGTTTGTCCTTGCCTTATTCCACAAACTGGAGATGAAGTATCGAGGGCCATATGACATTGTTAAGGCTGTCTATGGCAAGTGCTGCAGTGGCAGAAAGGGGCAGCAGCAGGCAAGGGGAGATGCCACTGATGCTGGCCCATCTGTACGTTTGTGGGTGTGGAATGTGTGTGTGATGTGTGGTAGTGTGATGTGTGGTAGTGTGTGATGTGTGGTGGTGTGTGATGTGTGGTGGTGTGATGTGTGGTAGTGTATGATGTGTGGTAGTGTGTGATGTGTGGTAGTGTGTGATGTGTGGTAGTGTGATGTGTGGTAGTGTGTGATGTGTGGTAGTGTGATGTGTGGTAGTGTGTGATGTGTGGTGGTGTGATGTGTGGTAGTGTATGATGTGTGGTAGTGTGTGATGTGTGGTAGTGTGTGATGTGTGGTAGTGTGATGTGTGGTAGTGTGTGATGTGTGGTAGTGTGTGATGTGTGGTAGTGTGTGATGTGTGGTAGTGTGATGTGTGGTAGTGTGTGATGTGTGGTAGTGTGATGTGTGGTAGTGTGTGATGTGTGGTAGTGTGATGTGTGGTAGTGTGTGATGTGTGGTAGTGTGATGTGTGGTGGTGTGATGTGTGGTAGTGTGTGATGTGTGGTAGTGTGTGATGTGTGGTGGTGTGTGATGTGTGGTAGTGTGTGATGTGTGGTGGTGTGTGATGTGTGGTAGTGTGTGATGTGTGGTAGTGTGTGATGTGTGGTAGTGTGTGATGTGTGGTAGTGTGTGATGTGTGGTAGTGTGTGATGTGTGGTAGTGTGTGATGTGTGGTAGTGTGTGATGTGTGGTAGTGTGTGATGTGTGGTAGTGTGTGATGTGTGGTAGTGTGTGATGTGTGGTGGTGCGTGATGTGTGGTAGTGTGTGATGTGTGGTAGTGTGATGTGTGGTAGTGTGTGATGTGTGGTAGTGTGTGATGTGTGGTAGTGTGTGATGTGTGGTAGTGTGTGATGTGTGGTAGTGTATGATGTGGGGTGGTGTGTGATGTGTGGTAGTGTGTGATGTGTGGTAGTGTGTGATGTGTGGTGGTGTGTGATGTGTGGTAGTGCGTGATGTGTGGTGGTGTATGATGTGTGGTGGTGTGTGATGTGTGGTAGTGTGTGATGTGTGATGGTGTGTGATGTGTGGTGATGTATGATGTGTGGTAGTATGTGATGTGTGGTAGTGTGTGATGTGTGGTAGTGTGTGATGTGTGATGGTGTGTGATGTGTGGTGATGTATGATGTGTGGTAGTATGTGATGTGTGGTAGTGTGTGATGTGTGGTGGGTGCATTGGTTGGTTGGATGTTTGCTGTATGGTGACATCTCTGTTCACCCACATTAGGCTTATCAAGCTGCCCAAGATGTTGAGGAAAGCCCGGATCAAGTCAAGAAGAAATGGTTTGTGGGTATGAGTAATTAGTGTGTGGAGTGATGTAATCATTGGGGAGTTCCCTACTCTTCACCTCAGTGGCTTCTTCCGTCGTTGCTGGACATTGCGTGGCTTCCTTGACTGGATGTACCCACCGGGGGGAGGTGGGGAGAATGTGGAGAGTGCGGCACTGGGAGTCCTCATCCTCTGGACCACCTGGTTTGCATTCAATGCTGGATCCACCGAGAGCATCACCGGTGAGTCTATGTGTCCACTGGTCTCCCAATGGAGGGAATAGCTTTGATCTGTGTCCAGTATGAGGTGGAGGATTGCTGTGGTCACACTACATTGTGTGCAGGTGCCCATTTCCATGCTGTTGTTGGGCGTGTTGCCGTGGTGATGGCTGTAGCCGCAGCTAGTGGCGGCCTTACCAGCACAATCATTAGTGGGTTGGTCCAGGTATTCAAGTATGGGGTCTTACTCCTGGAATACCCCCCCCCCCCCCCACTGTTACATCCACCTTTATATCCACTGTCATCTCCACACAGATTTACAAGCGAGACGAGGCCTTCAACACTAACGAGATAGCCAATGGCATGCTAGCTTGCCTGGTGGCCGTCACCGGGTGCTGCCCCTTCATTGACCCGCTCTGGGCCATACTCATTGGGGGTATGCTCACAAACTTACTCGACTTGAGTGCATGTGGACAGAATAGCATTGATTGCCCCTCCTCCTTCACTCCAGTGTTGACTGTCTTCTTCTACCACGCTGGGTGCTGGTTGGTCCATGTGCTAAACCTGCAGGATGGGGCCAGGATATTCCCTGTGCATGCTATTAGGTGGGGCAACTGACAGGTCATGTGACTGTCACATGATCATTGACTGTCTTTGTTTTCACTATTGCAAGACTGCTCAGCACTTTGCATGTATTACATTTACTGTAGTTTGGCCAGACTACCTTAAGTGTCTAGCGGTGTATCTTGTGATGTGACATGAACCAACTCCCTTGTGTTCTTCCTTCAGTGGATTCTGGGGGGTGCTCTGTGTCGGCCTCTTTTACAAGAGTTGTTTGGTGGTGGAGATTTGTGATGACACATGCTTTTGTGAGGAGTTTCTCACTGGGGAACTAGTGCAAGTGGTGAGTTGCCATGGCAACAGTGGTTACACTGGTATCCATGAACCAGCACCCAAGGCAGTATATTACCCCCCCCCCCCCCCCCCCACCTCCTCCCAGATTGAAAACCGTAGTTTGATGTTGGCGTATCAGTTCATGGGAGAGTGATCATCTGTCTCGCCATCCTCTTCTGTGGTACTCTGTTCTTATGCCTCTGGATGATCCCAGTCATGGCACTGTTTTATGCCACGGGCCTCAAGTGGTAAGGGGGAGGGGTGTCACCATGGTCACTACTGTACATGGATGGTGTCATCACACTATGTGTTTGGATGTTGATATCTTACCCCTGCCTTTCTCCCCTCCCCCCTCCACCTCTCCTCCTCCCTCCACCTCTCCCCCTCCCTCCTCCACCTCTCCCCCTCCTCGCTCTAGGTTATTTAGGTTCAATGATAGGAAACGAGGCCAAGTAACCTTCAATGGTAATGTCCTCTTCACTCACTTCAGAGAGATTGACTTCAACCCCTTCCCAGCACGCTCCAGTAACTATGAACTGGAGAGCTTTCACGCCAAATCAGGAGGTGCCCCTAATGCCAAGGCAAAAACAGCCACCACACAGGTCAAAACCAAACATTACTCAACCTTCACATGACAGATGTTGGGGAGACAGGTGTGGGTCACATGACTGTCACATGGTTTGTAGTGTGTGTATGTGTGTGTGTGTGTGTATGTGTGTGTGTGTGTGTGTGTGTGTGTGTGTGTGTGTGTGTGTGTGTGTGTGTGTGCACGCGCGCGCGTGTGTGTGTGTGTGTGTGTGTGTGTGTGTGTGTGTGTGTGTGTGTGTGTGTGTGTGTGTGTGTGTGTGTGTGTGTGTGTGTGTGTGTGTGGCATGCCACCAAAGTAGAATGGACATTGGTGTAGGATGTACACTTCAGTCATGATGCAAGGTTCCTCTTTCGCAAGCTCCTTGCTTACAGTTGGTATAATATATGTGCATCCACTTATCACTGTAGGCTGGAAGGACTCCTATTCAGCTTGCACCAGACAGTGCACATGCTGACCTCCTCAAAGCTCTTCATCTGGAAGAGGACAGCAGTGCTCCCCAATGTATGCATCCATCTCACAGCTAGCTCCTTACTACTGCACGCCCACTCAGTTAATGAGTTAACTTCAGTCAACCTATAACATGTCTGCACATGCTCCATGTCTACATACTCTTCTGTCTTATCTCCTTCACACTCCCTCCACTTTCCCTCCCTACCACACAGCCCATGAATCAAAACTACTAGATGTCTGCTGGATTCCTTCAGGGATAGAATCCCTTCTTGTCACTCCAGATGGAGGGGTATTTCCTCTGCAGTCTGAGGGTAACAACAAGGAAGGAGATGAAGACGTGATCCAGCTCCATGTGCCTCAGGGGGCAGTGAGAGCAGAAAGAGAGGGAGTGTTGGAGGTTCGCTATGCAGTGATTTCTGATGGCCCATTCAGGACACCAAAGGGCTACAAGCTCTGCAGTATGGCAGTCTACCTCTACTACGACCCAGCCCAGACCACCAAGCCCTTCTACCTCCTCCTCCCCCACTGGTCTGGTGCACCAGACCACCCTACTTTTGTCACCTCTCCCCACACACTCTCAGAAAGGGAACAGTGCTACCACTTTCATCTAGTGGAGGGAGGGGAGTTTAGCAAGAGGTGTGGTACCCTGGAGGTGCATGGTCACTGCACACTATTTGCAGAAGCCAATCGCCCGGAAGACACCGGCATTTACCGTGTATCACAGTGGGAGAGGGAAGAGAGCAACATCTTGTACTCTAAGTTGGCAATCACATTTGACTCCAATATTTGGATCAGGGTGAGTGTGTGCTTGGTATTGCTGCCAAAGTCCTTTGGCAATTTTTTTATCTGTTGTTCAGATTCTAAAGACCCACTGGAAAGAATGGAAGAAGTAATTCACGGAGTCCTTTGAAATGAAAGTAGACCTCATTGAAAGCAGTCTCACCGAGGACAGTGGAAGAGGGTGGAGTGCTTCAGTTGTTGGCAAAAATTGGGTACGCGAATCGTCTTGCTTTGTGTAGTAATCCATTATTGTTTTTGGCTAAGTGTTCCTATTGCATGCTTTACCAGGGGCTCTCGTGTCACTTCTGTGTTAAGGTTGGGACTCACAACATTGAGTATAAGAAGCACTATGAAGGAGATGAGACAGAGCTGCAGTTTGCTGTGGAGGAGCACATGTACCCTCCGGCCATTTCCCTTCAAGTTGTGCATAGCAAAGTGCCTGAGCATCTACAGACACACAAGCGCATTCTCCTTCATATCCATGGTGCCAAGGAGGGGGTGATGAACTTCCCAATTGACTTCTTTGAGGAGAAGCAAGGTATGTCTAGACTGTAGTGTGTACTTGTACTTGTGTACATTCATGTGCTGGCAACGATTTAGGCAGATTTGTACTATTCAACAGCTACTTACATAGCTACATAGATATGTGGTGTACCATATGCAGTTGGGTCACATCTACAGCATTACTGTCCTTCCATGCACCTGTCCTTACTCTACTGTAGCCCCCTCTGTTGTGGTTACTCGTGTACCTTCAGTGGAAGGTTCTTCAGAGATGTCAGTTTGTCCAACACGTCAGGCTCCTACTACTTAAGTACGTACGTAAGTGTGCATATTAGTGTGTGTGTGTGTGTGCGTGAGTGTGTGTGCATGAGTGTGTGCATGTGTGTGTGTGTGTGTGCATGTGTGTGTGTGTGCATGTATGCATGTATGCAAGTTGTGTACTGTTACTAGTTTTAGAAAGTGTGACATGTGTAGTCCTTTGAATGCCTTCCTGGAAGGTGTACCTGTAGTATAGTCAAGTACAATCACTATGACTCTGTTACTTATGCTTGAACATTGCATTCAATGGTACACATCACAGACATGTATGCTGAGTGTATGTCTTATAATTTGGTATGTGGGGCTAATGTCATCAGTTACCATTCCAACTTTGCTCGTCTGTTGTGTGCAGGTGAGAGGGAGTCCAGAGCATGTCTGAGGTAGCTCTCATTGACAGGGACCCTGTCCTCTCACAGCCAGTGCACTGTGAGTGAACATGTGTACTTGTGTTGAGTTCAGTGAAGCACTACAAAGACAACCTCACTGTTGTGTGTTGGGTGCTGTGCTCAGATTACAGGGTTTGTTCAATAGTGCCACCTTTTGTCTCCTTTGCAGCTTGTGGGAGATATGCTGTGCTCTTCAGAAAGTATGTCAGCAGACAAGGTGCTGGCAAGGGTAAAGTCATCCTTGAGTGGGTGGGGCTTTCCCCACAGGAGATTAAGTTGTGATATCAAAGCAACCCTAGTAATGAGGAGGAAGCAATTCAAGATGGTCTGATCAAGTGGTGTGAGACTCGTGGTGATTGCACATGGCAGGTCCTCCTTGATGCAATGAGGTTTGCAGGCATCGCCCAGCAACACTGCACAGAGCTTGTGGAAGAGCTCCATCAAATGATGCAAGGTGAGGTTACCTTTCCTTTGAAATACTCTTGTACACAATGCCAGTTATAGCCTTGTGTGTGTATTACGTACTGTAGGTGTGACATGTGTCCCACCTCTACACCTGTGTGATTGGTCTTATTACGTAGGTAACAAGTGACCAACCCACCAAACAACAGTCGTGTGTTTGTTTCAAAGAGTAACATGTGTACAGGACATTACTGAATTACACAATCTGTGTGTATTGTGTGACACATGTGCCTAGCACACATTTTATGTTTGTATTGCAATACAGTAACACTTGCCATGTTTCTAGTTTAAACTGTTTGTATTACTACACTTCTATTGCCCAATGTGTTTACATTGTACAGTGTATTTGGCAGCATGTGCCACATCATTATACATGATGTATCTTTTAACATTGCAACCAGTACCAGTGCATGGTCAGTCATGAAGTTCATGTGATGTGGCTGGATGTTTGTAGTCAAAGTCCCTGGCCATCAAATGACATGACATTATAAATCACTACATACACACGTGCACGAAAGTGCACAGGATGCAACCAGTGTGACGGCTATGAAGTGGATGAAGAAGAACCAGATGGACTGGGTGAAGAAGAACCAGACGGACCGGGTGAATGTAGTTACTGTGGCTGCTCCCCAGAGGAACATGGTTAGTACTTACACTGCAGCTTGGCTTCTTTAGAATGTTGTCACAATATTGTAGATATTTGTGTGTAGTGCATTATAATATGTATGTATGTGAGTTGTTGGGACAATTCAGGTTCAGTTAGGTGACTAGGATCTCCTTATTGAAGTCGCTACTCAGGAGTGTGATTATGATAGATGTTTTGACTGTTACCTTAACTGCATGCAGAGGTAAAAAAGACATCAGCAGTATTGCAATCAGGCAATGTGCCATCAAGTACAGTCACTCCAGCTATCCAACCTGCCACTGCACCAGCCATTCCACCAACACACCCACTAGCCACTGGACCAACCTATCCAACAGAACTTGCTAGTCAATATGGCTACTTGTGCAAGTTTCCTGGTTGCCAGAAACCATGCTTTGTGGAGGGACACAAAGTGCATGATTTCTGTGGACATACACACGCTTCTGCATACTCTGCAAGTGAGTTTGCATACCTGCGTAGCGTGTGCCAGGCATATGTACAATGTCATGTATGTATAATGGATACGAATAGTTTGGGTGTTTCATGTGCTTGCATGCAGTGTACCCTGGTGGGAATGGTGGATTTGGTGGACCTGGTGGACTTGGACCTAGAGGATTTGGTGTACCTGGTGTACCTGCATGGTGGACTTGGTGTACCTGGTGGACCCGGTACTGGTGGTCCTGGTGGATATGGCAGACCTGTCAGCACACAACCACGCATGCCACAAACCACACCAAGACCAACATTGGAAACAAGCACTACAGTAACTCCAATCCTTCACCATCATCTGGTACCATGCAGCCTCCAAGTCAGTTGCCTCTGGCTGGCCCCAGTGCTACATCTCCTCCTACACGCTTCCAAACACAAGTGGGAGAACAGGCCCCTCTTGCACCAGGGGATAGCTCTAGGGTGAGTCATGTACTGATGTGCAGTGCATGTACACGTGCATATACATATGCCTAGCCAACCTTACCTTCATGTGTAGCTACACCTCTCTCTGCACAGCCAAAGTGTAGGAACCCCCAGTGCCAGAGACCATGTTATGTTGAAGGCGGCAAGGTGTTTGATTACTGAGGCAAGAGCTGCCGAAACTCACATGCAAGCTAATCAAATGTATTCCTTCAAGTACCTTTGGCATATAGTATATCTGAGAGTTATGTGTGCTTTAGTTAACACCCAATACATACCATGTACACACACACACTTTTGTGAGTTTTTGAAGGAATCTGAGTAATGCTGAAGTGTAAAGCATCAATCACTGTGATGAACTTTGTTAATTGATACTGGGATGAACGCTGCAGACAGTTTAGCATTCTAATGGACTGACAGTGACCTTGGCACCACCCTTTAAGGACCCCATGGTGGCCACTCCACATGTAATACTTGTGATTGGGACATACTACAGACAGATATAATTTACTTATACCAGCAAATATATATGCACGTACAAGGACCATCCAGAATTCAACTTGTGCACTGAGGGAATGTGTGTGTACAAGACAGACATGTTGATTGTGCAGCAATATCTTCAAGGTGTTAACGTCCTGCCCAGATTGCACACTGACTGGTTCAAATACAGAGTGAGTCAACTGTCATGTGTTATGTGTGGCATTCCTTTGCCAAGTCTGTGCTCTACTGGCACAGTAAGAGATAGTTCCATTTAATATTGTGGATCAAATTTTTTATATATCACTAGCTGTATTGAATTCAGAGAGGATAGGTTACAGCCAACACCATGGACACTCCAGGGCTATGCTTTACTGCGTGTACCTTGGCGGGGCCCATGCACGTGTCACGTGATATCAATTTAGTTACCACGCCCCCTGCTACACCCCATGCATTTACGGATGTCTGCCGCTATCTTCACTTGATTCGGTATAGCTGCAATGCCTCTTTCTTCGCTGCTCGCCCGTCTCGGGAGCCTTCATCCGCTGGAAATCATCGGAGATCGCATCAAAGGAGCGAAGACTCGCTTGGGAGTTGGTTTGTCGAGCGGACGTAGCCGGGACCAGTTCAAGGAAATTGCAGGCGGCATTCTCGTTCCCCCAAAAGAAGACTTGGAACGTGTGGCAGGGAAAGATTACAGGCTTGTCATTGGCCTCGACGAACTGTGAGTGTGTTTCTGCTCACTTTAGGATCAGTGGGCTTGGGGATCAATCTAGTTTATTCCTTTGCTGCATGACGGCCAATTCCTCACGTCTCCCATCCCTATAGAGTTCTGAACCTCAGTGGGATCTTTGATGCTCGGCCATGGCCAGATCCAACCAACGAGGTATAGCTACGTGTGTACATTATTGGACAATTGCAGGAGATGCGTTTGGTGTAATCTCAGAGTTCATAGCACTTGTAGCTACAGGTCAACATGTTTTGGTGGTGACAATCAGTTAGCTAGCTAGCACTTGAGCAAAATTTCCATCGTGTACCTTAGCTTTAATACAGATAGCAGGCCAAGCCATGCAGTCTAGCTCAGACTGTTACAGGTTTCATGTGTTTGTTAAAAGTGAAGCCTTTCAACCTTGTTTACATCTCTTTCCTCACTTGTCCTTGTCTTTATCATCAGCTGTCATTGAGAAGCTGTATAGCGAAGTCTTAGATTGACCCTATCCTATGCAGTATCCAAACCCCAGCGATAGTTGATCAATAGCTATTTGGACACTTCCAACCCAGGACTATTAATGCCTGTATGTCTGTTTGTCCACCCATGCACGTGTCCATGGTTTAAGTTTTCTTTGCTTTTACATCAGGGAGCCACAAAAGGGCAGTAAACTCTCTTATATAGTACATGAGTGGTCACTGTGGCTGCATTCCCCTTCCAGTTATTCTTTTGCAGAGGACCAGCATTGCTCACTATAGCTAAATAATCAGGATCCACTTGGAGTTGTCCTAAGGGAATGGGGATACCCATCGATCAACTTCTCCACATACTTGTGTCCACTTCAGAGCCTTTTGTAATCTTGGCTACTGTATGGCTTCCATTACTGTACAGCCAAATAACCTTGAGCCCTCATCCCTTAATTACTTTTTGAATCTCCTTCAAAGAAATATGCAATACATTTGTTTGTCCATGCATGCAGCTGGAGTGTTCACTGTTGAAGGCAGCCACCGAAGGCAGGTGGGAGGTTATCCAGCAGGCCTTCCACACACCCAGCCAGAAGGAAGTGGTCCAGAAAGTGAGAAACAAGGTGATTTAGGCAGAAGGACTTGAACTATGCTTTTCTACTCCTTACTGTAAACAGTAGCACAAACAGTGTGTTATGAATATTGAAGCACATTTGCTGCATGTCCTATTGTTCCATCTAATGCAGTTCGACTGGACTCTATTGCACTTTGCTGCCTATCATGGCCATCTTAATTTAGTCAAGAAGCTTGTGACTGTGTGCAAATTTCTCCCAGACGCACAGACCAAGGTACAGGTGGACTGTTTGCATGTCTGTTAGAGGACACATGTACCACAGATGTTTAGTGGCAGCACATGCAGCATCATTGAATTCTGCATTGTGTGTTCCCTACAGCTACATTCACCCACTTGACATTGCATGTTGTCCTCCCCACCTGTTAGCACCAGTGGACTCCTGTCTTCCTGGCTGCCTGGTCTGGGCATGCCAACGTTGTCAAGCACCTTGTGAAGGAACAGTGCAGTGTGGCAGTCATGGATGTGGTAAGACTTAGGAAGACAAAGGATTGCCTCATGAGTATTATGTACTTCTCCTTTTATACTGTTTCTGTCCCTTCTCCACTGGTCACTGCCCTGACTGTAGGATGGTCGCTCCCTTCTCTATGCATGCGTAAGGAGTGGAAACTTTGAACTGGTCAAGTGGTTCATCAGAGAGTATGACTCACCACCAACACTCACAAAGGTTGGCTGCAGTTTCAGTTAATTGAGTCATACTGTAGTGTAATGTGTCAATGATTGAAATATGTAAATATGTCACCTTCCTCTCCATGCACAGTGCAACTCACTGGTCTATTGAGCTATAGACTTCTAGAACTGCCTGTGTTGTGTCACTGTGCTTGTCTCTTTGGTGCTATAAGTATACCTCTTTCCCACAGGATGGAGGTAGTCTGCTCATTCCTGCTGCCCAGTCGGGTAATTTAGCACTATTTGATTGGCTAGTGGACAGGTTGAAACTGTCCCCCCACCAGTGGAGCGAGGTGGGCTATCAGTAGTCTCACCTGTGTGTTACAGTATGACGTGTATTGTGTTTCACCGCATTGGAGTGATGTAAACAGCATGAGAGTGTGTGCATGCACATCTGCATGTGTGTAGTGCATTTCCTGTTCTTCTCTGATGTACGCATTCTGCTATTAGAATGGTGTTGAGCACCCACTATTCAGTGCAGCTGAGTATGGACACTTTGAACTTACCCAACACCTCATCCACAAGTACAAGTGTGATGTGTACTGCAAAGACAAGGTGTGTTTGTTTGTTGTTGTACACAGTGTAAATAGACACTGCATGTGTATGCTTTAGTGTGGAGTACATGTACCGCATGTCAATATCTGTTGTGTGGAGCAGAACAGACACTCCTCTACTGATGTGTGGCAGGTGTGTGTGTAGAGTGTGCTGGAGCTCCTTGTGTAATGGTATGTGTGTCACAGATACATGTCCACTTCTCTTACAGTCTGAGGGGACTCTCCTCCACTTGGCTGCGTTAGGTGGGAGCGTGAGCCTAATTGAATGGTTGATGGCAAACCACAAATTTGCAGTGGAAGCAAAAACAGAGGTATTGCTATGCCCACACATGTTACACTGAAGTTCATGGACCCTACACCCTTTAGAACAGCTAACTTTGTACAGTATAGCAATTTGACTACTGCTTGTAGTGAATCCCTTTGTATGTGTGTGTGTGTGCCTGTGTGTGTGACGTCATGCGGGAATGTTGTAAAACATGGATCACACGGATCCCGTATCAAGGGACAGATCACGAGGAGTCACAAGGTTGCCACATGATGCTGGTGACATATTCTGCAATTTCTAAGCAGTCCTACTAGCGGATGCTCGATCTCTTGGTCCAGTAGATGAATTGGTCTAAGCTGATTATCATTTGAAAGCACATTGAGTGCCAACAGCATTCCCTGAAAATCATAGGTATTGCTCTCTGTAGTCATCGGCGTGACCCCTTGAAAGGCACCGGCCTAGAAAATTGATTAGCAGCTAGAAGGAATGTACATATTAATGAACAGCAGCTCGGGATCAGCACATGATGGACAGATACTCGATTTACTACTATGATACAGAGATTCACTCAACCTCTTTGTATAGACAGCGATTCAAAAGCCCACGTCAAACGATAGAGGAAAGTGAGCGTCTTAAAACTGCACCAGGTGTATTACTGGCAACTGTGAATGCACGGATTGTATGCTCCCACCAGAGGTAGGAAGTGCAAGCAGCGGCATAGCTGACATATGATATAGGCAGAGGTGTAGCGGTCATCACAGCTGTCACGTAAGTCCTCGAATCATCACCTAAGTCCTCACGGTTGAAGTGCACAGCCCCCAAAAGTGCATTTTCAGGCAGAAAGTTGGCAACTTGAATGTCTTCATGCACGTCATTTTGTTACACATGGCTTGCTATACGATTCTTGGGCATATGTGTTGGGCATTTTAAAGCAATTGCAAAACACTAATGTATTCCAAGTTGGGTAGTTCTTCTTGTACCAGGTTCAAACAACAGAGTTGAACCTTGTTGAGTTAATTGAGTTGGGTGGGGTATTGACTAGGTACTGGTCTTCCTATGTATTTGAGTGAAACTACTCTTGCCCAAGTCAGCTGAGAAGCCCTCACTTCTTTCAGCCTTTGCATTTTGATTTCAAGCACAGTTGATATAAAACTGTCAATGTCAAAGTCATCCATGCATGGATTAGTGTTACCCAAGTGACTCGCAGAATGGGAGTCTTTACTGTACATGGAGTGTTTGGTGGGTGTTTTATTTCATCAGTGCTAGTATCTCTACTACTGGCCACAAACAGTGCCATACCTCCGGGTTTGTTTAGTGGCCCACTGGTGCCTTTGTTTCAGTTGCAGACTATGTTGCTGACATGTCTCAGACAGCCTTGTACCTGCCTGTGATCTGCTCCCTGATTCGTGATCCATGTGATCCATGTTTTACAACATCCCCATCATGAGTGACAGAGCTAAAAGCCCAGTACTCAATGTAGTCTGTTGCTGCGAGGCCCCATTTTGTGGACATGTGTTCTCACATCAGTCAGTACGCTGTATTATGCAACAACACACCAACATTGATTGTGTTGTTCAAGTTGTTGGCTGTGTACTGTATTGACCATGTCCCACCCAATCCTCAGGGTGGTCGTACCCTACTGATGATGGCAGCTTTCAGTGGTCACCTTCCAGTGGCCAGACTCCTGATGGAGACATACCACTGTAATGTGAATGAGGAGGATGGTGAAGTGAGTGGATGGGAGTCAATGGGAGAAGAGATTATACTCACTAAGTTGTAACAAAGCATAATGTGCTTTGACACTGAAGAGCAAACAAAGTATATACCCGTATATGGCAAATGTGACAAGTGTTAACTTCAACAGGTATTGACTACGAACTCAGACAAAATTTTAAATGTTCAACGTAAGACTGCACGAAGTCCTGTGTGTGTACTCCCTGTGAAGCCATGGTTATATTAGTCTGTGAAGGTATGTACATATACAGTGGGAAGTAATGGCAGGCCTGGTTTAAATTTGTTATTTAGGTGGTTTCAGAAATCTACGTACCAAATTTAATTTCCTGCCATGACATGAAACCAGAACCAGTCTCCTTTGTTGGTATCATTGCCATATTCTCTGATGTCATTGGTATTAGAACTTGGAATTGCTATTCAAGCCAGCCAAAAGCTTTTTGTGGCTATTACGCCGAAATGTTTGCCCACCAATATTTCCTGCTATGTATACAGTGTTGGGTCTATGTTAGTCACATGTGGCCAGCCACTTCCATGGCTTCCATTTATTTGCCTAATATCAATGGAAAGGGCCTGGGAGTTTCTCCAGTTGTCTTGTGAAGTGTTATGCAATAGCAAAGGTGATGTATAGGAGATGGCCATGTGAGAGTACAGCAATATCTACTACTCACATACCACTGGTGCCTTTGATCCACCCCACACCCTGTCACACACACCAATGTGGTAGTGGGCAATGTGATGTGACGTGGAGGGTGAGTGAATGGTGAGAGAGTGGGTATTGGAGGAGGCAGCATGTGAATTCGTGTATCACTGTGTGAATACTATTTGATTGTTCTCTCTTGTAGTCTGTGACACCAGTGATGTATGCTGCATGGTATGACCACCTCCCTGTACTGAAGATGTTGGTGGAACATGGGGGAGATTTGTTTCACAAAGCACAAGTGAGTCACACTCGTCAGTGTGTACCCACAACCTAATACAACATTCCACTCATGATACTAACCATGTACACAGGGTTCATCCACTGCCCTTCACTGGGCTGCCTATGGTGGATCCCTTGAGTGTGTGGAGTACCTGTTGCCCCTCTTTGGAGAGAGGATGTTTGAGGTGGATGATTATGGTGGGACATGCCTTCACTATGCAGTTTTCGGTGGTAGCCTCCCAGTGATGAGGTACCTCGTGGACCAGTGTGGATTTGACGTCAGCTTGAGAGCTGCAGTGAGTTGTGGAGTGGTACATGACATTGTGTGATTCGTTCCTTTAAGATGTTATCTATTTTATGCATAGTATAGAAATTCAAGTTTCAGAGGCACTGCTACACATGCACTTCAATACACGCTACACACTACACACACGATCACACATACACTCACACAGGACGTACATGTATCACACACATACACACGTATCACACAAACTTGCCACACACTACATCAGTAAACAGTGTACTGTAGCTATTGTACACACACACATGCAGCCCAACAGCACACCACCACCAACACTCAGTTCATTTACATTCAGTTCATTTGTACAAGTTGTTGGCTGTGTACTGTATTGACCATGTCCCACCCAATCCTCAGGGTGGTCGTACCCCACTGATGTTGGCAGCTATAGGTGGTCACCTTCCAGTGGCCAGACTCCTCGTGGAGACATACCACTGTAATGTAAATGAGGAGAATGATGAAGTGAGTGGATTGGAGTTAATGGGAGGAGTGAGTGAGTGAGCACCCAACTTGCGTTAGTTCCCACATGTGACCAAGTGACACAGGAAGCTGGAACACAAGATGCATAATATGTAATCAAGATCAAATGCTGTCAGACCCATGACAAGTGTTATTATCACTGAAGCACTGTTTTTTACAAGTGCTTCACATGCAGTGCCTTGCAGTATATTACTTATGTACATGAGGGTGATTTGAGATTGTGTTTACTGTACAAAACTCCCACTAGTAAGTGAATGTTCGTGTAATTTGTGAGAATTACTCCTCAGGTTGTGAGTTTGTTGTTGTGCATGTCTCTTAATGTGAATATAGTGTGATATAAGTGAAAGTGTTTTATTTGATCAGTGCTAGTGTCTCTACTACTGGCCACAAATAGTGCCACATCTAGGGTTTCTTTAGTGGTGCCTTCAACCTACCCCCACGTCACGCACACCAATGTGGTAGTGAACTATGTGATGTGATGTGGAGGGTGAGTGAATGGTGAGAGTGGGTATTGGAGGAGGCAGCATGTGAATTCCTGTATCACTGTGTGAATATCATTTCATTGTTCTCTCCTGTAGTCTGTGACACCAGTGATATATGCTGCTTGGAAAAACCACCTTCCTGTACTGAAGATGTTGGTGGAACATGGGGGAGATGTGTTTCACAAAGCACAAGTGAGTCACACTCGTCAGTGTGTACCCACAACCTAATACAACATTCCACTCATGATACTAACCATGTACACAGGGCTCATCCACCGCCCTTCACCAAGCTGCCTATGGTGGATCCCTTGAGTGTGTGGAGTACCTGTCGCCCATCATTGGAGAGAGGATGTTTGAGATGGATGAACATGGTGCAACATGTCTTCACTATGCAGT
>OZ025876.1:7043992-7051492 GCA_964019415.1 Ianthella basta | reverse complement strand
CATGCTACCCCTTTTGTTTGTTGGAGGGAGGAGAGTTCGGAGAAATGTATGGGCTACTGGAGGTGGATGGTCACTCCACCCTGTTTGGAGCAGCCTACCGTCTGGAGGACACCAGTAGGTACCTTGCATCACAGTGGGAGAGGGAAGAGGGCAACATCTTGTACTCTAAGGTGGCAATCACCTTTGACTCCAATGTGTGGATCAGGGTGAGTGTGTGATGTGTGTGCTGCCTTAGCCCTTTGACATCATCTAGTTATTCCTTAAATATTTTAGATTCTGAAGAACCATTGGAGTGAGTGGAAAAAGAGATTTGTTGTTGCATCTGTTCAAATGGAAGAAGACCATATTGAAGGCAGTCTGACTGAGGACAGTGGGAGAGGGTGGAGTGCTTCAGTTGTTGGCAAAAACCGGGTGAGTAGGTGATTACTTTGTTTTGTGTAGCATTCCATATTTCCTTGTGGATGGTCTCTTCTATCCCTTTTGCTTGGTGAAGGTGGGCCCTGAAGACCTTGAATACAAGAAACGCTATGACAAAGATGAGACAGAGCTGCAATTTGCTGTAGAGGAGCACATGTACCCTCCAGCCATTTCTCTTCAAGTTGTGCTGAGCGAGGTGCCCAAACATATGCGATCACACAAGCGCATTCTCCTTAGTGTCCATGGTGCCATAGGAGGAGCTATGCACTTCCCAGTTGACTTCTTTGAGGAGAAGGAAGGTATGTCTTGACTGTATCGTGCTACTTGTACTTGTGTGCATTCATGTGCTGGCAATGATTAGGCAAATTTGTACCATTCAACAGCTACGTACATAGCTACATAGATGTGTGGCAGTTCAGTGGAACCTCAGAAATATGACCACCATCCTGGCCATGAAAAGTGCTCTTATTTTTGAGGTGGTCTCAATTCTGAGAATCATAATTCATTTATACATGGATTTGGGACTAAACCAAAGTGGTCTTATTTCTAAGGTGGTCGTTTTATAGAGGTGGTCGTTTAGCGGGGTTCCACTGTAGCCACATAGATATGTGGTGTACCATATGCAGTTGAGTCACATTTACAGCATTACTGTCCTTCCATGCACCTGTCCTCACTCTACTGTAGCCCCCTCTGTTGTGGCTACTCGTGCACCTTCAGAGGAAGGTTCTTCAGAAGTTTCCGTTTCTCCGACATGTCAGGCTCCTGCTACTGGAGGTAAGTGTGTGTGTGTGTGTGTGTGTGTGTGTGTGTGTGTGTGTGTGTGTGTGTGTGTGTGTGTGTGTGTGTGTGTGTGTGTGTGTACGTGTGTGTGTACGTGTGTGTGTGTGTGTGTGCATGCATGCACGTATGTATGCAAGCTGTGCACCATTGCTAATTCTAGAAAGTGTGATATGTGTAGTGATATTCCTTTGAATGCCTTCTTGGAAGGTGCACCTGTAGTACAGTCAAGTACAATCACCTCTGGAACTTTTGCTTGTAACATCGCATTCAATGGTACAAATCACATGCAGACATGTATGCTGAGTGTATGTCTTATAATTTGGTACGTGGAGCTAATGTCATCAGTTTCCATTCCAACTCCGCTCGTCTGTTGTGTGCAGGTGAGAGGGAGGTTGTCCAGAGCATGTCTGAGGTAGCTCTCATTGACAGGGACCCTGTCCTCACACAGCCAGTGCACTGTGAGTGAACATGTGTACTTGTGTTGAGTTCAGTGAAGCACTACAAAGACAATTAACCTCACTGTTGTGTGTTGGGTGCTGTGCTCAGATTACAGGGTTTGCTCAATAGTGCCACCTTTTGTCTCCTTTGCAGCTTGTGATAGATATGCTGTGCTCTTCAGAAAGTATGTCAGCAGACAAGGTGCCGGCAAGGGTAAAGCCATCCTTGAGTGGGTGGGGCTTTCCCCACAGGAGATTAAGTTGTGTTATCAAAGCAACCCTAGCGAGGAGGAAGCAATTCAAGATGGTCTGATCAAGTGGTGGGAGACTCGTGGTGACTGTTGCACATGGCAAGTCCTCCTCGATGCAATGAGGTTTGCAGGCATCGCACAGTACCACTGCACAGAGCTTGTGGAAGAGCTCCATCAAATGATGCAAGGTAAGGTTACCTTTCCTTTGAAGTGCTCTTGTACACAATGCCAGTTGTAGCCTCGTGTGTGTGTATTACATACTGTAGGTGTGACATGTGCCCCACCTCTACACCTGTGTGATTGGTCTTATTACGTAGGTAACAAGTGACCAACCCACCAAACAACAGTCGTGTGTTTGTTTCAAAGAGTAACACTTGTACAGGTCATTACTGACTTACACAATCTGCGTGTATTGTGTGACACATGTGCCTAACACACATTTTATATTTGTATTGCAATACAGTAACACTTGCCATATTTCCTGTTTAAACTGTTTGTATCACTACACTTCTATTGCCCAATGTGTTTACATTGTACAGTGTATTTGGCAGCATGTGCCACATCATTATACATGATGTATCTTTTAACATTGCAACGAGTACCAGTGCATGGGTAGTCATGAAGTTCATGTGATGTGGCTGGATGTTTGTAGTCAAAGTCCCGGGCCGTCAAATGACATGACATTATAAATCACTACATACACATGCGTACACGTTGCAGCTACATACATATGCCATGAGTAGGGATTAAGCAATCATTCCCTCGATTGAGTTTGTATGCATGGTGGGTGCATTATACCTATACAATATTATGTACATTAGCCTGCCCATGTGGTTAGCTAGCTGTGATTGAACGCATACATATATACATACAGCATGATATTGTGCATGTGATGAGCATGCACCATGCAGTGTTTACACTTTGCAAACTGACAATGACCAATGTATAGTGGTACAGATTTGCAGGCATGTAGCTGATATTACATATTGGCCTTAACTTTTGACCGTGTGCATTTCTTGCCAATGTCTATACAATGTTTGCCCCCTAGCTAGCTGTAGTGTCCTGCCCACCAGTGTTATTACGCTTCACTGGAATGCTTTACACCCACATCTACAGCCTCATCTGGGGAAGGTCCCTTCTTCACACGACTGTTATTGTTGCTGCTATTGCTGTTCCAGTGCTACAGTACTGCATGCCCCCACACAGATAGAACAACGGAAAGCTCCCCATGCCAACTATAGCATCACACACTATATACTTAGTCTACCGTATTGTTTGCTTTAATGATAGATCTATGCCTTAACATGTATATATGTGTGTATATATAGCTGTAAAGGCTACACTGTTTCGTTACAACACAGGTATATAATACATTATACACAATGTACCTGTATGTAATGTGTATGACTACAATAAAGGGCAGGCATACTGAAGTGTACTTTCTGTACTGCTCCACTGTCAAGGAGGCAGTGTTTAACGGGGTATGCCTACAGGAGGCACACTTCACTCCACTCTTCGCAGGTTCAAACTCATCACTTGGCCCATGGACAGCCTTCTTCTGTGCACTTGCCGCGTAACTTCCCTTGCCTGTCCTTCCTCATTTTGGCGAGTGTTTTGGCCACTACATGCGTACAAGAACGTGCCAGTTAGGGAGTATCAAGGACAAGATGTAAGTAGAACAGTCGCCACTATAGCATCCAGGCCCCCATCAACAAGTGGGTGTGTAGGGCACACACACATACACACTTGCATACCAGCTTGTATGCACATGCCCCTTGGCCTTTCTAGGGGGAAGTAGTCCTTTCAGTAGGAAGGTGTGGGGGAGGTGGCCAAAGAAGATGATGAGTTGGGGCATATCGCAAGAGGATGATGTTGGCATACCGCTTCAGGCCCAACCCACTGGTGGGTGGGGCACAGGTCACATGACCTGCTGAACACTTGCACTCCAACCAACGTAGCTGTGTTTGTGTGTTTGATAGTGAGCCTCTAAAGCGGTGTCCTGGTTAGTCTCACATGGCCCAGACCACCTTCCTACCTCCTGCCTCCATTTCATATTGCACAAGCTGTGTCAAGGCTGGGCTGTACTGTCACTGTGGCTGGTTTACCAACTGTGGGTGTGGCTTTGTGCGTTGTGTGTGCTCCTCTGTCGTGTCCTTACTACTGCCCACCTTCTCCGCTCCCTGCACAGAACAACCCAAGGCGGCCCTATATATAATATATTAACTGCATCCTATTTGTTCTGACTTATGAATATCATTATAACAATTATTGCAAATTCTCAGCGTGCCTTTCATCCTCCACCATTGTGTGTGCCACCGCTAGTGGCCTCTAGCTGAGAGCAAAGGCGCACAGAGCATGGAGACCATCAACTGTGCGGCTATCGAGCCGTCCAACTGCTCGGTAAGCTCTGGATGGTTCGCTGCCACCAGCCGGTCGCCCTGTGAAGGAGGCTGCCACTTCTTCCCGGTCCCGCCCTGCCCTGTCACTCCCACCAAACCCGTAGGAAATTGCTCCGCGCTTTGCCACGTACGCGGACCGCTATGACGACGCCAGTGCAGTATGGGTCATGGTCTGCGCCATTCTAATGTTCTTCATGGTAAGTCCCGCTCCGCCTCAGCCTGCTCGGGCGAGTGTGTGTGAATGACTGTGATGGTGGATGTGGTGGGTGGGTTGCGACCCCAGTTGGGCTGTTTGGTTACTGATGTCTTTCAGGGTAACCATGTGTGTGCTTGTGTGTGTGTCTGTCCATCCATATGCACAGTGATAGGTTGCTGTTGTGCTGGTCCACTGCCCTGGGACACTTGTGGGAATTGCACAGAGCTGAGGAAGCTCTTCACTATCCCTTGTACGAATGGAGATAAGCCTTTACACATGCTATCATATTCTTAGAAGTGTTGTTGTTCTTACACCACAAAATCAGACAGTTTCTTCCATCAACACTTTGGCCTACTTGAGCTCTTCTCAACTGTGGCTCACCACATGGTCTAAACCAACCGGTCACTCACATGGCCAAGCACACAGCTCACAGACAATGTGTTATAGCGTATATCTGATATTTACTGATAAATGCAGTCAGTGTCTTACTTTTAATTTCCAGAGAGATTTGAGGGATTGGCTTATAATTTTCCGAGTTTGCTGTAATGCCTATCAGTACTGAATTGATGTATCTTTTCATTTTTCATTTGTACTGTGTGCCACTTAGCAGCTGTCGCTAGCTAACAGAGTAGCCATTGTTGCAAACACCATGTCATGAACATGAACTGACTCTGTTGAGAGACTCACAATCATCACACCCTTGCTTGCAGTTACACACCAACAGATCATGTGCACTGAACACATTAACCACTTATTTTTTTAAGAACTGTGATAGCATTTCTAAGGAGTGTGTTCTGAATTACGATCGTGCCTGTACCTTGTTCTGTTGGGTTGATATTGGAATGTGGTAGCATGTTGGCCTGTGAGCAAATCTAATGTGGAATGTGACTCCTGTGGCTGTCACTTGTGCCATGATCTCAAGCTTATGCCTTTACAGGTCTGTCTGACCATGTACTTCGTCGCCATCTTGTTCTGAATACACAAATAGGCATCCATACAGTGCCTTACATGGTTACTATGGAAACATTATCTGCCAGGTAATGGATATGAGCCAACCTTCAAAGGTAGGACTCGCTGGTGTAGGAGTGGACATGGTCAGGCCCCATGCAGAGAAGCCTGCTGTAGGCACTCACCTCTCTGATAGTGCCCCTAATGGCTCTTCTGGTGGATTGTCCTATTATTGTTCATTAGTCGGTGCAGCCATCTGTGTTGGCCACACCTCATGGACTACTGGGGTGTGGTGCTGTTTAGGCCAAGGGGCTGGCTACTTTGGATAGGCGGCTGTATTTTCAGCAAGGGACACATTGATCAAAGTCCATCTCAAGCACTGTGAACAGGGTCCCCTGCAAACACTGTAACTTAACTCAGTTCTATTGAGCACCACTGGGGTATGGTTGAAAGTGAAAGGTTGCATTTGCCACCACAGGGTTTGAGTGCATATTAAGTTGGGTGGGTATATATCACTGTTTACTGGCATTATCTGATGTAGTCTAAACTGTGAGGCTATTGTGGTGGATGCCTGGTGGCTAGTGGTCAGATGGTGATACCATCCTATTTGTCTGTATAGCTGTCTGTGTGATGTCTGTGTGATGTCTGCCAGTAGTCTTGTGTCGCTCTAGATCTCATCCTGTCTCCCCTTTCAGAAAGCAGGATTCCTTTACATTGAGCAGGCTTTTGCTGATGCTGACACGGTGTTACGTCGTAGAGTTGTCCTGACAGTGAGCTCTGCACACATACACAGGCACACAAGTGTCTATCCTCTGCCCCACCCTTGCCCCACCCCCACTCCCTGATAGAAATGCCTGGACACCTTTGGTAGCACTCTTGGATAATGTGGCACCTATGTACCCAATGTGTATGGGGTGTGTGGTGGACAGTCGTAGTGTAGTCCCCCCTGTAAGTATGTCACTGTATCTTGGACAGCTGAGGTGGTTTGAGAATGGTACATGCCACCATTAAACATCCCCCTCTCCTGCGTCTCCCTCTCCCTTCCCCTCCCATCCCCTCCCCTCCCCTCCCCTCCCCTCCCATCTCCGTACCTCCTCCCCACGCAGGTGGCATGGCTGGGTTTGTCCTTGCCTTATTCCACAAACTGGAGATGAAGTATTGAGGGCCGTATGACATTGTTAAGGCTGTCTATGGCAAGTGCTGCAGTGGCAGAAACGGGCAGCAGCAGGCAAGGGGAGATGCCACTGATGCTGGCCCATCTGTACGTTTGTGGGTGTGGAATGTGTGTATGATGTGTGGTAGTGTGATGTGTGGTAGTGTGATGTGTGGTAGTGTATGATGTGTGGTAGTGTATGATGTGTGGTGGTGTGTGATGTGTGGTGATGTATGTGTGGTGGTGTGTGATGTGTGATGGTGTATGATGTGTGGTGTTGTATGATGTGTGGTGGTGTATGATGTGTGGTGGTGTGGGATGTGTGGTAGTGTGTGATGTGTGGTGGTGCGTGATGTGTGGTGGGTGCATTGGTTGGTTAGATGTTTGCTGTATGGCGACATCTCTGTTCACCCACATTAGGATTATCAAGCTGCCCAAGATGTTGAGGAGAACCTGGATCAAGTCAAGAAGAAATGGTTTGTGGGTATGAGTAATTAGTGTGTGGAGTGATGTAATCATTGGGGGGTTCCCTACTCTTCACCTCAGTGGCTTCTTCCGTCGTTGCTGGACAGCAGGGGGAGGTGGGGAGAACGTGGAGAGTGCGGCACTGGGAGTCCTCATCCTCTGGACCACCTGGTTTGCATTCAACGCTGGATCCACTGAGAGCATCACTGGTGAGTCTGTGTGTCCACTGGTCTCCCAATGGAGGGAATAGCTTTGATCTGTGTCCAGTGTGAGGTGGAGGATTGCTGTGGTAACACTACATTGTGTGCAGGTGCCCGTTCCCATGCTGTTGTTGGGCATGTTGCCGTGGTGATGGCTGTAGCCACAGCTAGTGGCGGCCTTACCAGCACAATCATTAGTGGGTTGGTCCAGGTATTCAAGTATAGGGTCTTACTCCCGGAATACCCCCCCCCCC
>OZ025876.1:6988992-7038992 GCA_964019415.1 Ianthella basta | reverse complement strand
AGGAGGCACACTTCACTCCACCATAGATATTCTACACTACGCAACCGTAGTGTAGAATATCTATGACTCCACTGTTCGCAGGTTCAAACTCATCACTTGGCCCATCATGGACAGCCTTCTTCTGTGCACTTGCCGCGTAACTTCCTTTGCCTGTCCTTCCTCATTTTGGCGAGAGTTTTGGCCACTACATTCGTACGAGAACGTGCCAGTTAGGGAGTATCAAGGACAAGACGTAAGTGGAACAGTCGCCGGGTATGCGCCCACCGAGGGCTCGAGTAACTGGACAGGCAAGGAAAGTGGCGGGGGAGGTGCACTGCAATCGACTGCGTCTATAGTATTTACACGAAAGAAGACCTAGCGAATAAGCTGCGTTGTGACTACTGCGATCAACCCCCCGGAGTGCACGCCCTTCTTGGAAAGTGCACAGGATGCGACCAGTGTGACGGCTATGAGGTGGATGAAGAAGAACCAGACGGAGAGGGTGAATGCAGTTACCGCGGCTGCTCTCCGGAGGAACATGATTAGTAGTTATACTATGGGTTGGCTTCTAAAGAATGCTATTGCAATAATTATGTTGTAGATATTTGTGTGTAGTGCAGTACGTATCACGTATACGTCTGTGAGTTGTTGAGACAAGTCAGGTTCAGTTAGGCGAGTGCAGGATCTCCTTAATTATTGAAGTTGCTATATACCCAAGAGTGTGATAGAGAGATGATAGATGTTTCAGGTGCCTTCTTCAGTTGATGGGGTTGCAGTAGTTGACAATATTATTTACGTGAATGAATTTAGTTAAAACTAGCATTCGTCAAAGTACTTTTGTATGCCCTATGCTCACTACGTTCATGCATGCAGAGGTAAAGAAGACATCAGCAGTGTTGCAATCAGGCAATGTGCCATCAAGTACAGGCACTCCTGCTATCCAACCTGCCACTGCACCAGCCATTCCACCAACACACCCACCAGCCACTGGACCAACCCATCCAACAGCACTTGCTAGTCAATATGGTTAGTTGCGCAAGTTTCCTGGTTGCCAGAAACCATGCTTTGCGGAGGGACAGAAAGTGCATGATTTCTGTGGACGTTCACATGCTTCTGCATACTCTGCAAGTGAGTTTGCATAACTGCGTAGCATGTGCCAGGCATATGTATAATGTCATGTATGTATAATGGATATGAATAGTTTGGGTGTTTCATGTCATTGCATGCAGTGTAACCTGGTGGGCACGGTGGACCTGGTGTACCTGGTGGACTTGGTGTACCTGGTGGACCCGGTACTGGTGGTCCTGGTGGATATGGCAGACCTGTCAGCACCCAGCCACGCATGCCACAACCCACACCAAGACCAACATTGGAAACAATGCACTACTCCAATCCTTCACCATCATCTGGTACCGTTCAGCCTCCAAGTCAGCCACCTCTGGCCGGCCCCAGTGCTACATCTCCTCCTCCACCCTTCCAAACACGAGTGGGAGAACAGGCCCCTTTTGCACCAGGGGACAGCTCTAGGGTGAGTCATGTACTGACATGCAGTGTGTGTACACGCGCATATACATATGCTTAGCCAACCTTACCTTCATGTGTAGCTTCACCTCTTTCTGCACAGCCAAAGTGTAGGAACCCCCAGTGCCAGAGACCATGTTATGTTGAAGGCAGCACGGTGTTTGATTACTGTGGCAAGAGCTACCGAAACTCACATGCAAGTTAATCAAATGTATTCCTTCAAGTCCCTTTGGCATATAGTATGTGAGAGTTATGTGTGCTTTAGTTAACACCCAATACTTACCATGTACACACACACACACTTTTGTGAGTTTTTGAAGGAATCTGAGCAATGCTGAAGTGTAAAGCATCAATCACTGTGATGAACTTTGCTAATTGATACTGGGATGAACGCTGCAGACAGTTTAACATTCTAATGGACTGACAGTGACCTTGGCACTACCCTTTAAGGACCCCATGGTGGCCACTCTACATGTAATGCTTGTGATTGGGACACACTACAGACAGATATAATGCATTGGGATGTTCTGCAATGATGTGTGTCCTCAGCATTAGCTGTGATTTAATAACATTACTTTTACCAGGCTGAGGCTGAGCAAATATAAAGCTATACATGTACAAGGACCATTCAGAATTCAACTTGTGCACTGAGGGAATGTGTGTGTACAAGACAGACATGTTGAATGTGCAGCTATACCTTCAAGGTCTTAACTTCCTACCCAGATTGCACACTGACTGGTTCAAATACAGAGTGAGTCAACAGTCATGTGTTAGCTATGTGTGGCTTTCCTTTGCCAAGTCTGTGCTCTGGTACAGTAAGAGATAGTGTTCCATTAATACTGTGGGACTATTGTTATACATCACTAGCTGTATTGAATTCACAGAGGATAGGTTACAGCCAATACCATGCGCACTCCAGGGCTATGCTTTACTGCATGCACCTTGGCGGGACCATGCACGTGTCACGTGATATCAATTTAGTCACCACGCCCCCCGCTACACCCCATGCATTTCCTGATGTCTGCCGCTATCTTCACTTGATTCGGTATAGCTGCAATGCCTCTTTCTTCGCTGCTCGCCCGTCTCGGGAGCCTTCATCCGCTGGAAATTATCAGAGATCGCATCAAAGGAGCGAAGAGTCGCTTGGGAGTCGGGTTGTCTAGCGGACTTAGCCGGGACCAGTTCAAGGAAATTGCAGGCGGCATTCTCGTTCCCCAAAGCGAAGACTTGGAACGTGTGGCAGGGGAAGATTACAGCCTTGTCATTGACTTCGAAGAACTGTGAGTGTGTCTCTGCTCACTAGTTTAGGATCAGTGGGTTTAGGGATCAATCTAGTTGCTTTATTCCTTTGCTGACCGCCAATTCCTCACGTCTTTCATCTCTATAGACTTCTGAACCGCAGTGGGATCTTTGATGCTCGGCCATGGCCAGATCCAACCAACGAGGTATAGCTACGTGTGTAGATTCTTGGACAATTGTTGGAGATGCGTTTGGTGTAATCTCAGAGTTCATAGCACTTGTAGCAGCTACAGGTCGTCGACAATCAGCTAGTTAGCTAGCACTTGAGCAAAATTTTCATCATGTGCATTAGCTTTAATACAGATAGCAGGCCACAACCATATAGTCTATAGTTGAGACTGTTACAGGTTTCATGTGTTTGTTAAACGTGAAGCCTTTCAACCTTGTTTACATCTCTTTCCTCACTTGTCCTTGTCTTTATCATCAGCTGTCATTGAAAAGCTGTATAGCCTTAGACTGACCCTATCCTATGCGGTATCCAGACTCCAGCGATAGTAGATCAACAGCTATTTGGACACTTCCAACCCTGGATTATTAATGTCTGTATGTCTGTTTGTCCACCCACGTGTCCATGGTCTAAGTTTTCTTCACTTGTCATCAGGGAGTCACAAAAGGGTACCAAACTCTGTTATATGGTACACGAGTGGTCATTGTGGCTGCATTCTCCTTCCAGTTTCGGTTATCCCTTTGCAGAGGACCAGCATTGCTCACTGTCGCTAAATAATCAGGATCCATGCACTTGGAGTTGTCTTAAGGGAATGGGGATACCCATTGACCAACTTCTTCACATACTTCCAGTGTCCACTTCATGCCCTTTTGTAGTGTTGGCTACTGTATGGCTTCCATTACTGTACAGCCGAATAACCTTGAGCCCTCATCCCTTAATTACTTTCTTGACTTCAAATAAATATGCAATATACTTTTGTCTGTCCATGCATGCAGCTGGAGTGTTCACTGTTGAAGACAGCCACCGAAGGGAGGTGGGAGGTTATCCAGCAGGCCTTCCACACACCCAGCCAGAAGGAAGTGGTCCAGAGAGTGAGAAACAAGGTGATTTAGGCAGAATCGCTTGTACCATGTTTTTCTACTCCTTACCGTTACCCACAAACAGTGTGTTATAAATATTGAACTACATTTGCTGTCCTATTGTTCCATCAAATGCAGTTTGACTGGACTCTATTGCACTTTGCTGCCTATCATGGCCATCTTGATTTAGTCAAGAAGCTTGTGACTGTGTGCAAATTTCCCCCAGACGCACAGACCAAGGTACAGGTGGACTGTTTGCATGTCTGTTAGAGGACACATGTATCACAGATGTTTAGTGGCAGCACACACAGCATCATTGAATTCTCCATAGTGTGTTCCCTACGTATATTCACCCACCTGACATTGCATATTGTACTCCCCACCTGTTAGCACCAGTGGACTCCCGTCTTCCTGGCTGCCTGGTCTGGGCATGCCAATGTTGTCAAGCACCTTGTGAAGGAGCAGTGCAGTGTGGCAGTCATGGATGTGGTAAGACTTAGGAAGACAAAGGATTGCCTCACGAGTATTATGTACTTCTGCTTTAATACTGTTTCTGTCCCTTCTCCACTGGTCACTGCCCTGACTGTAGGATGGTCGCTCCCTTCTCTATGCATGCGTAAGGAGTGGAAACTTTGAACTGGTCAAGTGGTTCGTCAACGAGTACGACCCACTACCAACACTCACAAAGGTTGGCTGCAGCTTTGCTTAATTGAGTCATACTGTAGTGTAATGTGTCAATGATTGAAATATGTAAATATGTCACCTTCCTCTCCATCCACGGTGCAACTCACTGGTCTATTGAGCTATAGACTTCTAGAACTGCCTGTGTTGTGTCACTGTGCTTGTCTCTTCGGTGGTGTAAGTATACCTCTTTCCCACAGGATGGAGGTAGTCTGCTCATTCCTGCTGCCCAGTCGGGCAGTTTAGCACTTTTTGATTGGATGGTGGACAAGTTTAAGCTGTCCCCCCACCAGTGGAGTGAGGTGGGCTATCACTAGTCTCACCTGTGTGTTACAGTATGTGTATTGTGTTTCACCACATTGGAGTGATGTGAACAGCATGAGTGTGTGTATGCACATCTGCATGCATATGTGTGTAGTGCATTTCCTGTTCTTCTCTGATGTGCGTATTCTGCTATTAGAATGGTGTTGAGCACCCACTACTCAGTGCAGCTGAGTGTGGACACTTTGAACTTACCCAACATCTCATCCACAAGTACAAGTGTGATGTGTACTGCAAAGACAAGGTGTGTTTGTCTGTTGTTGTACACAGTGTAAATAGGCACTACATGTGTATGCTTTAGTGTGGAGTACATGTACTGTATGTCAATATCTGTTGTGTGGAGCAGAACAGACACTCTCCTCTACTGATGTGTGGCAAGTGTGTGTGTTGCAATGGTTTGTGTGTCACAGATACATGTCCACTTCCCCAACAGAATGAGGTGACTCTCCTCCACAGTGCTGCATTAGGTGGGAGCGTAGGGCTGATCGAGTGGTTGATGGCAAGCCACAAATTTGAAATGGAAGCAAAAACAAAGGTATTGCTATGCCGACACATGTTACACTGAAGTTCATGGGCCCTACACCCTTTAGAAGAGCTAACTCTGTACAGTGTAGCAATTTGACTATAAGTATAAAGTACTGCATGTAGTGAATCCATTTGTATGTGTGTGTGTATGTGTGTGTGTTCCTGTGTGTGTGACGTCATGTGGGAATGTTGTAAAACATGGATTACACAAACCCCGGATCAGGGGACGAGGCGTCACAAGGTTGCCAGATGATGCCTGTGACATATTCTGCAATTTTTAAGCAGTCCTACTAGCGGATGCTCGATCTCTTGGTCCAGTAGATGAATTGGTCTAAGCTGATTATCATTTGAAAGCACATTGAGTGCCAACAGCATTCCCTGAAAATCATAGGTATTGCTCTCTGTGGTCATCGGCGTGACCCCTTGAAAGGCACTGGCCTAGAAAATTGATTAGCAGCTAGAAGGAATGTACATATTAATGAACAGCAGCTCGTGATCAGCACACAATGGACAGATACTTGAGTTACTACTATGATACAGAGATTCACTCAACCTCTTTGTATAGACAGTGATTCAAAAGCCCACGTCAAATGATAGAGGAAAGTGAGCGTCTTAAAACTGCACCAGGTGTATTACTGGCAACTGTGAATGCACAGATTGTATGCTCTCACCAGAGGCAGGAAGTGCAAGCAGCGGCATAGCTGACATATGATATAGGCAGAGGTGTAGCTGTCATCACAGCCATCATGTAAGTCCTCGAATCGACACCTAAGTCCTCACGGTTGAGGTGCACAGCCACCAAAAGTGCATTTTCAAGCAGAAAGTTGGCAACTGGAATGTCTTTGCGCACGTCATTTTGTTACACATGGCTTGCCATACGATTCTTGGCCATACGTGTTGGGCATTTGAAAACAATTGCAAAACACTAATGTATTCCAAGTTGGGTAGCTCTCCTTGTACCAGGTTCAAACAACAGAGTTGAACCTTGCTGAGATATTGACTTGGTAATAGTCTTCCTATATAAATGGGTGAAACTACTCATGCTCAAGCCAGCTGAGAAGCCCTCACTTCATTCAGTATATTGTATGCCTTTACATTTTGATTTCAAGCACAGTTGATATGTACGTAACTGTCAATGTCAAAGTCATCCATGCATGGATCTGTGTTACCCAAGTGACTTGCAGAATGGGAGTCATTACTGTACATGGAGTGTTTGGTGGGTGTTTTATTTCATCTGTGCTAGTATCTCTACTACTGGCCACAAACAGTGCCATACCTCCGGGTTTGTTTAGTGGCACACTGGTGCCTTTGTTACAGTTGCAGACTATGTTGCTGACATCATGTCTCAGACAGCCCTGTACCTGCCTGTGATCTGCTCCCTGATCCGTGATCCATGTGATCCATGTTTTACAACATCCCCATCATGAGTGACAGAGCTAAAAGCCCCAGTCCTCAATGTACGTAGTCTGTGTGAGGTCCCATTTTGTGGACATGTGTTCTCACATCAGTCAGTGCGCTGTATTATGCAACAACACACCAACATTGATTGTGTTGTTCAAGTTGTTGGCTGTGTACTGTATTGACCATGTCCCACTCAATCCTCAGGGTGGTCCTACCCCACTGATGTTGGCAGCTTCAGGTGGTCACCTTCCTGTGGCCAGACTCCTTGTGAAGACATACCACTGTAACGTGAATGAGGAGAGTGGTGAAGTGAGTGGATGGGAGTCAATGGGAGAAGGGATTATAATCATTAAGTTGTAACAAAGCATAATGTGCTTTGACACTGAAGAGCAAATAAAGTATATACCCGTATACTGTACAGCAAATGTGACAAGTGTTAACTTCAACAGGTATTGACCACAAACTCAGACAGCATTTTAAATGCTCAAAGTAAGACTGCACGAAGTCCTGTGTGTGTACTTCCTGTGAAGCCATGATTATATTAGTCTGTGAAAGTATGTACATATACAGTGGGAAGTAATGGCAGGGTTTAAATTTGTCATTTATGTGGTTTCAGAAATCTACATACCAAATTTAATTTCCTGCCATGACATGAAGCCGGAACCAGTCTCCTTTGTTGGTATCATTGCCATATTATGTGATGTCATTGGTATTTAGAACTTGGATTTTTGTGGCAATTATGCCAGAATTTTTGCCAACCAATATTTCCTGCTATGTATACAGTGTTGGGTCTATGCTAGTCACATGTTGCCAGCCCCTTCCATGGCTTCCACTTGTTTGCATAATACCCAGGGAAAGGGCCTGGTAGTTTCTTCAGTTGTCTTGTGAAGTGTTATGCAATAGCGAAGGTGATGTATAGGGGCTGGCCATGTTAGAGTACAGCAATGTCTACTCACATACCACTGGTGCCTTTGATCCACCCCACACCCTGTCACACACATCAATGTGGTAGTGAACAATGTGATGTGATGTGGAGGGTGAGTGAATGGTGAGAGTGGATATTGGAGGTGGCAGCATGTAAATTATTCCTGTATCACTGTGTGAATATCCTTTGATTGTTCTCTCCTGTAGTCACGGACACCAGTGATGTATGCTGCATGGAAGAACCACCTCTCTGTACTGAAGATGTTGGTGGAACATGGGGGAGATGTGTTTCACAAAGCACAAGTGAGTCACACTCGTCAGTGTGTACTCACAATCTAATACAACATTCCACTCATGATACTCACCATGTACACAGGATTCATCCACTGTCCTTCACTGGGCTGCCTATGGTGGATCCCTTGAGTGTGTGGAGTACCTGTTGCCCCTCTTTGGAGAGAGGATGTTTGAGGTGGATAAAGATGATTGGTCATGTGTTCACTATGCAGTTGTAGGTGCTAGCCTCCCAGTGATGAGGTACCTTGTGGACCAGTGTGGATTTGACCTCAGCTTGAGAATTGCAGTGAGCTATGGAGTGGTATACGCCATTGTGTGATTCGTTCATTTAAGATGTTATCTATTTTATGTACAGTATGGTTATTCAGGCACTGCCACACGTGCACTTCAATACACACTACACATACTTGATCACACATACAACCACACACGTTGTACATGTATCACACACATACACACATCACACAAACTTGCCACACACTACAACAGTAAACAGTGTACTGTAGCTATTGTACACACTCACATGCAGCCCAACAGCACACCACCACCAACATTCAGTTCATTTACATTCAGTTCATTTGTACAAGTTGTTGGCTGTGTAATGTATTGACCATGTCCCACCCAATCCTCAGGGTGGTCGTACTCCACTGATGTTGGCAGCTCGAGAAGGTCACCTACCAATGGCCAGACTCCTGGTGGAGACGTACCACAGTGATGTGAATGAGGAGGATGGTAGAGTGAGTGGATGGGAATTAATGGGAGGAGTGAGTGAGTGAGCACTCAACTTGTGTTAGTTCCCACATGTGACCAAGTGACACAGGAAGCTGGAACACAAGATGCATAATATGTAATCATAATCAAATGATGTCAGACCCATGACAAGTGTTGTTATCACTGAAGTACTGTTGTTTACAAGTGCTTCACATGCAGTGCCCTGCAGTATATTACGTATGTACATGAGGGGGATTTGAGATTGTGTTTACTGTACAAAACTCCCACTAGTAAGTGAACACATGTGTAATTTGTGAGAATTAATCCTCAGGTTGTGAGTTTGCTATCATGAATGTCTCTTAATGTGAATATAGTGTGATATATATATGTGAAGTGTTGGGTGGGTGTTTTATTACCCCAGGCGCGATAGCGCAGGGGGTTAAATGATTGCTTCAGTCTGTCTGTCTGTCAGAATTTCACCATTTGCTGCTCGTGTGGTTGATGTAGAACGCTATACGACCCCACGCCTGAGACAATAATGGCAGATTGTCATTTGGTCCTGTCTGTGGACCTGGATTCCATCAATGCAGATGGTTTGCTGAGATATTCTTCTCTTTAATGGCATTTACTGGTGTCCACCATTTTGTTTGCATACTTTAAAGATATAGACTGTGAGCTGAGGCTATGTAGGATGGCTGCGGACGGTTGCCAGCAGTGAAGACCCTATAAGCTTTCCTATGCATTCACTGTGTAGTTAGTCCTTTCACTGAAATGTTCCTTGCTTGTCTCCTAACACTTTTCTTGCTTGTTTGAGCCAAGTCTTCTTTTCCGTGCAATTGACTCGGATATTTAGAAGCAGCGGTCTCAGTAGCAAATGGCTCACCTTCGCTCTGTTCAGAACTGGCCATGCATGCAATCATAGCCCAGAACATTCCCAATGACAGCCCTAAACACCAGTCACCAGTGTTGTGTGTGTGTGTGTGTGTGTGTGTGTGTGTGTGTGTGTGTGTGTGTGTGACTGTGTGTGTGTGTGTGTGCGTGCATGCGTGCGTGCGTGTGTGTGTGTGTGTGTGTGTGTGTGTGCGTGTGTGGCTGTGTGACTGGATATGTGTGTGTTGGAAAGTCACAGGACTGGGGAGAGAGAATATGTATGCAGTGGCATGTGATTGTAATACAACTGCCATGGGTCCATGTTGTGCTGGTATGCATACCCTGTATCATGGCCTGGTCATGGTCCCAATTGCGTAGGAGGTCCGCCTGAGAAGCAATTTCAGAATCTATAACTTTTTAGTTATACAGAATCTGACTTGTACTACTATACAGTAGTCTATAATGGACAATGCCGCTCAAAACCTTGTTAAGCTTTATATGACCAGCTTACCATCTGTCAAGTATAATACACACATTTCAGATAGTTCTTACTACACACTGTGACACATGCTAGTACATGTAGATGTGGATGTGAGATTCCACATACAGGTTGCACCATTGCACAAACCACTTCCACTATCCACAATAGCTACATGATGCACATACTCCAAATAGTATGCAGATAGCTAGAGGGATGGATAGATATTTTTACACATTACACATTACGCACTATTCATAGCAGTACGTTCATCAGTCCAATCTACGCACACTCTTGTGCATGGGGTATGTGTACTATGTGCACTCTAGTTTTAGCAGTGCTAGTGTCTCTACTACTGGCCACAAACAGTGCCACAGCCAGGGTTGTTTAGTTGCACACTGGTGCCTTTGATCACCCCACACCCTGTCACACACCAATGTGGTAGTGAACAATGTGATGTGATGTGGAGGGTGAGTGAAGGGTGAGAGTGGGTATTGGAGGGGGCAGTATGTGAGTTCCTTTGTCACTGTGTGAATACAATTTGATTGTTCTCTCTTGTAGTCATGGACACCAATGATGTTTGCTGCATGGAAGAACCATCTCCCTGTACTGAAGATATTGGTGGAACATGGGGGAGACGTGTTTCACAAGGGACCAGTGAGTCACACTTGTCAGTGTGTGCCGACAACCTAATACAACATTCCGCTCATGATACTAACCGTGTACACAGGATTCATCTACTGCCCTTCACTGGGCTGCCTATTGTGGATCCCTTGAGTGTGTGGAGTACCTGTTGCCCCTCTTTGAGGAGGAAAGATTTGAAATGGATACATGTGGTCTGACATGTCTTCACTATGCAGTTTTAGGTGGTAGCCTCCCAGTGATGAGGTACCTCGTGGACCAGTGTGGATTTGACCTCTGCTTGAGAATTGCAGTGAGTTGTGGAGTGGTACCCGACAGTGTGTGATGGAGGGAGGGATAGAGAGAACGAGGGAATATAAGTAGTGCAAAACACCATAATTGGCCCTAATGCTTATAAGGGAAATTTACTGTACACTCCAATTTGGCCTTCAGTATATGTGAGATATGGCTGGAAATGCAAGATTTGCTGGATTAGACCAACAGAATGTCTGATTTTGGTCACGAGCTTGCATAGAAACCACGTGTGTTCAGTTTTCGTAACACTGTCACATAGGGGAGTGTTCATATGTTGCACATAGGCAAATATGGCTGCTGCCCATGTATGTAACACATAATTCATCAGGCCCATAGGCAAGGGGTTTGGGGGATTCAAAGAACTTCCCACTTGCCTAGGGGTCTGCCTGAGAAGCGATTTCAGAATCTATTACTTTTTAGTTATACAGAATACTACTATACAGTAGTCTTACAATGGACAATGCCACTCAAAACCTTGTTAAGCTTTATATGACCAGCTTAGCAAGCACAGCTTAGCTGCTACCAACACAAGCTAGACATACTTCTTGTGGACACCGGAATTGTACTACATGTTAATCTATAATTATGATGAGTTCCACTTTGACAGCAGAAGACCCCCCAAGTCTCGGAGCTGGCTACGGGACTGTTCATTCTACATTTTCGACCAATACTCATTATATGACTGTAGCTTGTGTATCTACAAGGGTAATGTCATGTCTTCCAGTCTTCCTTCAGAGTGGCCAGGACTGCTTGCTGTTGGCTTGTGAGGTTGGCTATAAAGAGATTGTCCATGAACTGCTCACGAAAGACAAAGTAGACCGGAATGTGGTGGATGAAGTGAGGAATTAACCAGTTCACTGTCTCTTTGTCAACTGTGTCATAGTTTGTGTCCCACACTTGCAGGATGGTCGTGGTCCTGTACACCTGGCATGTAAAGGTGGTCATGTCCAACTTGTGAAGACTCTTGTGGAGGAGTTTGGGATGTCACCACATGTCAGAGACAGTGTGAGCATCTTGACAGTGCATGAACTGAATCTAAATGGTTCCTTCATCTATGCAATTTTTGCTGCACTGTACATAGCAGGAGGTACATGTGCATCCACTTGTCACTGTAGGATGGAAGGACTCCCATTCAGCTTGCACCAGACTGTGCTCGTGCTGACCTCCTCAAAGCTCTCCATCTGGAAGAGGACAGCAGTGCTCCCCAATGTATGTCATCTCACAACTTGCTCCTTACCATCGCACACCCACTGCATATGTACTCTCCACCTACGTAAGTACTCCGCTCCATCTCCTCTACCCTATCCCACATTCCCTCTGTATACTACACAGCCCATGAATCAGTACTACTAGATGTCTGCTGGATTCCTTCAGGGATAGAATCACTTTTTGTCACACCATTCGGAGGGGTGATTCCCTTGCAGTCTGAGGGTAGCATCAATGAAGGGGATGAAGACATGATCCAGCTCCATGTACCTCAGGGGGCAGTGAGAGCAGATGGAGAGGGAACTTTGGAGGTCCGCTATGCTGTGATTCCTGATGGTCCATTCAGGACACCAGAGGGCTACAGGCTCTGCAGTATGGCAGTCTACCTCTACTACGACGCAGCCCAGACCACCAAGCCCTTCTACCTTCTCCTCCCCCACTGGTCTGGTGCACCAGACCACCCTACTTTTGTCACCTCCCCTCACACCCTCCCACAGGGGGAAGTTTGTTACTCGTTTCACCTGCAGTTGGGTGGGGAGTTTGATGAAGGCTATGGAATCCTGGAGGTGGACGGCCACAGTACGCTGTTTGGACAAGCCTACCGCCTGGAGGACAGCAGTAGATACTATGCCTCATATCTGGAGAGGCAAGAGGGGACCTGTCGACACTTGAGGGTTGCCATCGTTTTTGAGTCTGTTGTGTGGATCAGGGTGAGTGAGTGTGCAGATTATACAATGCTTAGTTCTTGTAAGTAACAGTGAATTCTTTTGCATTAGATATTGAAGCGCTATTGGAAGAAATGGAAATATTGTGATAACTACCGTTTTCAGTTCAAAAAGAAGTCTATTAAAGGCAGTCTGGACATGGACAGTGGTAAAGGATGGTGTGCATCTACTGTTGGACCTTCCAAGGTTGGCAGCTTGTGTCTAGGGAGATAGGATAGCCTAGTACTGTACATTCCCTATGGCTCCACATTGTCCCTGATAACTTCTTGTTACAGCTCCTGTACTGTATCCTACTCATGTACTCCCTTGTTAAACTGTGAAGGTCTTGGCAAGTGATGTTGAGTACAAGAAAGTATATCAACGGGATGCACTTAAACAGGCTGTGATAGCAGAAGCGTACCCTCCCTCAATCACTGTGAAGGTTATGCAGAGCAAGGTACCTGAAGAACTCATCTATCACAAATTCTTTCACCTGTTAATCCATGGGACCGCATCAGGGCCCTTGACATTTCCTGTGGAGGTGATTGAAGAAAAGGAGGGTGAGTTTGTGAACATTGTGTATGGTATGTACATGTTCAAGTAAAGAACAAGTGTGCCTTCTTCGATGCTCTTATCCCATGCACACATGTAAACCGATATATTTTTGTAAGAAGGTATCTCCAGTGTCTTCTGAGTGCATTCCCACTCAGTTCTTGATTGCCTGTATGCTGTTGTGTGCAGGTGGGATGGAGATTGTCCAGAGCATGTCTGAGGTAGCTCTCGTTGACAGGGACCCTGTCCTCACACAGCCAGTGCACTGTGAGTGAATATGTATGTGTGTGTGTAGTGTATGTAGTGTGGTTGCGTTCATATTGCAGGGATTGGTTCAACAGTGCACCATCATTTTGTCCACTGCAGCTTGTGAGAGATATGCTGTCCTCTTCAGAAAGTATGTCAGCCGAAATGCTTTTGGAAGAGGCAGGGCCATCCTGGAGTGGTTGGGGCTTACCCCAGAGGTAATTGACCAGTGCTATGGGACCCCTAGCCTTGATGAAGAAGCAGCCGTTCAGAAAGGGCTGCATAAGTGGAGGGAGACTCGTGGTGACTGCTGCACCTGGCAAGTCCTTGTCCGTGCTATGTTGTTTGCAGGTATCGCACAGCAACACTGCACAGAGCTTGTGAAAGAGCTCCATCAAATGATGCAAGGTGAGGTTACCTTTCCTTTGAAGTACTCTTATGCACAGTGCCAGCTGCAGCATCATGTGTGTATTAGGTGTGGCCATGACTGTGTTCCACCTCTGCACCTGTGTGATTGATTTTCCTTATTAGGTAACAAGTGATCACCCCTTAAGTTGTGCCATTGAATCATTGAGTAACTGGTCAAGGTTGAATCTGTGTGTATTGTGTGACACATGTGCCTAGCACACATTTTATATTTGTATTGCAATACAGTAACACTTGCCTTGTTTCCTAATTAAACTGTTATGTATTACTACACTTCTATTGCCCAATGTGTTTACATTGTGCAGTGTATTTGGCAGCATGTGCCACATCATTATACATGATGTATCTTTTAACACTGCAACCAGTACCAGTGCATGGGCAGCCATGAAGTTCACGTTACAGTGTACATGTAGTCAAAATCCCTGTCAAATGACATGTCTAATTCTATAAATCACTACACGCTCGGTCAATTGAGCTCGTGTGCATGTGCATATGCATACACACAAGCAATAATTGCAATACATTAATCAGAGTCTTCTGATGTGGTCAGCTAGTGAGTGAATGCACATATATGTACATACGTATACAGTGTGATATTGTACGATGTGATCACCATGCTGTGTTTACACTTCACAGCCTGACTATGACCGATTGCATACAGATTTGAAGCATGTAATATAACTGATATGCTTACCAGTGGAATTCATGCACTTTAGACTGTGTGCAGTTCTAGCCAAGCTGAAACTTTTGCAACTAATACTGTTCAGAATGTCACCATTTTCAAGTTTGTCAAAACGCAATATATTATACTCATAACGTTCACCCTGCTACATATCTACTAGCTAGTGTTTGCTCACTAGCTAGCTAGCTGTAGTGTCATGCTCACCAGTATATTGCCTGCATGCTCTTATTTATCAGCTGTACAATCACATGCAACCTTGGGATGGACCATCTTCAGCTGTTCTTGTACAACTTGTGCTAATACAGTCTTGTCTCCTGTTATATTGCGACAGTGTGTAGCTATATACTTCAGTACATGAGAAACAGCTGCAAATCATTTAAAAGTAGCGACATGCTACAGCTGATCAATGGTGCTCACGTTCTGTCACTTCATCTTACACGAGTGCAAACAGTATACACAGGTCCAGGACATTGTAGTGTCCTTGAAATGTACAGACATCTTACAATACAAAACAAATCAAAACAGGTTTGAACAATTCAGCAAACACACACACAAGGCCATGTGCCTTTGGTGGTTCAAACAGCATAGCTGCCACCCTTAGTGTCTTCAACAATCCACACTCTTGAGCTCCTCATTACTTCCTCAGTGTTTCCTCAGTGTGATCTCAGTTTTGCATGCAAGAATATATATACATAGCGTAACATATATATTAACTAACAAATGTGGCATTGCTACCTCCAAGTTGGCAACACAATATCTGTGCGTGTGCACACATCAGTCGTCAGTGAAGGTACACAAATGTGAATGTATACTGAGTGTTTCTCTTTGCTGTTCTCATATACCTTCATGGCTTCATCATAGGCTCTCTTTTACCTCTACATCTGGAAACATGACATTGTGCTCAGTGAAACAGGTGGTGACGTAATCAAGAAAATGGACGACGCGTGCCGGTAGCCGATGCTGACGTCATCGGTCGGCAGGAATTAAAATGGAGGGAAATAAAACGGCTACGCAAGACTAAGAGCGAGATGGCGATCCAAATGGCAACGGTTAGTCAAGTGAATTTTTCGGCTTTTTGACGATGGTTAAACACATTCAGTATGTCTATGTGCTCTCATAACTGGTTTTATTCTAGTCTAATGGACAAATGTCGATTCACTGATCCAAGATCCTCGAATTTTGTAGATTGATCCACTGTAGCTAGCTACATGATATGAGACAGACTTTTGTACACGCGCACAATAGTGTTGTCACAGTACAATAACTGTATCACGATAGCTATATTTAGCTATTTGATGAATAACACACTAATACTAATCAGATACTGCCCAACGCTTCGTTGTAAGTGTAGCTATAGGTAACTGAGTAAAGGTGAGCTTTATAGCAAACAGATGAGGTGTGTTATGCACAAATAGTTGTCTTCTCTGTACTGGTGCCCAACATTCTGTGGGAGGACCAAGTGCTTGTTTACAGCACTAGTAGTCTTGGTACTGGGTTTAGCTTGCAGTCCACATCCCTGTACACTGACAAAATGTAAGGTAATGCTGGCTTGCTGTAGAGAATCTCACAGGGATAGGATGAGGATTGATTTTAGTATACAAGCTCCATTCATGTAGCATCCCTCTACATACAGGTATCCTTATGAACGTATTGACTATGCTCAGCCCCATGCTGAACCATGTGTGTGTGTGGGGGGGGGGGGGGGGGGCTCAGTAGGTGTAAGATGTATTTAACAAGATTTGTTTACGCATGTTCACGAACGTACGCTTATTGTGATGTCAGTAAAATGGCCATCTCACACAGCACCAAAGTTGAAGTTTTCACTGGCTCATATATTATTTGTATGGTATATTTATTATTATTATTTATTTATTACTTGACAAGAATTGTTTATGTATGGATACGTATGTTTGCCAAGGCATGCTTATTGTAATGTCAGTAAAATGGCCACCTCACGCAGCGCTAAAGTAGAAGTTTTCACTGGATAATTGGATCATGATAATTATAGTTAGTCTTGAGAATGGTTAGAGATGTAATGAACAGTGAGACGTCTGCATCAGTCATCTTGTCTGACCAGTCTTTGAGCAATTGACTGCTGTAACACACTTCCTTGGTTACTACTGTCTGTTTCTAGACACATGTCCTTTCAAAAATTAAGTGCCATACCATAGCCATTTTTCAAAATGGCTACCAATTGAAAATTTGGCACTTTAGTATAATTTGCAATTAGTATGCATGCAACATAATTATTCAGAAATTAATGTTAGGAGAGGCTTCAATCAGGTACAGACATGTAGTTGAGGTATCCAGAGCACATCCTGTGCTGTACGGACTGCCCCACAACTCACACAGCTAAAGTGAGCACAACACATGTAATGTATGCAGTTTGATGAAGGTTTGTAGCGAGATCCAGAGCTCATGTGTAATGCAATTCTAGATATTGTTGTTTACTGATCAAACTGCCATAAGCAAACGCAATTGTCAGAATTGGTCATATGGTCCCACATACATTATTTCACTAGTGGTCACTCACGTTCTACTACACATGCTGTCTGTGCTTTGCTCCTGTCCGACGACATTTGCACTTGTACCTCGACACATCCAGTCTGTTGACAGATGTTGACTGTCACTATTCAATTGTGTTCTGTGTAGCTTGTGTTTCTACAAAACGGTAATGTCATGTCTGCTAACCTTCCTTCAGAGTGGCCAGGACTGCTTCCTGTCCGCTTGTAAGGAAGGCCATGAAGAGATTGTCCGTGAACTGCTTACAAAAGACAAAGTGGACCAGAATGTGGTGGACAATGTGAGAATTAACCAGTTCACTGTCTCTTTGTCTACTGTGTCATAGTTTGTATCCCACACTTGCAGGATGGTCGTGGTGCTGTACACTTGGCATGTGAAGGTGGTCATATCCAACTTGTAAAGACACTTGTGGAGGATTTTGGGATGTCACCAGATGTCAGAGACAATGTGAGCATCTTGACAGTGCATGAGCTGACACTAAAGATTGGTGATGAGCACTCTGTATGTGATGGCAGTGTTTGAAGTATTCACAGCTATTGAAGTTGTATGTGGATTGTTTAAGGTATAACCTATTGCTTGCTAATGTCCACTAAGAAATTTCTTCTATTGGTCAGTCCAAGTAGAAGTACGTATATCATGCCTTCAAAGGGTTGGTAGGGGCAGTGATTCTTTGTGGACAGTCCAGAATACTAAGAGGTACGTCTGGAGGTATGGGGACAGATGTTGATAACATATGCCTCATCCGCCAGTGGATGGAGTGTCCAGTGGAGTTAGAGTGCTCTGCTAGGGCAGAAGTGTCTATGTCATTGTAATGTACTGACCTTTGGCGCTCTGTGATTTGTTGAGCTAAGGTTCTACTGGTTTGTCCTACGTATGCTCTTGGGCAATTTATGCAAGGAATGCAGTAGGCAACACACGATCTTTCTTTTTTGGACCAAATCCTTCAGGTGTATTAAACCCCTTTACAAGGCTGTAGCACCCAGTCCGGCCGGTCCGGCCATGTTTTTGCTGCTGGAACAAAAATTCTAAATATTGAAGATATGCATTCTAAACACGCTTTAAAATGGGGGGGGGGGGGTACTAGCCTAAGGTTAAACAACGTTCTAGAAGTAGAGTGATCTTGTTACAGTGTTGCAGGACTTAGTTTGAACAAGGAATAGTCAGATACGTAGTTCTCTAACCAACTTTAACAGCGGCAGCCATTTTACGGATGTATGCATGACGTTTTATGACGCGCTAAAATGGTATAGTTAATCGATCGCCGCGCAAAATCGCGTTGATGGCATCTTCTAGTCAAGGGAAGGAGAGATTTGTGCTGCCTAGCGTCAGAGAGACAGCTAGCAAACCACTAGATTTTGATTTTTAATGCGCAATCTTCTCATTTCAATGCATTGTAATACCTGTTACATGGCACTTGATTGCCTTTCCTGCTGTAAGTGCCTGTTGGTCTATGTTACATTTATCATACTCATTGGAGTGTTGATGGGCCTAGAATTGCTCCAAAAGTACTCACAGAACATCTAGATTTCAAAAATTTTCCTGGGGGGGGGGGGGGGGGGTCCTGCCGCCAGATCCCCCTAGTTTGCGTCACGTCATCTATGGCCTGACTGGTTTTTATCTTGGTGCTACGGCCCTGCTTTAACACGGACCTTTGTTCCGTAATGGAAGTGGGTCGAAACCAGATCAATTCAGGATTATCCAAATTAAAAGCTGGGTTGAAACCACTTTCGGAGATGGTTTCTGTGTGTGTGTGTGTGTGTGTGAGAAGGAATCTTGGATGTGTGGTATCGGTTTGTGTGGAAGAGCTCTATTAGAGGACTTTGGAGGAATCAGTCCCTTAGCCCATCTGTATCTGTATCATGCCACTGTAATGACCAGATTTTGTAGGTTGCTCCTTTATAAATGTCTTGCTGTACTCACTTTTACATGACATTGTGTAGAGATGCATGATTAAGAGCATGTTACAACTTTAGAAGGCACACACACACACACACACACACACACACACACACACACACACACACACACACACACACACACACACACACACACACACACACACACACACACACACACACACACACACACACACACACACACACACACACACACACACACACACACACACACACACACACACACACACACACACACACACACACACATATACAGCCCAACAGCACACCACCACTAACATTCAGTTCATTTACATTCAGTTCGTTTGTACAAGTTGTTTGCTGTGTACTGTATTGACCATGTCCCACCCAATCTTCAGGGTGGTTGTACCCCACTGATTGTGGCAGCTGGAGTGGGTCACCTTCCATTGGCCAGACTCCTGGTGGAGACATACAAGTGTGATGTGAATGAGGAGGATAGTAATGTGAGTGGATGGGAGTTAATGGGAGAAGTGAGTGAGCAATCAACTTGTGTTAGTTCCCACATGTGACCTAGTGACACAGAAAGCTGGAACACAAGATGCACATTTCTTATGTTTGATTGTGATTTGGGATGTGTTTACCTCTCAAATACCCACTAGTAAGTGTGTGTATGTGTGAGAGTTACATGTGGAAATTGCACCTTAGTTCAAAACATTATAACGGGACAATGGATGGTGAAACTTTTCAACTGTAAATCTGTTAAAAGCTCCACTGAACGAAAGGTATCGGCCATTTGAAACCAAATACAGCACAATAATGCATGCCAAGATGGGTAGTTCTCCTCGTACCAGATCCAAACCATAGGGTTGAACTTGGCAGAGGTTTTGATGAGATAATCTGGCCTATTGTTGAAACTACTCATACCCAAGCCAGCTGAGAAACTCTCACTTCGTTCAATAGCGTATACCTTTACATTATTTCAAGCACAGTTGATACTTTCAATGTGAAAGTCATCCATGCAGGTGACTCGCAGAATGAGCGTTATATTACTGTACGTGACGTGTTGGGTGGGTGTTTGATTTTGACAGTGCTAGTGTCTCTACTACTGGCCACAAACAGTGCCATACCCCAGGGTTTGTTTAGTAGTACACTGGTGCCTTTGATCCACCCCACACCCTGTCACACACACACCAATGTGGCAGTGAGCAATCTGATGTGATGTGGAGGGTGAGTGAATGGTGAGAGTGGGTATTGGAGGAGGCAGCATATGAATTCCTGTATCACTGTGTGAATATCATTTGATTGTTCTCTCCTGTAGTCAGCGACACCAGTGATGTATGCTGCAGTGAAGAACCACCTCCCTGTACTGAAGATGTTGGTGGAACATGGGGGAGATGTGTTTCACAAGGGACTAGTGAGTCACACTCGTCAGTGTGTACCCACAACCTAATACAACATTCCACTCATGATACTAACCATGTACACAGGGTTCACTCACTGTCCTTCACTGGGCTGCCTATGGTGGATCCCTTGAGTGTGTGGAGTACCTGTTGCCCCTCTTTGGAGACAGGATGATTGAGGTGGATGATCATGGTCGGACATGTCTTCACTATGCAGTTTGGGGTGGTAGCCTCCCAGTGATGAGGTACCTCGTGGACCAGTGTGGATTTGACCTCAGTTTAAGAACTGCAGTGAGTTGTAGAGTGGTACATGACAGTGTGTGATTCGTTCATTACGATGTTATGTGTTTGATGTACAGTATTTTTATCCAAGAATTAGGCACTGCCACACATGCACTTCAATACACACTACACACACACAATCACACATACACTCACACAGGTCGTACATGTATCACACACATACACACGTATCACACAAACTTGCCACACACTACAACAGTAAACAGTGTACTGTAGCTATTGTACACACACTCACATGCAGCCCAACAGCACACCACCACCAACATTCAGTTCATTTACATTCAGTTCATTTGTACAAGTTGTTGGCTGTGTACTGTATTGACCATGTCCCACCCAATCCTCAGGGTGGTCATACCCCACTGATGGTGGCAGCTGAAGAGGGTCACCTTCCATTTGCCAGACTCCTGGTGGAGACATACAAGTGTGATGTGAATGAGGAGGATAGTAATGTGAGTGGATGGGAGTTAATGGGAGGAGTGAGTGAGCACTCAACTGGTGTTAGTTCCCACATGTGACCTAGTGACACAGGAAGCTGGAACACAAGATGCACATGTCTTATGTTTGATTGTGACTTGGAATGTGTGTTTACCTCTCAAATACCCACTAGTAAGTGTGTATGTGTGAGAGTTACATGTGGAAATTGCACCTTAGTTCAAAACATTAAACGGGACAATGGATGCTGAAAAGTTTCAACTGTAAATCTGTTAAAAGCTGCACTGAACGAAAGGTATCGGCCATTTGAAACCAAATACAGCACAATAATGCATGCCAAGATGGGTAGTTCTCCTCGTACCAGATCCAAACCATAGGGTTGAACTTGGCGGAGGTTTTGATGAGATAATCTGGCCTATTGTTGAAACTACTCATACCCAAGCCAGCTGAGAAACTCTCACTTCGTTCAATAGCGTATAGCTTTACATTATTTCAAGCACAGTTGATACTTTCAATGTGAAAGTCGTCCATGGATTTGTGTTATCCATACAGGTGACTCGCAGAATGAGCGTTATATTACTGTATGTGAATTGTTGGGTGGGTGTTTGATTTTGACAATGCTAGTGTCTCTACTACTGGCCACAAACAGTGCCATACCCCAGGGTTTGTTTAGTGGCACACTGGTGCCTTTGATCCACCCCACACCCTGTCACACACACCAATGTGGTAGTGAACAATGTGATGTGACATGGAGGGTGAGTGAATGGTGAGAGTGGGTACTGGAGGAGGCAGCATGTGAATTCCTACATCTCTGTGTGAATATCATTTGATTGTTCTCTCCTGTAGTCTGCAACACCAGTGATGTATGCTGCAGAGAAGAACCACCTCCCTGTATTGAAGATGTTGGTGGAACATGGGGGAGATGTGTTTCACAAATCACAAGTGAGTCACACTCGTCAGTGTGTACCCACAACCTAGTACAACATTCCACTCATGATACTAACCATGTACACAGGGTTCAACCACTGCCCTTCACCAAGCTTCCTATGGTGGATCCCTTGAGTGTGTGGAGTACCTGTTGCCCTTCTTTGGAGAGAGGATATTTGAGGTGGATGATAATGGTTGGACATGTCTTCACTGTGCAGTTGTCGGTGGTAGCCTCCCAGTGATGATGTACCTCGTGGACCAGTGTGGATTTGACCTCAGTTTGAGAACTGCAGTAAGTTGTAGAGTGGTACATGACAGTGTGTGATTCGTTCATTACGATGTTATGTGTTTGATGTACAGTATTTTTATCCAAGAATTAGGCACTGCCACACATTCACTTCAATACACACTACACACATGATCTCACATACACCCACACAGGTCGTACATGTATCACACACATACACACGTATCACACAAACTTGTCACACACTACAACAGTAAACAGTGTACTGTAGCTATTGTACACACACACACATGCAGCCCAACAGCACACCATCACCAACATTCAGTTCATTTACATTCAGTTCATTTGTACAAGTTGTTGACTGTGTACTGTATTGACCATGTCCCACCCAATCCTCAGGATGGTCATACCCCACTGATGTTGGCAGCTCGAGAGGGTCACCTTCCAGTGGCCAGACTCCTGGTTGAGACATACAACTGTGATGTGAATGAGGAGGATAATAATGTGAGTGGATGGGAGTTAATGGGAGAAGTGAGTGAGCACTCAACTTGTATTAGTTCCCACATGTGACCAAGTGACACAGAAAGCTGGAACACAAGATCACATTTCTTATGTTTGATTGTGATTTGGGATGTGTTTACCTCTCAAATACCCACTAGTAAGTGTGTGTATGTGTGAGAGTTACATGTGGAAATTGCACCTTAGTTCAAAACATTATAACGGGACAATGGATGCTGAAAAGTTTCAACTGTAAATCCGTTAAAAGCTGCACTGAACGAAAGGTATCGGCCATTTGAAACCAAATACAGCACAATAATGCATGCCAAGATGGGTAGTTCTCCTCGTACCAGATCCAAACCATAGGGTTGAACTTGGCGGAGGTTTTGATGAGATAATCTGGCCTATTGTTGAAACTACTCATACCCAAGCCAGCTGAGAAACTCTCACTTCGTTCAATAGCGTATAGCTTTACATTATTTCAAGCACAGTTGATACTTTCAATGTGAAAGTCGTCCATGGATTTGTGTTATCCATGCAGGTGACTCGCAGAATGAGCGTTATATTACTGTACGTGAATTGTTGGGTGTGTGTTTGATTTTGACAATGCTAGTGTCTCTACTACTGGCCACAAACAGTACCATACCCCAGGGTTTGTATAGTGGCACACTGGTGCCTTTGATCCACCCCACACCCTGTCACACACACCAATGTGGTAGTGAACAATGTGATGTGATGTGGAGGGTGAGTGAATGGTGAAAGTGGGTATTGGAGGAGGCAGCATATGAATTCCTGTATCACTGTGCGAATATCATTTGATTGTTCTCTCCTGTAGTCATGGACACCAGTGATGTATGCTGCATTGAAGAACCACCTCCCTGTACTGAAGATGTTGGTGGAACATGGGGGAGATGTGTTTCACAAATCACAAGTGAGTCACACTCGTCAGTGTGTACCCACAACCTAGTACAACATTCCACTCATGGTACTAACTGTGTACACAGGGTTCAACCACTGCCCTTCACCAAGCTGCCATTGGTGGATCCCTTGAGTGTGTGGAGTACCTGTTGCCCCTCTTTGGAGAGAGGATGATTGAGGTGGATGATCATGGTGCGACATGTCTTCACTGTGCAATTGTCGGTGGTAGCCTCCCAGTGATGAGGTACCTCGTGGACCGATGCGGATTTGAACTCAGTTTGAGAACTGCAGTGAGTTGTAGAGTGGTACGTGAAAGTGTGTGATTTGTTCTTTACGATGTTATGTGTTTGATGTACAGTATTTTTATCCAAGAATTAGGCACTGGCACACATGCACTTCAATACACACTACACACATGATCTCACATACACCCACACAGGTCGTACATGTATCACACACATACACATGTATCACACAAACTCGGCATTACTAAAACGCGGAATACGGAATAGCGGAATAACGGAATAGCGGAATAACGGAATAGCGGAATAGCGGAATAATGGAATTAGATATATTAAAATGGCGGACGAGTCGTACGCAAACAAGTCTCGCTGGCGTTTGCTTCTGCCCAGAAAGGTTCGAATTTCGAATGAAAGGAAGGGAAATGGGTATATTGATAACTTCTTGGAAGTGGTTTGCCCAGAAATGCTTCTTCGCAGTTTCCTCGAGAAAGGCACTGTACAACCCACTATCCACTCAACGGCAGAGCCTCCGTCGCTCGCCGAAGTAAAGATTCATCCTATCTTATGTCCCGACGCAACAATAGCTACATGTATACCACATATCTTGTTCCCACACCCACCACCAGGCAGGCTTTTGGTAGGGGAGGTGGAGGGATCAATTGAAGGTGTGTGTTGGGGAGAGGGTGAATTGCCCTCCCACCTTGAAGTTTGTGAGTGTGATGTGTGCATGTGCATGTGTGTCACTGTGAGTGAGAGAGTGGAATGTGGTGCGTGCGTGCGTGTGTGCATGTGTGTGTGTGCAAATGAGTGGGGTGTGTATGTGATGTGTGTGCGTATGTGCATTTGTGAGAGTGGAGGTGTAGTGTGCATGCATGTGCATGGGAGGGAGTATGGGGGAAAGGCAATGACAGACATAGTCTTCCCACACTTGCCTAGACCTGCCTGTGGTGGGTGTGGGGACAAAACCTTTGGTAAAGAAAGGGTTGGTTCTCTAATACCAGCTTCACAACAGGGTTGAAAACCTTGCCGACGTTTCGACCAGATGCTCTGGTCTTCTTCAGGGCGAAGATAGGCTAGCGCGAGCACGGATCATATTTATAGCCTAGCATCTCATCATGCGCTGTCACCGGAAGCCACATCAAGGGGTGTCACCGGAAGTTGCGGGATTGCCTTCCTCAAGGCGGCCATCCAACATCCAGGCAGCTCCAGCCCACCATCCCTGTTGAGGGAGGGGTGGTTCAGCCTGATGTGGATTGCCTCCTTGAGCATCAGTTCTTTGGAGGTCCTGGCTTGGTCGATCACTGTTGTCTCCTCCCATTTGATTGGATGGTGGTTCTCCCACGCATGTTCTGCAAGGGCTGACTTCTCCAGTGTCCCCTTCTGACAGGCATCCTGGTGCTCTTTCATTGAAATCAATGAAATCAATTGAATCAATGAAAGAGCACCAGGATGCCTGTCAGAATGGGACACTGGAGAAGTCAGCCCTTGCAGAACATGCGTGGGAGAACCACCATCCAATCAAATGGGAGGAGACAACAGTGATCGACCAAGCCAGGACCTCCAAAGAACTGATGCTCAAGGAGGCAATCCACATCAGGCTGAACCACCCCTCCCTCAACAGGGATGGTGGGCTGGAGCTGCCTGGATGTTGGATGGCCGCCTTGAGGAAGGCAATCCCGCAACTTCCGGTGACACCCCTTGATGTGGCTTCCGGTGACAGCGCATGATGAGATGCTAGGCTATAAATATGATCCGTGCTCGCGCTAGCCTATCTTCGCCCTGAAGAAGACCAGAGCATCTGGTCGAAACGTCGGCAAGGTTTTCAACCCTGTTGTGAAGCTGGTATTAGAGAACCAACCCTTTCTGATGCCTGAGCCAGCTGAGAAGCCCTCACTTCATTAAAACCTTTGGTATTGCTTCCCCAAACTCCCTCCCATACATGCACACACCCACACTCCACTCATACAACCCAGCCACACACACACACACACACACACACACACACAGTGGCACAGTGACATACATGCACACACTACACCTCCACTCACACACACATGTACATACGCACACACATCACATACACACTCCACTCATGCATCACACACATCACATTCCACTCACACACACACGCGCATGTACACATGCTCACACACAAGCACAGTGACACGCACTGCATGAGTGTACCAATAGCTACATGCATAGAATGGCTCTGTGAAATGCTAAAGTGTACTTGTGTGTGTGAGGGGGGGAGGGGGCAGAATAGAGCCACACACTCTTCAAGGTGGGAGGGCAATTCATCCCCCCCCCCCACTCACAAACCTTCAATTTATCCCTCCACTTCCCCCACCAAAAGCCTGCCTGGTGCTGGGTGTGGGGACAAGATATGTGGTATACACGCAGCAAGATAGGATGAAAGTCTACTTCGGCGAGCGACGGAGGCTCTGCCGTAGAGTGGATAGTGGGTTGTACGGTGCCTTTCTCGAGTTTTTTGTGCGAGGAAACTGCGATTAGCTGCTGTTTTCATTCGAAGAAGCATTTCTGGGCAAACCACTTCCAAGAAGTTATCAATATACCCATTTCCCTTCCTTTCGTTCGAAATTCGAACCTTTCTGGGCAGAAGCAAACGCCAGCGAGACTTGTTTGCGTACGACTCGTCCGCCATTTTAATATATCTAATTCCGTTATTCCGTTATTCTGCTATTCCGTTATTCCGTTATTCCGCTATTCCGTTATTCCGCTATTCCGTATTCCGCGTTTTAGTAATGCCGACACAAACTTGCCACACACTACAACAGTAAACAGTGTACTGTAGCTATTGTACACACACACATGCAGCCCAACAGCACACCACCGCCAACATTCAGTTCATTTACATTCAGTTCATTTGTACAAGTTGTTGGCTGTGTACTGTATTGACCATGTCCCACCCAATCCTCAGGGTGGTCGTACCCCACTGATGTTGGCAGCTATAGGTGGTCACCTTTCACTGGCCAGACTCCTGGTGGAGACATACAAGTGTAATGTGAATGAGGAGGATAGTAATGTGAGTGGATGGGAGTTAATGGGAGGAGTGAGTGAGCACTCAACTGGTGTTAGTTCCCACATGTGACCTAGTGACACAGGAAGCTGGAACACAAGATCACATTTCTTATGTTTGATTGTGACTTGGAATGTGTGTTTACTTCTCAAATGCCCACTAGTAAGTGTGTATATGTGCATGAGTTACATGGGGAATTGCACCTTAATTCAAAACAACATAATGGCTCAATGGATGCTGAAAATTAGCAATTGCAAATTTTTTAAGAGCTGCACTGAACGAAAGGTAGTGACCATTTTAAACCAAATATGTACACGGTCCCTACATGCAAGAATGTCGCACCATATAGTGTCCTTTACCCTTGAATTTAAGGACGTTGGTTAATGCTCCACTGTGTAACAGCAAGAGTAGATAAGAGATGAGAGTGTGCAACCGTGTATACCCACCCGTAACAGCATTTTTCTAAGATAACGCAGCAACACGTCACATGTGGGCATGGTAACGCTACAGCTTAATATTCTGATGTAATGGATGAATACTATTAACTCAATCTGCCAGTCTGTATGTACTCGGCATCGATTGCAAGCCCTTCGGTTTGTTAGTCAGGAGTTGCAACAATGTACAGGACGCCTCTGCAGTGCCTGCGAGGAAGGACCAGGACAGCAAGCGTGGATTTGGGTCACAGCGCTGCCATCCACGGCTCCGCAGCGCTGTCCTCCGAGTTTTACGGTGGCTACACATTAAATTCTAGGATCAATCTATCCAGTGAAGAGACCGGTGTCAACCAGCTGGTCCTGGACATCGTTGAAACTCCTGACTAATAAACTGAAGAGCTGTGCAATTGATGCCGAGTACGTACAGACTGGAGGATTGAGTTAATGGTATTCATCCATTACATCAGAATATTAAGTAGCCTTACCATGCCCACGTGTGACGTGTTGCTACGTCATTTTAGAAAAATGCTGTTATACACACAGGGATACGCGGTTGCATACTCTCATCTCTTATCTACTCTTGGTAACAGTCTTTGCTTGTTTCTGTCCTTTTCATGCCATCTCTTCATCCCTACTATTTTTGTAGAAAATGTTTATATTTCCAGTTCCTGCACTTTCTATGGAGCATAAGCTAAGATGCACGATAAATTTAACTTCCTTGTGTAGATCCTGATAGAATTAGCTGCAATTTGCATTTGAGAAATTGTATTGACGTTTTAGCTAAATAATTCATTCCACAAGCCAAATGCCACACTAAGTCGTAGAGCAAGGCGAAGAATTCCACTGTGGAGCAAAACAACAGGAGAAGAAGCCTTCAGATGCTGTACGCAGCTGCTTGCAATGGCACCAGTCACACCGGTTTCATCCGGTTGAATTACGTAATTTGTAAAGGCATCTGCCCCACTTAGCCAAGCAACACAGCTGGAGTCGTGGCAAGCGCTGTCTTTGTTTGTACTACAGCATACAAACAACCACTGCCATCACTACATAGACAGCACTGCTGTGCTGTCTGATACCTTTACATTATTTCAAACACAGTTGATACTGTCATTGTCAAAGCCGTCCATGGATTTGTGTTGTCCGTGCAGGTGACTCAGAGAATGAGCGTTATTATAGTGTACATGACGCGTTGGGTGGGTGTTTGATTTTGACAATGCTAGTGTCTCTACTACTGGCCACAAACAGTGCCATACCCCAGGGTTTGTTTAGTGGCACACTGGTGCCTTTGATCCACCCCACACCCTGTCACACACACCAATGTGGTAGTGAGCAATCTGATGTGATGTGGAGGGTGAGTGAATGGTGAGAGTGGGTACTGGAGGAGGCAGCATGTGAATTCCTACATCTCTGTGTGAATATCATTTGATTGTTCTCTCCTGTAGTCTGCAACACCAGTGATGTATGCTGCATTGAAGAACCACCTCCCTGTACTGAAGATGTTAGTGGAACATGGGGGAGATGTGTTTCACAAAGCGCAAGTGAGTCACACTCGTCAGTGTGTACCCACAACCTAATACAACATTCCACTCATGATACTCACCATGTACACAGGGTTCAACCACTGCCCTTCACCAAGCTGCCATTGGTGGATCGCTTGAGTGTGTGGAGTACCTGTTGCCCCTCTTTGGAGAGAGGATGTTTGAGGTGGATGATAATGGTCGGACATGTCTTCACTATGCAGTTTGGGGTGGTAGCCTCCCAGTGATGAGGTACCTCATGGACCAGTGTGGATTTGACCTCAGTTTGAGTACTGCAGTGAGTTGTAGAGTGGTACATGACAGTGTGTGATTTGCTCATTACGATGTTATGTGTTTGATGTACAGTATTTTTATCCAAGAAGTAGGCACTGCCACACATGCACTTCAATACACACTACACACACACGATCACACATACACCCACACAGGTCGTACATGTATCACATGCATACACACGTATCACAAAACTTGTCACACACTACAACAGTAAACAGTGTACTGTAGCTATTGTACACACACACATGCAGCCCAACAGCACACCACCACCAACATTCAGTTCATTTGTACAAGTTGTTGGCTATGTACTGTATTGATCATGTCCCACCCAATCCTCAGGGTGGTCGTACCCCACTGATGTTGGCAGCTCGAGAGGGTCACCTTCCAGTGGCCAGACTCCTGGTAGAGACATACAACTGTAATGTGAATGAGGAGGATGATAAAGTGAGTGGATGGGAGTTAATGGGAGGAGTGAGTGAGCAATCAACTTGTGTTAGTTCCCACATGTGACCAAGTGACGCAGGAAGCTGGAACACAAGATCACATTACTTATGATTAATTGTGATTTGGGATGTGTGTTCACTTCTCAAATGCCCACTAGTAAGTGTGTATAAGTGCGAGAATTACATGTGGAAATTGCACCTTAATTCAAAACAACAGAATGGCTCAATGGATGCTGAAAATTAGCAATTGTAAATCTTTTAAGAGCTGCACTGAACGAAAGGTATTGACCCTTTAAAACCAAATATGTACATGGTCCCGACATGCAAGAATGTCCACCATATAGTGTCCTTTACCCTTGAATTTAGGGACGTTGGTTAATGCACCACTGTGTAACAGTCTGCTTGTTTCTGTCCTTTTCATGCCATCTCTACATCCTTACTATTATTGTAGAAAATGTTTATATTTCCAGTTCCTGCACTTTCTATGGAGCATGAGCTACGATGCACGATAAATTTAACTTCCTTGTGTAGTTCCTGATAGAATTAACTGCAATTTGCATTTGAGAAATTGTATTGACGTTTTAGCTAAATAATTCATTCCACAAGCCAAATGCCACACTTAGTCATAGAGCAAAGCGAAGAATTCCACTGTGGAGCAAAACAACAGGAGAAGAAACCTTCAGATGCTGTACACAGCTGCTTGCAATGGCACCAGTCCCACCAGTTTCATCCGGTTGAATTACGTAATTTGTAAAGGCATCTGCCCCACTTGGCCAAGTAACACAGCAGCTTGAGTCGTGGCAAGCGCCGTCTTCGTTTGCACTACAGCATACAAACAACCACTGCCATCACTACATAGACAGCACTGCTGTGCTGTCTGATACCTTTACATTGTTTCAAGCACAGTTGATACTGTCATTGTAAAAGTCGTCCATGGATTTGTGTTATCCATACAGGTGACTCACAGAGTGAGCGTTATTATACTGTACGTGAATTGTTGGGTGGGTGTTTGATTTTGGCAATGCTAGTGTCTCTACTACTGGCTACAAACAGTGCCATACCCCAGGGTTTGTTTAGTGGCACACTGGTGCCTTTGATCCACCCCACACCTTGTCACACACACACCAATGTGGTAGTGAACAATCTGATGTGATGTGGAGGGTGAGTGAATGGTGAGAGTGGGTATATTGGAGGAGGTAGCATGTGAATTCCTACATCTCTGTGTGAATACCATTTGATTGTTCTCTCCTGTAGTCATGGACACCAGTGATGTATGCTGCAGTGAAGAACCACCTCCCTGTATTGAAGATGTTGGTGGAACATGGGGGAGATGTGTTTCACAAAGCACAAGTGAGTCACACTCGTCAGTGTGTACCCACAACCTAATACAACATTCCACTCATGATGCTCCATGTGTGAACAGTGCACCATTACATGGCTGCACTGTCCCACAGTCCAACTCTGAGATAATCATCACACTAGTGGTCACTCACACTTGCTGAGTACCAATGACAGCCTGTGTCCTCTACACTCATGGGTGCACTTGTGCATTTGTGTAGCCTTATGTTCTACTGCACATGTTGTCTATGCTTCCCTCTTGTCCAACAACACTACCCGCTGACTTGTACAGAACACAGAATGTCTCTTTGTCCCACTTGTGATGCCTTGTGAAGTGGCATTTGCGCTTGTACCGCTTCACATCCCCTGTCCACCATCTGTTACCCTTTGAAAATTGTGTGTAGCTTGTGTTTCTACAAGGGTAATGTCATGTCTACCAGTCTTCCTTCAGAGTGGCCAGGACTGCTTGCTGTTGGCTTGTGTGTGGGGCCATCAAGAGATTGTCCGTGAACTGCTCACAAAAGACAAAGTAGACCGGAATGTGGCGGACAATGTGAGGAATTAATCAGTTCACTGTCTCTTTGTCCACTGTGTCATAGTTTGTGTCCCTCACTCGCAGGATGGTCGTGGTGCTGTACACCTGGCATGTGAAGGTGGGCATGTCAGACTTGTGAAGGTACTGGTAGAGGAGTTTGGGATGTCACCAGATGTCAGAGACAATGTGAGCATCTTGGCAACTTGAGCTGAATCCTTAGATGGGAAATGAGTGCCTTGTGGTGCGCTGAGAAAGCTTGACTAGGACTTTTATGTTGCAGTTTACCCTGTATGGAAGGAACTGTGTACTACGTAGCATTCACGAACTGGAAGTAGTGGAGATCATGTGTTTGGTGCTACATCCATTCTGCTTTTGCCAGCCACTATGTGTTGGCTGTACCACTATATGCAGCCTATAAGTTTACCCTAACTAGTCCACTAAGTGCCTAAATGCCTAAGCTCCCTCCCATGGTGCCATTGTGATACAGACGTTTTCGGGTTGGTTGTTCACACTGGGCACCAGATACCGGACGAAATCATGGTATTATATACATAAACATAAGCAGCATTGCTGTATAAAATCTCTAGCTCGCGATCTATGTCAACGCTAGATTTTGCAATTATACTGTAAGTATGTGTATGAATCCGTATAATATCGTGCGAGCGTTTCCCAGATACCGGTGCACGGTGTGGACAAGCGATTCAAAAAGGTCTGTATATGTTAGGTTATACAGCTTGATACAGCATTCAGTGTATTATTAGTAACATGTAATCTTTTCCAGTCTGTGCATGCATACGCTTGTGTGTGGCATTAAAAGCAGTCATCTGATTGGTCTACACAAGCATGTGACCACAAACATGGCTGCTCTGGACGTCTGTACATGTGCCTCACATGCGGTGTATACTTGCAAGGCAATTTGCTGTTACTTGTTCGTGTGAATGAGTTGTTCTGCTGCCTGTATGCAAGTATTTTGCTTCGCTGTGTGGGTAGCTAGTTTTAGCTGTTTTGGCTTTGGCATTCTGGGCTGATGAAGGCCCTCACTCTTACCACAAAATAAGCTATTGCACTGGATTGATTGGTTGACTGCTCTTACTGTGGCACTACCTTGAAGACAGCTTTATCTGCTGCTGGAAAGGTACACTATTGCATTGCCTGCAGCACTGTGTCCAGTCTGCTTCTTTAGCTATGCTATTCGCTTACTGCTTGCCAGTAAAGCTCACCTCAATTCTGTTAGTTTGTAATGGCCCACTCCACCTATATAGCTATGTATATATTGTGCACATGCTTGTGAGTACATGTGCATGCATGAGTACAGCAGTGGCCTAGAGCAGTGCAAAAGGTATCAGCACTATTCAGCCAGTGTCACTCAACTGGTGCCAATGTTGTTCGTTTGAAACCATCCAAATGGCAATAGATGGCTGATGCCGTCCTGCCAGCGATGCAACACGGAGCGAGTGCAGCTGAAAGCTGTACTTGCTCATAGTGGTATAACATGCGGTAAGGCTTCCAGATTCGGCTAGTAGGTAGTTACTCGAGCACTTGCATAGCGATTCACTGTAATTCAGGACGTTTCGGCCACGTAGGCCTTAATCAGCTGATAAACTGTTTATCAGCTGATGAAGGCCTACGTGTAATTCAGGACGTTTCGGCCACGTAGGCCTTAATCAGCTGATAAACTGTTTATCAGCTGATGAAGGCCTACGTGGCCGAAACGTCCTGAATTACAGTGAATCGCTATGCAAGTGCTCGAGTAACTACCGACTAGCCACATTACGTCCCGTAACAGTGAGTCTCTATACTATCGCTTTCAGATTCCTTGGTCTGTACATGTGCATCCACTTGTCTCTGTAGGCTGGAAGGACTCCTATAGAGCTTGCACCAGACAGTGCACGTGCTGAGCTACTCAAAGTTCTCCATCTGAAGAAGGACAGCAGTGTTCCCCAAAGTGTAGGTAGCAACTCCTCCCTGTTTGCAGAGGCCTTCTGTCTGGAGGATACTGGCAGGTGCTGTGCAACACTATGGGAGAGAGAAGAGGCCAACATCTTGTACTTTAAAGTGGTAGTCACCTTTGACTCTAATGTCTGGATTGAGGTGAGTGTGTGCTTGTTATTGCTGTCCTAACTCATTAACATCATTCAGTAACTGTTATTCCTTGATTAGATTCTGAAGAGACACTGGACTGGGTGGAAAATGCAAGATCATGTTGTCTCCTTCTTAATGACAGCAGATCGCATTGAAAGCAGTCTGACTGAGTACAGTGGTAGAGGTTGGAGTGCCTCAGTTGTTGGTATAAATTGGGTAGGTGGTTCCCCTTGCTATGTGTACGTATCTTCTTGGCTAAGTGTTCTTATTTACACGGGCTCCTGCATCACTTGTGTTTAGGTTATACCCGAAGACATTGAGTACAAAAAACGCTATGAAGGGGATGTGACAAAGCTACAATCTGCTGTAGAGGAACACATGTACCCTCCGGCCATTTCTCTTGAAGTTGAGTACAGTGAGGTGCCCAAACATCTACAGTCTCCCAAGCGCATTCTCCTTCGTGTTCTTTGTGCCAAGCGAGAAGTCATAAACTTCCCAATAAACTTCACTGTGGAGAAGGAAGGTGCGCCTTGATTGCACTGTACTCTTGTTCGTACTTGTGTATGTCTGTTGGTGCTATTTTAGATGCACAGTAACAGTACGTACCTATGTCCTTCCAACAGACGCCACACCATATCCTAGAACACCATAATAGGAAAATGGTTAATCAAAACCGGCACTTTTGAAGGAGAGAAGGAGATATTGAGTGATATTTTGAGCATTATTAATGAATGCATAGTGATTATAGTTTGTGTACCATTTATCCAATTACAAGCACAGCTTGTGTGAAGACTGTGTCCGAACGAAAAGTGCCGTTCGCACTAACAATGTGATTGAACACTTCAATAATAGCAGCAACCAACAATACAACAGCTGCAAGGACTTACACAGGACTGATACACAGCTGCAACTCCTCTAATGGTTCACTGGGTGCACAGTTCAGAGTCACACAGACTTAGCTACACATAGCTACGCACGAAGCTCTAGTAAACAGATGACACCAGTTCATCACAGCTTGTACCTGTGATGTTAAAATTTGTCTCTGACTTCATATTTCCTAAGTCCACATCGACTGTTTTCTGTGTCTGTACCCCTCACGAAGTTTTTGAAATGTTGTGTATTTGAGATCATTGGAGTACTGTAGGCGTACCAATTTTTGCAGAATGTATATTTTGTGAATGCCCCTTGCCCGAGGATTTTTGGCATTTTATACGTATCTGTGAAGCCCCTGTGTGCATGAAGAGTTCCCGGATGGCTCCTTTGTTATGCACAAGTTACTTACACCTGTAGGGATCTGATGTCACTGAACGTTTCGCCTTCCTACTGCTGCTTTAGGGGAGTGTTGCTAAAGGTGTCCTCATTCTATTTACACGTCTATGTTGGATCATGGGTGGATATCATGTTTACAATGATTTGAATGCTGAGGAACACTGCTTCCTGACTAGCCCGTGCCCTAGAGAAGACACCATAACACAAACCAGCAGTAGCAAAGCTCGAATTCACTTCAGACTTGTTGCATGTTTGAAGGACACTTGTGGCTGCCAAAATATTAAAGAATGTCAAAAATCAGCAAAATGCATTAAGGTGTGATTTCTACTGACAGCTCTCGCATAAGTAACATATGTATCTTGATGCCATATCTAATATATAAAGCCGAAATTGTGTGTGTGTGTGTGTGTGTTCACGATACGCACGCGCGTTTCTTGCTCAATTGCTCTCAAACTCACTGTGGTTGCTGGGGGCATCGGGGGTCAGGTTATAGCGGGGTTGACGGCGCCCGTCTTGGGGTTGGCAGAGAGTTATCCGTCCATTTCTGCTTTTTCCTTCGCGGACAATTATCGTTACCCTCGACTTCCGGTTTTTACCGGATTTGATTCGCTGTCGTCTTATGTTCGAATTTAAACTAATAATCACCATTTTGAACTGTAGCAGTACATGTAACATGGTTGCTGAGGGCATCGGGGGACAGGCGTTGTGCGCCGTAGCTCGCCGAAGGCTGGCCACTCTGCTAGTATACTTATATACTTACTCTGCAATTATGTCACTGAGTAGGAGGATTAGGAGGATTGTTGTGAACTCATTCTCATATGACAGCCTCGAAGCATTAACCAAAATCCAAAGGTTGAAGACTAGATATCAATGACTCTGTTGTATTATTTGCTGAGTAAGTAGATTTCTATTTCCATGACCCCTTTCCAACAGCCTTATTTAGTAATACAGTTTGTTCTGCATTTGTTTGTTGGCATTTGTAGCTTTGAACTTACATTGGTAGTATTTTGATATTCCATATGTTTAGCTCCAAACAAAAATTGATCGCATAAATGTAAAATTGAAGATTTTGTGATTTCATAGCATGTATGCAGCCTCTTCGAAATGCAACTGTAGATGCATTTGCAGGCATGAATTTACTTCAATTACAGAGAAACAGAATTATACTACTTTCATGTGTCGAAATGATATTCAGGATAGCTAATAAATATTAATTATTGCAATGGAAATATGATATTTGTAACTAAACAATCTCACAATTACAATGAAAATGTGATGCTTTTTGATAAAAGTAATTACTACTTGTTGAGGCACTAATTGAGGTACAAGTTGCAGAGAATACTGTCCACCACAAGTGCATGTAAGTGGAATATTTGTAACAACTGACCAAGGAAAAACACCGCTATTGCTGCACCAGATTGCAGAATATCAAGTGGGACCACCCCGGGGACCAGCATGGGCACAAATTGGAATGGGATGCAGCAATCATATGGAACTGCATGTATTGGCATGATTTGCAGTTTTGCTCTTGTGCAAATAGCACTGAACCCCCATGTATGCAAGCACTTTGTACTTGGATAGATGTGATAAAGCAATATTCCGCATACTTATATATCTACGTAGTTACCCAATACTGTACTAGTATAGCTGTAGTCCGCTTGTTGCAATGATCTGTGTGTTGCTATATTTTCTTGTCTCATGTATGCATGCTGATGAAGCCCAAAGTACATTTGCCTTCTTATCCATGCAGCACCTCCGAAACCACCCTCATGGCTACCTAACTATGAGGAGGCAGTGGCAAAGCAAGGATGTGTAAGCGTCACGATCAATCGAAATATTTTTATGGGTCCTCCAGCCGTGGGAAAATCTTGCCTGAAACACCTACTTGTCCACGATAGGCCCAAAGAAGTCAAAATAAGCACTCCTGTTATGGCAAAGCCAGATGTAGTTTCCATTACCGCAGAGAAGTATGCAATAGAAGGAACCTCAGTCTGGAAGCTACTCTCTGATGAGGAGATGGCCAGGTCCATCAGGTCATCCGTCCTTAACCGTCAATACGATGCTACTAAAACAATGCCAGATGTTCATCCAGCATTGCCAGATGTTCGTCAAGAAGACTCGCATACTGAATTTGCACAACCAGTGATTGAAGTTAGTCAACCTACTGTTGCCAATAAAAGTCCTGTTTATTCTTCGCACCATTCCCAGCCTTCTGCACATCCTTCTAAACAGCCTTCTGCTCATCGTACAAAGCAGTCTGTATTTCATGAAGCACACTTAAGCCTCATGCGTGACTATGGTGGAGGCCTAGAGGCAGAATTACGACTGAATGGTGCCAGACTTGTGCACTTGCTTGACACTGGTGGGCAACCAAGTTTTCAAGATGTTCTCCCCCTATTGTTGGACATCCCATGCACTTACGTGAACGTCTTCAATGCAGCCCTGGACCTCGATCAGCCAGCACCAATCACGTACCGGCCAGATGCAACCACAGAGGTTGAAACATCATCAGGTCCTGAGACAACTTGGGAAATGATGCTGCGATCTCTGTCCAGTGTGCAGACCTTGGTATACAAAGTACCCAGCAATGCAGGTGCATTACCAATGGATATGCACTTGCCAACGTTTCGCACAGTTCTAGTTGGCACATTCAAAGATCTTTTAATGGAGATGGGCAATACTGCAACGGTCTCTGATAAGATTTCCAAGCGTATTGAACTGTTAGAGCAAAAGCCGTATTATTCCCACATAGTCTCAGATGCAGATGGTAGGCTATTTTTCCTTGTGAATAATATGCCACATCATAATCCCTCAGAGCGCACTCAGCCAGACCATGCTACTATTAATAACCTCCGTGAAGTCCTCTCCCATCCTGATGGTGCGCTGAAGGCCAGGATACCTATTGGCTGGTTTTACTTTGAGATTGTGTGTCGAAGGGTTAATCAGAAATTCTTCCCATTCAGTGAGTTATTGAAACATGCTCAAGAAGTAAAGGGCGTGAGGTCTGCAGATCCAAGTCGTGAGTTTCGTAGCCTTCTGCAGCTATTTCACTTCCTTGGTGTCTTCACTTTCCTTGACTACACTGATGTCTCTGACATAGTTTGCACAGATAGCAGTGCATTCCTAAGGGAAGTATCAAAGCTCCTGACGGTCGATTTCATCAGTGCTCCAAAGTGTCATTCACTCAAATTCTTTAAGAAAACAGGTGTTCTGTCCTTCGAGAAGGCTCTTTACGATGAGCTTGGCATCTCCAGCGAAGTGGATGCAGCGTGGATGTTGCGTTGTCTATGTCACCTTGGCATAACTGCACGCTTATCACAACCTGGTGATGTTAATCCAAAGTACTTCATGCCTGCAGCACTTCCTTCAGGAGACACCAGTATTGGTGCAAGCCATAGCTCCTGTTTTAGTGGCAGCATAGCTCCTCTCCTTGTGGCATTCAAATCCACAGAACATGCCATGTTTTCCACTGAAGATATGCCACAGGGAATATTCCCTCGGCTAGCTGTGGAGCTGGCTAAGAAGCGCTGGAAGCCAGTCCGAAATGGGAACACCCGATTGGCAATAAAGTTTCAATGGGAGGAGTTGGACATATTCGTGCATAAATGTGCTGGGTATATTTGCATTATCCCAAATCTTTCTGTTACAGTGAACTGCACTGTAGCCAAGCTACATGAACGCTGCTGTGCAATTCTGTCCACATTTGAAAAAGCTCTACAAGCATCTGCTCAAGCACTATTTGGTGCCACCTTTACTGACAAAGCAAAAGCCCAATTTGGCTTTTTGTGCACATGTGGGAACCCCACAACACACCCAGCTATCCAACAAGGGGATAGCATTGTCTGTAATTTGTCAGATGATCGCCAAGTGTACTTGAAAAGCCAAAAGGTGTGGTTCTGCCAAGTTGAAGGAGCAGAGGTGAGTGTGCTGAAGTGCTGTACATACACGTTTACTACTGAAACTACCAATAGGACTTCTGAAGAACCCTCATTCAAGGTATACATATACACTGTACACTGTATTTGCACGCAGCCTCCAGTTATGCACTGATTAAGAATTAGAATGCAATCATATTTCACATTTGACAGATTGTTGAAGCTATTGCTTCATTATTCCTTCATCCTATAGCTCTTACCCCACCCCACAAATTCAGAAATATTCCACTTGGTGGACACTGCTTCAAGTGGTAAAGGAGGTAGGCACCTTTATGCTACGTACTGTATTGTACACATCTGTGTATGCTCACATGGATCTGCACTTGTCTGCACATTCTTGAAAGCATCAGCAAACTAGCTTTGTATGTAGTTGTAGTGGTTTTGCATAGTAACCATAATGGTATCCTGCACTCAGAATACTGCTAAGCCTAGTCAGTGATACACACCAGTTACAAGAGATGCTGTAAGTTGCACAGCAAAATGATCTGGTTGTGTCAGGGCCAAAGCTAGTTAGTACGTAGTTTTCATCCTTTTCCAGTGAACCACTTTTGTATGTATGTATCTTATACCTTACGTCACATTCTTCAATGAATTAGTAATGCACATACGAACACCCCTTGCACATCAGTTGTGCATACTCAGCAATTTACACCATGCATGGAGTGTTGTTAGGTGTGATTACGGCTTAGTCATGGAAGTGGACATGTCAAACCTTGTGATTGCTAACACTTTCCATGGATAATATGTTAAATTAGTGTAGCTTTAGAGTATTCAATACTGTACTGTGTGTGATGCTATTTCAGAGATGTCCAGCATCACTTGTCCAATGTGCGGCCCTGGACCAACCAGTGGACAGCCCAAGACTCTGGGAGCTGGCTTAACTGGTAAGGAGCCTCCATCAGTGTGTTGGGTGCACGGCTCTGCTACTGTGCACGTGGGTGTGTGGGTGTGTGTGTTTGTGTTTGTGTTTGATAATGTACTTTTATGCATTTCAGGGACTCCAAGTTATCCCAATCGTTCTGGTACCCCTACCCAAATCAATACTGAAGCTAAATTTACTGGTAAGGGCCCTCTATTATTGTTCTAGATGGCTTTGATGCTGTGCATGTGTATGTATATATTGTCTTCACAGTGTCATTGCTTGTGCATGCTATTAAAGACGACACAGCTGGATGCACATTTCATCATCGCTGTTCTCCCATGTACATGTGTGTGTGTCCTACTCTACTGTAGCCTCCTCTGTTGTGGCTGTGAATGTGCCTTCAGAGGAAGGTTCTTCAGAAAGACCAGATTTTTCAATATGTCAGGCTCCCACAACTAGAGGTACATAAATGTGTGTGTGCGAGCATGTGTGCACACGTGTTGTGTGTGTGTGTGCACACGTGTTGTGTGTGTGTGTGCACACGTGTTGTGTGTGTGTGTGCACACGTGTTGTGTGTGTGTGTGCACACGTGTTGTGTGTGTGTGTGCACACGTGTTGTGTGTGTGTGTGCACACGTGTTGTGTATGTGTGTGTGTGTGTGTGTGTGTGTGTGTGTGTGTGTGTGTGTGTGTGTGTGTGTGTGTGTGTGTGTGTGTGTGTGTGTGTGTGTGTTTCAATCCCAACCTCCTTTGTCTGTCATTGTGTGCAGGTGAGAGGGAGGTTGTCCAGAGCATGTCTGAGGTAGCTGTCATTGACAGGGACCCTGTCCTCTCACAGCCAGTGCACTGTGAGTGAACATGTGTGCTTGTGTTGAGTTTGTGTGAAGCACTACAAAGACAACCTCGCTGTGATGGATGCGCTCAGATCAAAGGATTATTTTAGTAGTGTCACCTTTTGTCTCCTTTGCAGCTTGTCAGAGATATGCTGTGCTCTTCAGAAAGTATGTCAGCAGACGAGCTGCTGGCAGAGGCAAGGCCATCTTGGAGTTCCTTGGTCTTGACACTGAAACAATTGATCTCTGCTACCAAGATAACCCTCGTAATGAGGAAGAAGCTGTTCAGGATGGACTGAAAAGGTGGAGAACAAAGCAAGGTGACCACTGTACCTGGCAAGTCCTCCTTGAAGCCATGAAATTTGCAAATATCGCCCAACAACACTGCACAGAGCTTGTGGAAGAGCTCCATCAAATGTTGCAAGGTGAGGTTACCTTTCCCTTGAAGTGCTCTTGTACACAATGCCAGTTGTAGCCTCGTGTGTGTATTACGTACTGTAGGTGTGACATGTGTCCCACCTCTACACCTGTGTGATTGATCTTATTACACAGGTAACAAGTGACCAACACACCAAACCAGTATCATTGCTTGTGCATGCTATTTAAGATGGCCAAATGGTCTAACCAACCTGTCTCTGGTTCATAGATATACAGTAAAGCAGTGAATATTTGTGCATATTTTCACATGTTCTTGCTCCTCATGTGTTGTGTCTGCATCTGGTGCACTACCTCGACTGTTCTCACCACTGTCCGTGTCTTTGTGGCAGGCCCTGCTGGAGTCACAGTGGCAGAACTGCAGTCCAGTTCTGTGGATGGTGGACAGAGGAGTGTGCCAACCAATGTGGAGCCATTAGCAAAGAGGCGAAAACTCACAGAGGAAGTAGCTACAGAGAGTAATCTGTACAGTCAAACACAGACGGTAAGCATCAGTCTTGATGAGTACCAAGGACAGACTGTGTCCCACTCATGGGTGCACTTGTACTATTATTGTACAGCCTTACCTTCTACTGCACATGTTGTCTAGGCAATTCCCTCTTGGCCGGTCATGATGAGTACCAAGGACTAGGACTCAGTCTGTCTACTAACGTTAACTGTCACCCTTCAAATGTGTTCCATGTAGCTTGTGTTCTGTGTATTGTCATGTCTACCAAAGTTTTACTACTTGACTGTAAAGTATTTTCAGGTTCACCTCAGGGTATAGTGCCACAGTCCCTGCCCCTTTACTGGCGTCAGGGACCAATACCAGGACCTTACTATTTGGGAGCAAACTCCCACCACTCAGCCAACTCAGTGCCCTTGGTATTGCTGAGGATTGATGCCTCCATTGATGGATTAGTGAATTAGAGAATTTCAAGATTCCACCTATCCAAACTCTAGCTGTTCAATACACATCATGTGCATTCACTTATCTTCACTTACGTATTGCTGGGGATTGACTGTCTCCATTGGTGGATTAGTGAACGTTAACTGTCACCCTTCAAATGTGTTCCATGTAGCTTGTGTTCTGTGTATTGTCATGTCTACCAAAGTTTTACTACTTGACTGTAAAGTATTTGCAGGTTCACCTCAGGGTTTATGACAACAGCCTTTGCCCCTTTACTTAGTCTCGCTTCCAGACCCTATTCTCTCCGTGTGCATATTATTGTGCAATTCACACTCTATTGTGCAATAATAGGGGCTGGCACACGAGACTACCCTTTACTAGTGTCAGGGACCAACACCAGGACCTTACTATTTGGGAGCAAACTCCCACCACTCTGCCAACTCAGTGGCCTTGGTATTGCTGGGGATTGATTGCCTCCATTGATGGATTAGTGAATTAGAGAATTTGAAGGTTCTTCCTGTCCATATTCTGTTCATGTGCATCCACTTATTGCTGTAGGATGGAAGCACTCCTATACAGTTCACACCCGACAGCGGTCGTGCTGACCTCCTCAAAGCTCCCAATCTGGAAGTGGACAGCAGTGCTCCCCAATGTATGCCATCTCACAACTAGCTCCTTACCACTGTACACGCACTCAGTTAATGAGCTCACCTCAGTCAGTAGTAACCTGTAACATATCTGCACATGCTCCATGCCTTCCTGTACAGCTGAATGCACATTTCATCATTGCTATTCTCCCATGTACATGTGTGTGTGTCCTTACTGTACTGTACTGTAGCCTCCTCTGTTGTGGCTATGAATGTGCCTTCAGAGGAAGGTTCTTCGGAAGGACTAGCTTCTGTGACACATCAGGCTTCTGCCGCTAATGGTAAGTGTGTGTGTGTGTGCTGTGCTGTGTGTGTGTGTGTGTGTGTGTGTGTGTGTGTGTGTGTGTGTGTGTGTGTGTGTGTGTGTGTGTGCGTGCATTGCATGTGCATATGTTGTGTGAAGCATGTACCATTGACCAGTTCAAAGAGCGACAACATATGTAGCGGCTTTGTTTAGCTTTGGATGCTTTCCTATGGTATCGCTTCCAGACCCTATTTCTCCACGTGCGTATTATTGCACAGTCACGCTAGTGTGCAATAATAGAGGCTGGCGCGCAAGACTAGCATTCTAAAATGTCCACCTGTGGTACGTATGTACTGGTATATGTACTCGAGTGCATTCACCAGTTACGTTTTAGCCAAGGTAAAGTGTTTATCAAAGTTAAAGAACAAATTCCTTGTGCTTACATGAAATACAAGAGGAAGATGACAAACATGCGAATGCAAAGAAGGCACAAGAAAGTAAAGCAACACACATGTGTAGAATAGGTACACTGAACCTTGACTTCAGCTAGGTCGGTTGGATGTTGGACTCCTTTTAGACTGTTTCCCATCTTCCCAAGCCACAGCTTACTGTACTCTCAAGTGTCTGATTCACTGTCAACAGAAACTGCACCTGATTTGCATGTGACTGCTACACATTCGTATGCGTTCCATTGTATTCATTCCCGCTACTATGTTGGGGTATGTGATATAAATGTACTTGAGTTTGGATGAGCTGTTTGCCTCTCGCACTGCAGTGTCGCAGGTTCTTGAAAAGTACGAGGATAAGTTTTTTGAAGTCGTGGATGCCAAAAAGCTTAACCTGCTTAAACTGAAACGTAAGAAGGTGATCACTGCAGATCTGATCTCGAAGATAGAGAGTGCTGATAGGGAAGATGCCAAAGATATACTGTTTGATCATTTGAAACATAACGCTGACATGGCCAGTCTGAAGGAGTACTGCAAAGTGGTCATTACAGCATACAGTTATCCCAAAATGCAAGAACTTGGGCAGAAGATGTTCAGTGAACTGCCACCAGAAGGTTTGTTGGAGTGTTGTGTGCTTTGTGTGTAATTCACGTGTTCTTTCTCATGTGTTGTGTCTGCATCTGGTGCACTACCTCGACTGTTCTCACCACTGTCCGTGTCTTTGTGGCAGGCACTGCTGGAGTCACAGTGGCAGAACTGCAGTCCAGTTCTGTGGATGGTGGACAGAGGAGTGTGCCAACCAATGTGGAGCCATTAGCAAAGGGACGAAAACTCACAGAGGAAGTAGCTACAGACAGTAATGTGTACAGTCAAACACAGACGGTAAGCATCAGTCTTGATGAGTACCAAGGACTAGGACTAGGACTTAGTCTGTCTACTAACATTAACTGTCACCCTTCAAATGTGTTCCATGTAGCTTGTGTTCTGTGTATTGTCATATCTGTCGACCTTTTCTTACTAAACAGTAAAGAATTTGCAGTTTTACCTCAGGATTTAGTGCCACAGTCCCTGTTCCTTTACTATCGTCAGGGACCAATACCAGCCTTACTGTTTGGGAGCAAACTCCCACCACTCAGCCAACTCAGTGGCCTTGGTATTGCTGGGGATTGACTGTCTCCATTGATGGATTAGTGAATTATAGAATTTGAAGCTTCCTCCTATCCATATTCTGTTCATGTACATCCACTTATTGTTGTAGGATGGAAGCACTCCTACTCAGCTCACAACAGACAGTGCTCATGCTGACCTCAAAGCTCTTCATCTGGAAGAGGACAGCAGTGCTCCCCAATGTATGTCATCTCACAACTAGCTCCTTATTACTGGACGCCCACTCAGTTAATGTGTTAACCTCGCTTTGTCATAATCTGCAGCATGTCTGCACATGCTCCATGTCTACATACGTACCCTCTTCTGTCTTTTCTCCTTCACACTCTTTCCTCCTTCCCTCCCTACTACACAGCCCATGAAGCAGTATTACAAGATGTATGCTGGGTTCCTTCACGGGTAGAATCCCTTCTTGTCACACCAGATGGAGGGGTGTTCCCCCTGGAGCCCAAGGGTAGCAACAATGAAGGGGATGAAGACATGATCCAGCTCCATGTGCCTCAGGGGGCAGTGAGAGCAGATGGAGAGGGAGTGTTGGAGGTCCGCTATGCTGTGATTCCTGATGGCCCATTCAGGACACCAGAGGGCTACAAGCTCTGCAGTATGGCAGTCTATCTCTACTACGACCCAGCCCAGACCACCAAGCCCTTCTACCTCCTCCTCCCCCACTGGTCTGGTGCACCAGACCACCCTACATTTGTCACCTCCCCTCACACTCTCTCAGAAGGGGAAAGGTACTACCACTTTCATCTAGTGGAGGGAGGGGAGTTTAGCAAGAGGTGTGGTACCCTGGAGGTGCATGGTCACTGCACGCTATTTGCAGAAGCCAATCGCCTGGAAGACACCGGCATTTACCGTGCATCGCAGTGGGAGAGGGAAGAGAGCAACATCTTGTACTCTAAGTTGGCAATCACCTTTGACTCCAACATTTGGATTAGGGTGAGTGTGAGCTTGGTATTGCTGCCAAAGTTCTTTTGGCATTATTCCTTCTCTTTTCAGATTCTAAAGACCCACTGGAAAGAATGGAAAAAGCGATTTACGGAGTCCTTTGAATTTATGGAAGACCACATTGAAAGCAGTCTGAGTGAGGACAGTGGGAGAGGGTGGAGTGCTTCAGTTGTCAAAAATTGGGTATGTGAATCATCTTGCTTTGTGTAATTCACTACGGTTTCTATTGCATGTTTTACCAAGGGCTCTCGTGTAACTTCTGTTAAGGTTGGGACTCACAACATTGAGTATAAGAAGCGCTATGAAGGAGATAAGTCAGAGACTGAGCTGCAATTTGCTGTGGAGGAGCACATGTACCCTCCAACCATTTCTGTTTCTGTTCTGCTGAGTGAGGTGCCCAAACGTATGCGAGCACACAAGCGCATTCTCCTTCATATCCAGGGTGCCAAAGAGGGGGTCATGAACTTCCCAATTGACTTCTTTGTGGAGAAGGAAGGTGTGCCTTGATGGTACTGTATACCTATACTTGTGTGCATCAGTTGGTAATAAGTTTATCAATTTAGCATCTACATGGATGTACATACCTTTGGTGTATTGTATATATATAAGTTGGAGCACGTTGCAGCATCACTATCTTTCCCATGCACTTGTGTGTGTCCTTACTCCACTGTAGCCCCCTCTGTTGTGGCTGTGAATGTGCCTTCAGGGGAAGGTTCTTCAGAAACGTCAATTTCTCCGATGTCTCAGGCTCCTGCTACTGGAGGTAAGTGTGTGTGTGTGTGTGTGTGTGTGTGTGTGTGTGTGTGTGTGTGTGTGTGTGTGTGTGTGTATGCATGACATGCATTGTTGACCAATTCAATGAGAGTGCAACATGTGTAGTGACATTTCTTTGGCTTTGAATGCATTTTAAAATGTGCCCCTGTGGTAGATACTGGTATATACTCAAGTACAATCACCAGTTACAACTTACCAAGATAGGATGTTTACCAAAGGTTAAAGAATGTGTTCCTTATTAAATGCAAGAGGACGATGACAAACATACAGTACAAATGCAAAGAAGGCACAAGAAAGTGAAGGAACACACTTGTGTGGAATGTGTACAGTGAACCTTGAAATCAGCTAGGTTGGACGTGCTTAGAAGCTGCTCATTTTAGACTGCGTCACACCATGCCAACCCAGTTTACTGTCTCTGTTTCATAGCTGTAAATCAGTGAACAACAATTACAGATGCTGTGCCCAACTATTTATCATCACATGCAGTCTTCCTGTACGTAGCCCACTCTGTACCCACTGTAAATTAAGTGTATTTTATAACTGATGCAGTTATACGAATAGCTAGATGTATCTAAAAATCAATGTATTTCTGTAGTAATTAGTCATTTAGTTGAGATCGGTTTGTAGCATTGTTCAGCACATTGTTCATCTGTCACAATTTCCGAGACTCCACAGAACCCCATTCCTCCCAGTGGGTTTGCTCAAGTGGGAGCTAGCTTAACTGGTATGAACCTTTCAACAATGTGCTGGATTGCCTTGATGTGTGTGTGTGTGTGTGTGTGTGTGTGTGTGTGTGTGTGTGTGTGTGTGTGTGTGTGTGTGTGTGTGTGTGTGTGTTGCAATGTGTGTGTGTTGCAGTGTGTGTGTGACTGCGCACTTACTTTTATGTACGTATCTAGAACAGAACACCTTGGCAAGTGATATAGATGCCCTTGTGCTTCTTGCACGGGCATCTATGATAGTCAGTTTCTGCATATGGTGTTCTAAACCCTATAGATATCTTGGTTCTAAATGTGCAAGTCTGTGTGTGTGCATATATTTGTGTGTTCCATTTCCTTACTACAACCCATTCACATATTTGCGTCTCTCTGTGCTAGCATGTGTGTGTGTGCATGTGCACATACACACTCACAGCCTGTACTTTAATATGCACCACGATATTGAATGATTTGTGTAATTCACTTGTATGTACTAGCTCCTGTACTGTGTCTGCATCTGGTGCACTACAGTACCTCTTCCTCACTACTGTCTGTGTCTTTGTGGCAGGCACTGCTGGAGTCACAGTGACAGAACTGCAGTCCAGTTCTGTGGATGGTGGACAGAGGAGTGTGCCAACTGATGTGGAGCCATTAGCAACGAGGCGAAAATTCACAGAGGAAGTAGCTACAGACAGTAATGTGTACAATCAAACACAGATGGTAAGCATCAGTCTTGATGAGTACAGACTGTGTCCCACTCACGGGTGCACTTGTACTATTATTGTACAGCCTTACCTTCTACTGCACATGTTGTCTACGCAATTCCCTCTTGGCCGGTCATGATGAGTACCAAGGACTAGGACTAGGACTCAGTCTGTCTACTAACGTTAACTCTCACCCTTCAAATGTGTTCCATGTAGCTTGTGTTCTGTGTATTGTCATGTCTAGCAAAGTTTTACTACTTGACTGTAAAGTATTTTCAGGTTCACCTCAGGGTTTAGTGCCAACAGTCCCTGCCCCTTTACTTAGTCTCGCTTCCAGACCCTATTCTCTCATATTATTGTGCAATTCACACACTATTGTGCAATAATAGGGGCTGGCACGCAAGACTACCCTTTACTAGCGTCAGGGACCAACACCAGGACCTTACTATTTGGGAGCAAACTCCCACCACTCAGCCAACTCAGTGGCCTTGTTATTGCTGGGGATTGATTGTCTCCATTGATGGATTAGTGAATTAGAGAATTTGAAGGTTCTTCCTGTCCATATTCTGTTCATGTGCATCCACTTATTGCTGTAGGATGGAAGCACTCCTATACAGTTCACACCCGACAGCGGTCGTGCTGACCTCCTCAAAGCTCCCAATCTGGAAGTGGACAGCAGTGCTCCCCAATGTATGCCATCTCACAACTAGCTCCTTACCACTGTACACCCACTCAGTTAATGAGCTCACCTCAGTCAGTAGTAACCTGTAACATATCTACACATGCTCCATGCCTTCGTGTACAGCTGGATGCACATTTCATCATTGCTATTCTCCCATGTACATGTGTGTGTATTCTTACTCTACTGTAGCCTCCTCTGTTGTGGCTGTGAATGTGCCTTCAGAGGAAGGTTCTTCAGAAGGATTAGCTCCTGTGACACATCAGGCTTCTGCCGCTAATGGTAAGTGTGTGTGCTGTGCTGTGTGTGTGTGTATGTGTGTGTGTGTGTGTGTGTGTGTGTGTGTGTGTGTGTGTGTGTGTGTGTGTGTGTGTGTGTGTGTGCGCGTGCATGTGTGTGCATGCATTTGTGTGTGTTGCATGTGCATGATGTGTGAAGCATGCACCATTGACCAGTTCAAAGAGCGACAACATATGTAGTGGCATTGTTTGGCTTTGGATGCATTCTTATGGTCTCGCTTCCAGATCCTATTTCTCCATGTGCGTATTATTACACAGTCACGCTATTGTGCAATAATAGAGGCTGGCGCTCAAGACTAGCATTCTAAAAAGCCGCACTTGTGGTATGTATGTACTGGTATATATACTCAAGTACATTCGTCAGTTTCGTTTAGCTAAGGTAGAATGTTTATCAAAGTTAAGGAATGTATTCGTTGTGCTTACATGAAGAGGAAGATGACAAACATAATTACATATGTATGCAAAGAAGGCACAAGAAAGTAAAGCAACACACTTGTGTAGAATAGGTACACTGAACCTTGACTTCAGCTAGTTTGGTTGGATGTTGGACTCCTTTTAGACTGTTTCCCATCTTCCCAAGCCACAGCTTTCCATACTCTCAAATGTCTGATTCATTGTCAACAGAAGCTGCACCTGATTTGCATGTGACTGCTACACATTTGTATGTGTTCCATTGTATTCATTCCCGCTACTATGTTGGGGTATGTGATATAAATGTACTTGAGTTTGGATGAGCTGTTTGCCTCTCTCACTGCAGTGTCACAGGTTCTTGAGAAGTACGAGGATGAGTTTTTTGAAGTGGTGGATGCCAATTTTAACCTGCTTAAACTGAAGCGTAAGAAGGTGATCACTAAATGTCTCGTCTCAAAGATTGAGAATGCTGATGATGAGAATGCCAAGGAAATACTGTTTGATCATTTGAAGTGTAACGCTGACATGGCCAGTCTGAGGGAGTACTGCAAAGTGGTCATTGCAGCAGACGCTTATCCCAAGATGCAAGAACTTGGGCAGAAGATGTTGAGTGAACTGCCACCAGAAGGTTTGTTGGAGTGTGTGTGTGTGTGCCTGTGTATGTGTGTATGCATGTGTACACACAGGAGTGAATACATGTCGAGTGCTTGGTGTATTGGCAGGTGCACTGCTTTGTTATGTGACAGTTTGTATGTCCATATATGGTAGGCAGTGTGGATTGTGTGTACTTGTATGTCTGTACATGTGTGTATTAGGTGTGGCATTGTGTTCCACCTCTTCACCTATGTTTGTTGTTCCTTATTAGGTAGCAAGTAATCAACCCACCAAACAACAGCTGTGTTCTCGTTTCAAGGAGTAACATGTTTACTGGT
>OZ025876.1:6919792-6988792 GCA_964019415.1 Ianthella basta | reverse complement strand
ATCAGCCGAATGTGCTCGTGTAGTTTCATGGCAATGACCTTTGTCGTTCTTGCGTTATGGCTCTCCGCAGATTCCACACAGATATCAAACGACCTCTTACTACAGTGTGCTTGCGTTAATCGTGTGGCGGTTTGCGCATTTGCATTCAGCGCAATGGACGCTTCGATTTGATACCAGTTTTGTGTGCATTGCACAATGTTTGCGTTTCTAGATCGAGTGTGTCAAGGCATTGTGATTTGGCATACACTATACTGCACCTTTGCTGCAGTTGAGTACAAACCCTAATTTGACACAATTGTGCGGCAAACACCCGTGTTATGTGCTATGGCCCTTAATATAATATGCATGATGCACCCACATGAGACACACCTGTTCACACACTTTTGACTCCTCCCTCAAAATGGCCGACAGGTAAATGCATGAATTGTGTACTGTGCATGCCATGCACGGCAGCGACATGCGGAGCATGCCATAGGTCCACCATGATCAGCCGAATGTGCTCGTGTAGTTTCATAGCAATGACCTTTGTCGTTCTCGTGTTATGGCTCTCCGCAGATTCCACACAGATATTAAACGACCTCTTACTACAGTGTGCTTGCATTAATCGTGTGGCGGTTTGCGCATTTGCATTCAGCGCAATGGACGCTTCGATTTGATACCAGTTTTGTGGGCATTGTGCAATGTTTGCGTTTCTAGATCGAGTGTGTCAGGGCATTGTGATTTGGCATACACTATACTGCACCTTTGCTGCAGTTGAGTACAAACCCTAATTTGACACAATTGTGCAGCAAACACCCGTGCTATGTGCTATCGCCCTTCATTTGACATGCATGATGCGCCCACATGAGACGCACCTGCTCACACACTTTTGACTCCTCCTTCAACATGGCCGACAGGTAAATGCATGAATTGTGTACTGTGCATGCCATGCACGGCAGCGACATGCGGAGCATGCCATACAGTCCGCCATGATCAGCCGAATGTGCTCATGTAGTTTCATGGCAATGACCTTTGTCGTTCTCGTGTGATGGCTCTCCGCAGATTCCACACAGATATTAAACGACCTCTTACTACAGTGTGCTTGCATTAATCGCGTGGCGGTTTGCGCATTTGCATTAAGCGCAATGGACGCTTCGATTTGATACCAATTTTGTGGGCATTGTGCAATGTTTGCGTTTCTGGATGGAGTGTGTCAGGGTATTGTGATTTGGCATGCACTGCACAGCACCTTTGCTGCAGTTTAAACACCAACCCTAACTTGACACAATTGCAGGGCAAACGGCCGTATTACCTGCCATTGCCTTTCATTTGACATGCATGATGCGCCCACATGAGACACACCTGCTCACACACTTTTGACTCCTCCCTCAAAATGGCCGACAGGTAAATGCATGAATTGTGTACTGTGCATGCCATGCACGGCAGCGACATGCAGAGCATGCCATACGGTCCACCATGATCAGCTGAATGTGTTTGTGTAGTTTCATGGCAATGACCTTTGTCGTTCTTGCGTTATGGCTCTCCGCAGATTTCACACAGATATTAAACGACCTCTTACTACAGTGTGCTTGCGTTAATCGTGTGGCGGCTTGCGCATTTGCATTCAGCACAATAGACGCTTCGATTTGATACCAGTTTTGTGTGCATTGCACAATGTTTGCGTTTCTAGATTGAGTGTGTCAAGGCATTGTGATTTGGCATACACTATACTGCACCTTTGCTGCAGTTGAGTACAAACCCTAATTTGACACAATTGTGCGGCAAACACCCGTGTTACGTGCTATGGCCCTTAATTTGACATGCATAATGCACCCACATGAGACGCACCTGCTCACACACTTTTGACTCCTCCCTCAAAATGGCCGACAGGTAAATGCATGAATTGTGTACTGCGCATGCCATGCACGGCAGCGACATGCGGAGCATGCCATACAGTCCGTCATGATCAGCCGAATGTGCTCGTGTAGTTTCATGGCAATGACCTTTGTCATTCTTGTGTTATGGCTCTCCGCAGATTTCACACAGATAGCAAACGACCTCTTACTACAGTGTGCTTGCGTTAATCGCGTGACGGTTTGCGCATTTGCATTCAGCGCAATGGACGCTTTGATTTGATACCAGTTTTGTGTGCATTACACAATGTTTGCGTTTCTAGATCGAGTGTGTCAAGGCATTGTGATTTGGCATACACTATACTGCACCTTTGCTGCAGTTGAGTACAAACCCTAATTTGACACAATTGTGCGGCAAACACCCGTGTTATGTGCTATGGCCCTTAATATAATATGCATGATGCACCCACATGAGACGCACCTGTTCACACACTTTTGACTCCTCCCTCAAAATGGCCGACAGGTAAATGCATGAATTGTGTACTGTGCATGCCATGCACGGCAGCGACATGCGGAGCATGCCATAGGTCCACCATGATCAGCCGAATGTGCTCGTGTAGTTTCATGGCAATGACCTTTGTCGTTCTCGTGTTATGGCTCTCCGCAGATTCCACACAGATATTAAACGACCTCTTACTACAGTGTGCTTGCATTAATCGCGTGGCGGTTTGCGCATTTGCATTCAGCGCAATGGACGCTTCGATTTGATACCAATTTTGTGGGCATTGTGCAATGTTTGCGTTTCTAGATTGAGTGTGTCAGGGCATTGTGATTTGGCATACACTATACTGCACCTTTGCTGCAGTTGAGTACAACCCCCAATTTGACACAATTGTGCAGCAAACACCCGTGTTATGTGCTATGGCCCTTAATTTGACATGCATGATGCACCCACATGAGACGCACCTGTTCACACACTTTTGACTCCTCCCTCAAAATGGCCGACAGGTAAATGCATGAATTGTGTACTGTGCATGCCATGCACGGCAGCGACATGCGGAGCATGCCATAGGTCCACCATGATCAGCTGAATGTGCTCGTGTAGTTTCATGGCAATGACCTTTGTCGTTCTCGTGTTATGGCTCTCCGCAGATTCCACACAGATATTAAACGACCTCTTACTACAGTGTGCTTGCATTAATCGTGTGGCGGTTTGCGCATTTGCTTTCAGCGCAATGGACGCTTCGATTTGATACCAATTTTGTGGGCATTGTGCAATGTTTGCGTTTCTAGATTGAGTGTGTCAGGGCATTGTGATTTGGCATACACTATACTGCACCTTTGCTGCAGTTGAGTACAACCCCCAATTTGACACAATTGTGCAGCAAACACCCGTGTTATGTGCTATGGCCCTTAATTTGACATGCATGATGCACCCACATGAGATGCACCTGCTCACACCCTTTTGACTCCTCCCTCAAAATGGCTGACAAGTACAGGCATGAATTGTGTATTGCACACACCATGGATTGCACCAACACGAGGAACATGCCATAGGGTCCGTCATGATCAGCCGAATGTGCAATTTGTGGCTTGAGTAGATGCACCTCACTTGGGTGCAAGTAGCATGTCAGTTGAAAGGGCATGGCAGTTAGCATGGGCTTTATCATACAAATACGTCAAATTAGGGAAATGTTCAAATCCGTGCCTAGTGTCAAGTATATTATACCACATCACCAACTCCTGCTACAGTCCATTGCAAAATGCATGCAAGCATGAGGTCATGTATAACTAGGGAAAGCAAGCTTATATAAACTCCAGTGCAAACGACACACAAAGTGTGTTTCGGCCAATACCAGGCCATCATCAGGTTTGCTGGGAGTTTGTGAATGTGCCTGTCTGTTCTTCACAATCAGCACTTACGATGTGACAAAATAATGTTAACATTTTGGTTTCTTCTGTTACAATTTACAGAATGATTTGTCCATTCTACAGTCCATTCCATTCCATTCTGTTCTTTTTCGTATCAGATAAGAAAACGGCTGTAATGTGTATGTAAAATGAATACGTTCATTGAGACTGATATGGAATGGAAAATTTCTAGGTGATAAAGAACAACAAAAACGCTGAGGCAGACTAGGACACCCAAAGAGGCAGATTAGGGAACACACAGAGGTAGGCTAGGACACATACAGAGGCAGACGAGAGCACACAAAGAGGCAGACGAAGGCACGCACAGAGGCAGCCAAGGGCACACACTGAGGCTGACTAGGACACACAGAGGCAGAAGAGGGCACACACAGGGGCAGACGAGGGCACAAACAAAGGCAGACGAGGGCAAATACTGAGGCAGACTAGGACACACACAGGGGTAGGCTAGGGCACACACAGAGGCAGGCTAGGACGCCCACAGGGGTAGGCTAGGACACACACAAAGGTAGATGAGGGCACACACAGAGGTAGGCTAGGACACACACAGAGGCAGACGGGGGCACACGCAGGGGCAGATGAGGGCACACACATAGGAAGGCTAGAACACACACAGAGGCAGACGAGGGTACACACAGAGGCAGGCTAGGATATACAGAGGCAAACGAGAGAGAGGTAGGCTAGGACACACACAGAGGAACACAAGAGCACACAGAGAGGCAGACGAGGGCACACACAGAGGTAGGCTAGGACTCACACAGAGGTAGGCTAGGGCACACGCAGAGGCAGCCAAGGGCACACACAGGGGCAGATGAGGGCACACACAGAGGTAGGCTAGAACACACACAGAGGCAGACGAGGGTACACACAGAGGCAGGCTAGGACGCCCACAGGGGTAGGCTAGGACACACACAAAGGTAGATGAGGGCACACACAGAGGTAGGCTAGGACACACACAGAGGCAGACGGGGGCACACACAGGGGCAGATGAGGGCACACACAGAGGCAGGCTAGAACACACACAGAGGCAGACAAGGGCACACACAGAGGCAGGCTAGGACGCCCACAGGGGTAGGCTAGGACACACACAAAGGTAGATGAGGGCACACACAGAGGTAGGCTAGGACACACACAGAGGCAGATGGGGGCACACACAGGGGCAGACGAGGACACACACAGAGGAAGGCTAGAACACACAGAGGCAGACGAGGGTACACACAGAGGCAGGCTAGGATATACAGAGGCAAACGAGAGAGAGGTAGGCTAGGACACACACAGAGGAACACGAGAGCACACAGAGAGGCAGACGAGGGCACACACAGAGGTAGGCTAGGACACACACAGAGGTAGGCTAGGACTCACACAGAGGTAGGCTAGGGCACACGCAGAGGCAGCCAAGGGCACACACAGGGGCAGATGAGGGCACACACAGAGGCAGGCTAGAACACACACAGAGGCAGACGAGGGCACACACAGAGGAAGGCTAGGACACACACAGAGGCAGACAAGGGCACACGCAGAGGCAGACGAGGGCACACACAGAGGCAGACGAGAGCACACACAGAGGTAGGCTAAGACACACACAGAGGCAGAAGAGGGCACACACAGAGGCAGACAAGGGCACAAACAGAGGCAGACAAGGGCACACACAGAGGCAGACTAGGACACACAGAGGCAGACAAGGGCACAAACAGAGGCAGACAAGGGCACACACAGAGGCAGACTAGGACACACAGAGGCAGACGAGGGCACACACAGAGGCAAGCAAGGAAGCACGCACGGGCAGATATGGGAGGAAGCAGGGGCAGGCAAGGAAACATGCAGAACAGACATTGGAGTACGCACAGTAGCACACAAGGGAGCATGCATAGGCACACGAGGTAGCGCACAAAGGCATGCAATGGAGCACACAGAGGCAGACATGTCTAGGTGACGAGCATGCAAAGAAAGCAAGGAAGCGTGCAGAAGCAAACGAGAGCACACAAAGACACAGCATGCAGAACAGACAAAGGTGTACACCAAATAGCACGCAGAGGCAGGTAAGGCAGACAAGATACGCATGTGCAGAAGAGGTAGCGCCCGGGGCAGACAAGCAGCGCAGACGTAGAAGAGGCTTAGAAAGCACACAGAGGCAGACAAGGTAGCACATAGAGGCAGACGGACGACACAAGTACGTAGCCACTTTGCTAACAAAGCACAAAAGTATAATAAGTAACGTACGCTGATCTGATGGCTTCATCTTTATTTAGCGCTCTTTAAAACCAACTAAGCTTTCTCTACAAATATCCAATAGGACACGCTTTCACTTCCTTACATGTGAAAAGGATTAAGAGGATACAAAACGACCACTGAATGTCATGGCTTCTATTGAAGACGGCCATTTTGCTGACACTGAAATACTACACGAAATATAGACATTGGAGTACGCGCATATGACAGGGTGGACAGAGGGAAGTTGTGGAGGTGTTTAGAGGGAATGGGGTTAGGAGGTCGCCTCTCAGCTTTCCTAAAGGCAGTTTATGAGGATGTGAGTTGTGAAGTGAAGGTGGGAGAGGGACGAAGTGAACCTTTCAAAGTAACATGTGGGTTGAGACAGGGATGCATCCTTTCGCCACTGTTATTCTCCTTGTATATCAATTCACTGATAACTAAGCTGAAAGAGGCAGGAGTGGGGGTAAAGTGCAGGGGTCAGCTAATCTCAGTGTTGTTGTATGCAGATGACGCAGTGATTCTTGCAGAGGATGAAAAATCTATGAAGCATGGGTTGAACACATTAGTAGAATGGTGTAATGAATGGTCAGTTGAAGTGAATGTGGAAAAATGCGGGGTAATGCATGTGAGAAGGACAGGTATGAAAAGGACGGAGGAGAAGTTTGATGTTGGAGGTGAAGAGATTGCAGTGGTGCAGGAGTACAAGTATCTTGGGTGTGTGATTGATGAGCACCTGCAAGGTACGAGAATGGTGGAGGAGAGAGGAAAGGCGGGAGCAAGAGCACTAAGTGACTGGCTCAGAAGGTGCAGGGCCACTGTGGGGGAAGTGAGAGGAGCTACCTTTGTGAGGCTGATGGAATCTCTCGTTGAGTCTGTGCTATTGTATGGGGCAGAGGTATGGGGTTGTGGAGCACAACTCGGGCCAGTTGAAAATGTGCAGATGCGGGCGGCAAGAATCTTTTTAGGGGTGGGGAGACTACACCCTTTGGTCTCCCTGCAATTTGAGATGAACATGCTACCAATGAAATGGGTGGCAATGAAGAGAAGTATTGAGTTCTGGGTACAGGTAATGAGGATGACTGATGGCAGGTTATTGAAAGTTGTGATGCTTGAAGCCTTGGAAGTAGGGTGTAAAGTACGGTGGGTGAAAGAGCTACAACAAAGTTTGGTGAGGTTCAAATGGAAGGGGTTAGATGCTGAGGCCGTGAGTGGGTTGACATTGAAAGAAGTAAAGCAGGTGTTGAAGGACATAGCATGGAGGGAAGTGAGAGAAGTATGGAGGGAAGCAGCTAGGGAACGGCCAAAGCTGGAAGTGATTGGGAGTTTAATGGATGCTGAATGCAAGGCGCGGTGTGTGGAGATAGAGTGTAAGATGCAAAGGAGGATGATGGTGAAACTACGAGGGGGAACAGCAGAATTAAGGGTAGAAACTGGCAGATGGTGTGGGTTAAGTAGGGGCGAACGACTTTGTAAGAACTGTGACAGTGGTGAAGTGGAAGATGTCAAGCACTTTGTGTGCCGGTGTGTATTTGTGGCAGAAGAGAGGAGAGAAATGGCAAGGCTGATGAATGAGATAGTGGTGGGATGGGAGAGCATGAAGGATGATGACAGGGTGATATGGGTACTGGAGGAGGCATGCAAAGATGGAAGAGTGCGGAAGGCGCTGCAGAGGATGTGGCAGAAAAGGACAAGCTGCCCTTAAAGAACTATGCCCATTGTGATTCTTTTGACACTGTTACATTTAATTATATTATAGTGCTGCATGGGGCTGACACCCTAGTGTTTGTATTATACAACACGGTGCACTTAAATAATAATATATCATAAATAATAATATAGCAAGTATAGTGCATATAAAACTTCCAACTTACCCTTAAAAAGTGTTCACAGCGGTGCTTGAACCGGAGCCTTTCGATCCTCAGGCGGCTACTTAACCAATGGCACTACTTGTGCTCCCAGCATTCACCCTCTTAGTGTCCTGCGGACTCTCTTGGTTTACACAAGTGTGCCGCACACACCTATCACGGGTGGTGTGCCAGCGTATTGGTGTCCTACGGACACTGGAGTTTTTGCAGTGAAGGCATGTAATCTGCTGCCTTCTTCTTCAATGGGGGACTACCACTGGATGTCTTCACTTTCGGGGGAGCCAGGCCAGGAGTGAAAGGCACGTACACCTCATCTCGCTCCTCTTGTCTCGTTTTGGGTACTACCTCAGGCTCGGAGAAGACAAAGTCCTCACCCATCGTCTGTCTCAGTTGCTCATAGCCTTGTCGATCTTTAGGATGGGTGGGGCAGGTGGGCGAGGTCAAGTTGGGGAGACTGTAGCTGCCGCTGTTTGCAGTGGAGCTATTGGAGTTTGCCAACATTGCTCGGGTTTGGTTGTAGTTGACGTACTCTGCATGTCCACTTGCATCTGCTGACACAGGCTGCTTGCGTGGGTACTGGAAGTTGGCATAGTCGTGCAGTGGTCTACCGTCCATGGCGTCTGCGCTGGCTGCCCTCACAGTGGGGGAGGGAGATGGCATGTCTGTGTGCGTGAACTGATAGTGTAGGTCAGTCCACCTCTTAGCCATCTATATGTGAGGGGGGAAGGCCAGAGGTTGAAAGAGGAAGAGAGGGGGAGACAAGGAGAGTAGAGAATGGGGAAGAGGCGGAGAGACACAGTAAATGGCACAGAATATTAAATTCGATGAATGCACTTTCTAGCGTAAGAGAACTGCTCATTCCTCTAACATACTGAATTACTGAACACATTCAACTGTAACATGGCACAGTACGTATGATACAGGTTGCTCTCTTACAACAGAATACAGCACTATACCCTTCCGTACACAGCAGTGTTACAAAGCCACTGTCAATACATTAAACTACTTACAGCTGTGTGGAATTCAGCCTGCTGTGCGAGCATCTCCCCAAATGTTGTCCGAAGGTCAGCAATCAATCGACTGTGCAGGTAACTGAACTCAGCAAGGACAATGTTACTGAGGGCTTCGCAGTACCCCTTGGTCTTCACAGCCTCCTTCTTCTACAGATGAAAGAATTGAGCGACAATAACAGAAATGATGAAATACATCGTTAGAACATACACAAGTACATGTACAAGCTCGCGCTAACATTCGCTCTGCTGGCACTTCACATTCTCCAATAATAGCCTCTCTCTCCCGCGTGCTACGTACATCTGGAGCATTTGCGCGCATACCACTGACGTCATCGGATGGCAGGAATTAAAATGGAGGGGAGAAAGCGGTCGGCTACGCTAGACTAAGAGCGAGATGGCGATCCAAATGGCTACGGTTAGTCAAGTGAATTTTTCAGCTTTCTGACGATGGGTAAACACATTAATAATGTCTATGCATGTGCTCTCATAACTGGTTTTATAACTATTCTAGTCTGCAATAATGGACAGATGTCGATACGGTCCAATCCAAGGTTCACGAAGTTTGTGGATTGATCCACAGTAGCTAGTTATATGATATGAGACAGATGAGACAGTACACTCACACACAGTAGTGTTGTCACAGTACAATACGATAGTCACCATATTTGTTGGTTTGTATCACAATACATTAGCTAAGCTTAGGTATTTGACTAATGACACTGATCAGATTCAGCCAAACACTTCATTGTAAGTGTAGCTATAGGTAAACGTGAGCTTTAGAGCAAAGAGATGAGGCGTGTTATGCACAAATAGTCGTCTTCTCTGTATTGGTGCCCAACATTCTGTGGGAGAACCAAAATGCTTGTTGACAGAACTCAAACCTTGTCTTGGTGTTGGGTTTCACTTGAAGTCCACATTTCTATGCACTAACAGAATGTAAGGTAATGCTGGCCTACTGCAGAGAATCTCACAGGGATGGAATGAGTGTCGATTGTAGTATACAAAGCTCCATTCATGTAACATCCCACTGCATACAGACATCTATGAACGTAATGACTATGTTCAACCCCATGCTAAACCATGTGTGTGGGGGGCTCAGTAGGTGTAAGATGTCAGTACTTAACAAGAATCGTTTACGTATGGATACGTGTGTTTGCCAAGGTATGCTTATTGTGATGTCAGTAAAATGGCCACTTCGTGCTAGCGCTAAAGTAGAAGTATTCACTGGCTCATAATTGAATCATAATAATTATAGTTAGTCTTGAGAATGGTTCGAGATGTAATGAACAGTGAGACGTCTGCATCAGTCATCTTGTCTGACCAGTCTTTGAGCAATTGACTGCTGTAACACACTTCCTTGGTTACTACTGTCTGTTTCTAGACACATGTCCTTTCAAAAATTAAGTGCCATACCATAGCCATTTTTCAAAATGGCAGCCAATTGAAAATTTGGCACTGTAGTGTAATTTGCAATTAGTATGCATGCAACATAATTATTCAGAAATTAATGTTAGGAGAGGCTTCAATCAGTTACAGACATGTAGTTGAGGTATCCAGAGCACATCCTGTGCTCTACGGACTACCCCACAACTCACACAGCTAAAGTGAGCACAACACATGTAATGTATGCAGTTTGATGAAGGTTTGTAGCGAGATCCAGAGCTCATGTGTAATGCAGTTCTAGATATTGTTGTTTACTGATCAAACTGCCATAAGCAAATGCAATTGTCAGAATTGGTCATATGGTCCCACATACATTATTTCACTAGTGGTCACTCACGTTCTACTACACATGCTGTCTGTGCTTTGCTCCTGTCCGACAACACTATTTGCTGACGTGTACAGTGCAGAATGTCTCTGTGTTCCACATGTGATGGATATGTCCTGTGAAGTGACATTTGCACTTGTACCTCGACACATCCAGTCTGTTGACAGATGTTGACTGTCACTATTCAATTGTGTTCTGTGTAGCTTGTGTTTCTACAAAACGGTAATGTCATGTCTGCTAACCTTCCTTCAGAGTGGCCAGGACTGCTTCCTGTCCGCTTGTAAGGAAGGCCATGAAGAGATTGTCCGTGAACTGCTTACAAAAGACAAAGTGGACCAGAATGTGGTGGACAATGTGAGAATTAACCAGTTCACTGTCTCTTTGTCCACTGTGTCATAGTTTGTATCCCACACTTGCAGGATGGTCGTGGTGCTGTACACTTGGCATGTGAAGGTGGTCATATCCAACTTGTAAAGACACTTGTGGAGGATTTTGGGATGTCACCAGATGTCAGAGACAATGTGAGCATCTTGACAGTGCATGAGCTGACACTAAAGATTGGTGATGAGCACTCTGTATGTGATGGCAGTGTTTGATGGGGAAGTATTCACAGCTATTGAAGTTGTATGTGGATTGTTTAAGGTATAACCTATTGCTTGCTAATGTCCACTAAGAAATTTCTTCTATTGGTCAGTCCAAGTAGAAGTACGTATATCATGTCTTCAAAGGGTTGGTAGGGGCAGTGATTCTTTGTGGACAGTCCAGAATACTAAGAGGTACGTCTGGAGGTGTGGGGACAGGTGTTGATAACATATGCCTCATCCGCCAGTGGATGGAGTGTCCAGTGGAGTTAGAGTGCTCTGCTAGGGCAGAAGTGTCTATGTCATTGTAATGTACTGACCTTTGGCGCTCTGTGATTTGTTGAGCTAAGGTTCTACTGGTTTGTCCTACGTATGCTCTTGGGCAATTTATGCAAGGAATGCAGTAGGCAACACATGATCTTTCTTTTTTGGACCAAATCCTTCAGGTGTATTAAACCCCTTTACAAGGCTGTAGCACCCAGTCCACACCACCACGGCCATGGCCGGACCGGTTTGTGCTGCTGGAACAAAAATTCTAAATATTGAAGATATGCATTCTAAACACGCTTTAAAATGGGGGGGGGTACTAGCCTAAGGTTAAACAACGTTCTAGAAGTAGAGTGATCTTGTTACAGTGTTGCAGGACTTAGTTTGAACAAGGAATAGCCAGATACGTAGTTCTCTAACCAACTTTAACAGCGGCAGCCATTTTACGGATGTACGCATGACGTTTTATGACGCGCTAAAATAGTGTAGTTAATTGATCGCCGCGCAAAATCGCGTTGATGGCGTCTTCTAGTCAAGGGAAGGAGAGAATTGTGCTGCCTAGCGTCGGAGAGACAGCTAGCAAACCACTAGATTTTGATTTTTAATGCGCAATCTTCTCATTTCAATGCATTGTATTACCTGTTTCATGGCACTTGATCGTCTTTCCTGCTGTAAGTGCCTGTTGGTCTATGTTACATTTATCATACTCATTGAAGTGTTGATGGGCCTAGAATTGCTCCAAAAGTACTCACAGAACATCTAGATTTCAAAAATTTTCCCGGGGGGGGGGGGGGGGCATGCCCCCAGACCCCCCCTAGTTTGCGTCACGTCATCTATGGCCTGACTGGTTTTTATCTTGGTGCTACGGCCCTGCTTTAACACGAACCTTTGTTCCGTAATGGAAGTGGGTCGAAACCAGATCAATTCAGGATTATCCAAATTAAAAGCTGGGTTGAAACCACTTTTGGAGATGGTTTCTGTCTGTGTGTGTGTGTGTGTGTGTGTGTGTGTGTGTGAGAAGGAATCTTGGATGTGTGGTATCGGTTTGTGTGGAAGAGCTCTATTAGAGGACTTAGGAGGAATCAGTCCCTTAGCCCATCTGTATCTGTATCATGTTGCCACTATAATGACCAGATTTTGTAGGTGGCTCCTTCATAAATTTCTTACTGTACTCACTTTTACATGACATTGTGTAGAGATGCATGATTAAGAGCATGTTACAACTTTAGAAGGCACACGCACACACACACACACACACACACACACACACACACACACACACACACACACACACACACACACACACACACACACACACACACACACACACACACACACACACATGCAGCCCAACAGCACACCACCACCAACATTCAGTTCATTTACATTCAGTTTATTTGTACAAGTTGTTGGCTGTGTAATGTATTGACCATGTCCCACCCAATCCTCAGGGTGGTCGTACCCCACTGATGTTGGCAGCTGGAGAGGGTCACCTTCCATTGGCCAGACTCCTGGTGGAGACATACAAGTGTGATGTGAATGAGGAGGATAGTAATGTGAGTGAATGAGAGTTAATGGGAGAAGTGAGTGAACTTGTGTTAGTTCCCACATGTGACCTAGTGAAACAGGAACCTGGAACACAAAATGCACATTTCTTATGTTTGATTGTGATTTGGGATGTATTTACCTCTCAAATACCCACTAGTAAGTGTGTATGTGTAAGAGTTACATGTGGAAATTGCACCTTAGTTCAAAACATTATAACGGGACAATGGATGGTGAAAATTTGCAACTGTAAATCTGTTAAAAGCTGCACTGAACGAAAGGTATCAGCCATTTGAAACCAAATACAGCACAATAATGCATGCCAAGATGGGTAGTTCTCCTTGTACCAGATCCAAACCATAGGGTTGAACTTGGCGGAGGTTTTGATGTGATGATCTGGCCTATTGTTGAAACTACTCATACCCAAGCCAGCTGAGAAACTCTCACTTCGTTCAATAGCGTCTACCTTTACATTATTTCAAGCACAGTTGATACTTTCAATGTGAAAGTCATCCATGGATTTGTGTTATCCATGCAGGTGACTCGCAGAATGAGCGTTATATTACTGTACGTGAATTGTTGGGTGTGTGTTTGATTTTGACAATGCTAGTGTCTCTGCTACTGGCCACAAACAGTGCCAGACCCCAGGGTTTGTTTAGTTGCACACTGGTGCCTTTGATCCACCCCACACCCTGTCACACACACCAATGTGGTAGTGTACAATGTGATGTGATGTGGAGGGTGAGTGAATGGTGAAAGTGGGTATTGGAGGAAGCAGCATATGAATTCCTGTATCACTGTGCGAATATCATTTAATTGTTCGCTCCTGTAGTCATGGACACCAGTGATGTATGCTGCAGTGAAGAACCACCTCCCTGTACTAAAGATGTTGGTGGAACATGGGGGAGATGTGTTTCACAAATCACAAGTGAGTCACACTCGTCAATGTGTACCCACAACCTAGTACAACATTCCACTCATGATACTAACCGTGTACGCAGGGTTCATCCACTGCCCTTCACCAAGCTGCCATTGGTGGATCCCTTGAGTGTGTGGAGTACCTGTTGCCCCTCTTTGGAGAGAGGATGATTGAGGTGGATAAAATTGGCGAGACATGTCTTCATTATGCAGTTGTCGGTGGTAGCCTCCCAGTGATGAGGTACCTCGTGGACCGATGCGGATTTGAACTCAGTTTGAGAACTGCAGTGAGTTGTAGAGTCGTACATGACAGTGTGTGATTTGTTCTTTACGATGTTATGTGTTTGATGTACAGTATTTTATCCAAGAATTAGGCACTGCCACACATGCACTTCAATACACACTACACACACACAATCACACATACACCCACACAGGTCGTACATGTATCACACGCATACACACGTATCACACAAACTTGCCACACACTACAACAGTAAACAGTGTACTGTAGCTATTGTACACACACTCACATGCAGCCCAACAGCACACCACCACCAACATTCAGTTCATTTACATTCAGTTCATTTGTACAAGTTGTTGGCTGTGTGTACTGTATTGACCATGTCCCACCCAATCCTCAGGATGGTCGTACCCCACTGATGTTGGCAGCTGAAGAGGGTCACCTTCCATTGGCCAGACTCTTGGTGGAGACATACAAGTGTGATGTGAATGAGGAGGATGGTAATGTGAGTGGATGGGAGTTAATGGGAGAAGTGAGTGAGCACTCAACTTGTGTTAGTTCCCACATGTGACCAAGTGACACAGGAAGCTGGAACACAAGATCACATTTCTTATGTTTGATTGTGATTTGGGATGTGTTTACCTCTCAAATACCCACTAGTAAGTGTGTGTATGTGTAAGAGTTACATGTGGAAATTGCACCTTAGTTCAAAACATTATAACGGGACAATGGATGGTGAAAATTTGCAACTGTAAATCTGTTACGAGCTGCACTGAACGAAAGGTATCGGCCATTTGAAACCAAATACAGCACAATAATGCATGCCAAGATGGGTAGTTCTCCTCGTACCAGATCCAAACCATAGGGTTGAACTTGGCGGAGGTTTTGATGAGATAATCTGGCCTATTGTTGAAACTACTCATACCCAAGCCAGCTGAGAAACTCTCACTTCGTTCAATAGCGTCTACCTTTAAATTATTTCAAGCACAGTTGATACTTTCAATGTGAAAGTCGTCCATGGATTTGTGTTGTCCATGCAGGTGACTCGCAGAATGAGCGTTATATTACTGTACGTGAATTGTTGGGTGTGTGTTTGATTTTGACAATGCTAGTGTCTCTACTACTGGCCACAAACAGTACCATACCCCAGGGTTTGTATAGTGGCACACTGGTGCCTCTGATCCACCCCACACCCTGTCACACACACCAATGTAGTAGTGAGCAATGTGATGTGATGTGGAGAGTGAGTGAATGGTGAAAGTGGGTATTGGAGGAGGCAGCATATGAATTCCTGTATCACTGTGCGAATATCATTTAATTGTTCTCTCCTGTAGTCATTAACACCAGTGATGTATGCTGCAGTGAAGAACCACCTCCCTGTACTGAAGATGTTGGTGGAACATGGGGGAGATGTGTTTCACAAATCACAAGTGAGTCACACTCGTCAGTGTGTACCCACAACCTAGTACAACATTCCACTCATGATACTAACCGTGTACACAGGGTTCATTCACTGTCCTTCACCAAGCTTCCTATGGTGGATCCCTTGAGTGTGTGGAGTACCTGTTGCCCCTCTTTGGAGACAGGATGATTGAGGTGGATGATTATGGTGGGACATGTCTTCACTGTGCAGTTAGAGGTGGTAGCCTCCCAGTGATGAGGTACCTCGTGGACCGATGCGGATTTGAACTCAGCTTGAGAACTGCAGTGAGTTGTAGAGTCGTACATGACAGTGTGTGATTTGTTCTTTACGATGTTATGTGTTTGATGTACAGTATTTTTATCCAAGAATTAGGCACTGCCACACATGCACTTCAATACACACTACACACATGATCACACATACACCCACACAGGACGTACATGTATCACACACATACCCACGTATCACACAAACTTGCCACACACTACAACAGTAAACTGTGTACTGTAGCTATTGTACACACACACATGCAGCCCAACAGCACACCACCACCAACATTCAGTTCATTTACATTCAGTTCATTTGTACAAGTTGTTGGCTGTGTACTGTATTGATCATGTCCCACCCAATCCTCAGGGTGGTCGTACCCCACTGATGTTGGCAGCTGAAAAGGGTCACCTTCCAGTGGCCAGACTCTTGGTGGAGACATACAAGTGTGATGTGAATGAGGAGGATGGTAATGTGAGTGGATGGGAGTTAATGGGAGAAGTGAGTGAGCACTCAACTTGTGTTAGTTCCCACATGTGACCAAGTGACACAGGAAGCTGGAACACAAGATCACATTTCTTATGTTTAATTGTGATTTGGGATGTGTTTACCTCTCAAATACCCACTAGTAAGTGTGTGTATGTGTAAGAGTTACATGTGGAAATTGCACCTTAGTTCAAAACATTATAACAGGACAATGGATGGTGAAAATTTGCAACTGTAAATCTGTTAAAGGCTGCACTGAACGAAAGGTATCGGCCATTTGAAACCAAATACAGCACAATAATGCATGCCAAGATTGGTAGTTCTCCTTGCACCAGATCCAAACCATAGGGTTGAACTTGGCGGAGGTTTTGATGAGATAATCTGGCCTATTGTTGAAACTACTCATACCCAAGCCAGCTGAGAAACTCTCACTTCGTTCAATAGCGTATACCTTTACATTATTTCAAGCACAGTTGATACTTTCAATGTGAAAGTCGTCCATGGATTTGTGTTATCCATGCAGGTGACTCGCAGAATGAGCGTTATATTACTGTACGTGAATTGCTGGGTGTGTGTTTGATTTTGACAATGCTAGTGTCTCTACTACTGGCCACAAACAGTGCCATACCCCAGGGTTTGTTTAGTGGCACACTGGTGCCTCTGATCCACCCCACACCCTGTCACACACACCAATGTGGTAGTGTACAATGTGATGTGATGTGGAGGGTGAGTGAATGGTGAAAGTGGGTATTGGAGGAGGCAGCATATGAATTCCTGTATCACTGTGCGAATATCATTTAATTGTTCGCTCCTGTAGTCATGGACACCAGTGATGTATGCTGCATGGAAGAACCACCTCCCTGTACTGAAGATGTTGGTGGAACATGGGGGAGATGTGTTTCACAAATCACAAGTGAGTCACACTCGTCAATGTGTACCCACAACCTAGTACAACATTCCACTCATGATACTAACCGTGTACGCAGGGTTCATCCACTGCCCTTCACCAAGCTGCCCGTGGTGGATCCCTTGAGTGTGTGGAGTACCTGTTGCCCCTCTTTGGAGAGAGGATGTTTGGGGTGGATGGAGATGGCAGGACATGTCTTCACTATGCAGTTGTCGGTGGTAGCCTCCCAGTGATGAGGTACCTCGTGGACCGATGCGGATTTGAACTCAGTTTGAGAACTGCAGTGAGTTGTAGAGTGGTACGTGACAGTGTGTGATTCGTTCATTATGATGTTATGTGTTTGATGTGCAGTATTTTTATCCAAGAATTAGGCACTGCCACACATGGACTTCAATACACACTACACACACATGATCACACATACACCCACACAGGTCGTACATGTATCACACGCATACACACGTATCACACAAACTTGCCACACACTACAACAGTAAACAATGTACTGTAGCTATTGTACACACACACACACATGCAGCCCAACAGCACACCACCACCAACATTCAGTTCATTTACATTCAGTTCATTTGTACAAGTTGTTGGCTGTGTGTACTGTATTGATCACGTCCCACCCAATCCTCAGGGTGGTCGTACCCCACTGATGTTGGCAGCTGGAGAGGGTCACCTTCCATTGGCCAGACTCCTGGTGGAGACATACAAGTGTGATGTGAATGAGGAGAATAGTATCGTGAGTGGATGGGAGTTAATGGGAGGAGTGAGTGAGCACTCAACTTGTGTTAGTTCCCACATGTGACCAAGTGACACAGGAAGCTGGAACACAAGATCACATTTCTTATGTTTAATTGTGATTTGGGATGTGTTTACCTCTCAAATACCCACTAGTAAGTGTGTGTATGTGTAAGAGTTACATGTGGAAATTGCACCTTAGTTCAAAACATTATAACAGGACAATGGATGGTGAAAATTTGCAACTGTAAATCTGTTAAAGGCTGCACTGAACGAAAGGTATCGGCCATTTGAAACCAAATACAGCACAATAATGCATGCCAAGATTGGTAGTTCTCCTTGCACCAGATCCAAACCATAGGGTTGAACTTGGCGGAGGTTTTGATGAGATAATCTGGCCTATTGTTGAAACTACTCATACCCAAGCCAGCTGAGAAACTCTCACTTCGTTCAATAGCGTATACCTTTACATTATTTCAAGCACAGTTGATACTTTCAATGTGAAAGTCGTCCATGGATTTGTGTTATCCATGCAGGTGACTCGCAGAATGAGCGTTATATTACTGTACGTGAATTGTTGGGTGTGTGTTTGATTTTGACAATGCTAGTGTCTCTACTACTGGCCACAAACAGTGCCATACCCCAGGGTTTGTTTAGTGGCACACTGGTGCCTCTGATCCACCCCACACCCTGTCACACACACCAATGTGGTAGTGTACAATGTGATGTGATGTGGAGGGTGAGTGAATGGTGAAAGTGGGTATTGGAGGAGGCAGCATATGAATTCCTGTATCACTGTGCGAATATCATTTAATTGTTCGCTCCTGTAGTCATGGACACCAGTGATGTATGCTGCATGGAAGAACCACCTCCCTGTACTGAAGATGTTGGTGGAACATGGGGGAGATGTGTTTCACAAATCACAAGTGAGTCACACTCGTCAATGTGTACCCACAACCTAGTACAACATTCCACTCATGATACTAACCGTGTACGCAGGGTTCATCCACTGCCCTTCACCAAGCTGCCCGTGGTGGATCCCTTGAGTGTGTGGAGTACCTGTTGCCCCTCTTTGGAGAGAGGATGTTTGGGGTGGATGGAGATGGCAGGACATGTCTTCACTATGCAGTTGTCGGTGGTAGCCTCCCAGTGATGAGGTACCTCGTGGACCGATGCGGATTTGAACTCAGTTTGAGAACTGCAGTGAGTTGTAGAGTGGTACGTGACAGTGTGTGATTCGTTCATTATGATGTTATGTGTTTGATGTGCAGTATTTTTATCCAAGAATTAGGCACTGCCACACATGCACTTCAATACACACTACACACACATGATCACACATACACCCACACAGGTCGTACATGTATCACACGCATACACACGTATCACACAAACTTGCCACACACTACAACAGTAAACAATGTACTGTAGCTATTGTACACACACACACACATGCAGCCCAACAGCACACCACCACCAACATTCAGTTCATTTACATTCAGTTCATTTGTACAAGTTGTTGGCTGTGTGTACTGTATTGATCACGTCCCACCCAATCCTCAGGGTGGTCGTACCCCACTGATGTTGGCAGCTGGAGAGGGTCACCTTCCATTGGCCAGACTCCTGGTGGAGACATACAAGTGTGATGTGAATGAGGAGAATAGTATCGTGAGTGGATGGGAGTTAATGGGAGGAGTGAGTGAGCACTCAACTTGTGTTAGTTCCCACATGTGACCAAGTGACACAGGAAGCTGGAACACAAGATCACATTTCTTATGATTGATTGTGATTTGGGATGTGTTTACCTCTCAAATACCCACTAGTAAGTGTGTGTATGTGTAAGAGTTACATGTGGAAATTGCACCTTAGTTCAAAACATTATAACAGGACAATGGATGGTGAAAATTTGCAACTGTAAATCTGTTAAAGGCTGCACTGAACGAAAGGTATCGGCCATTTGAAACCAAATACAGCACAATAATGCATGCCAAGATTGGTAGTTCTCCTCGTACCAGATCCAGAGTCGTACATGACAGTGTGTGATTTGTTCATTACGATGTTATGTGTTTGATGTACAGTATTTTGTCCAAGAATTAGGCACTGCCACACATGCACTTCAATCGGCATTACTAAAACGCGGAATACGGAATAGCAGAATAACGGAATAACGGAAAAGCAGAATAACGGAATAGCGGAATAACGGAATAGCGGAATAACGGAATAACGGAATAGCGGAATAGCGGAATAACGGAATTAGATAATATTAAAATGGCGGACGACTCGTACGCAAACAAGTCTCACTGGCGTGCGCTTCTGCTCAAAAAGGTTCGAATTTCCAACGAAAGTAAGGGAAATGGGTACATTGACAACTGCTTGGAAGTGGTTTGCACAGAAATGCTTCTTCGAATGAAAACAGCAGCTCATCACAGTTTCCTCGCACAAAAACCTCGAGAAAGGCACAGGTCAGCAAGCGTGGATTTGGGTCACAGCGCTGCCATCCACGGCTCCGCAGCGCTGTCATCCGAGTTTTACGGTGGCTACGCATTAAATTCTAGGCTCAATCTATCCAGTGAAGAGACCGGCGTCAACCAGCTGGTCCTGGACATCGTTGAAACTCCTGACTAATAAACTGAAGAGCTGTGCAATTGATGCCAAGTACGTACAGACTGGAGGATTGAGTTAATGGTATTCATCCATTACATCAGAATATTAAGTAGTGTTACCATGCCCACGTGTGACGTGTTGCTACGTCATTTTAGAAAAATGCTGTTATACACACAGGGATACGCGGTTGCATACTCTCATCTCTTATCTACTCTTGGTAACAGTCTTTGCTTGTTTCTGTCCTTTTCATGCCATCTCTTCATCCCTACTATTTTTGTAGAAAATGTTTATATTTCCAATTCCTGCACTTTCTATGGAGCATAAGCTAAGATGCACGATAAATTTAACTTCCTTGTGTAGATCCTGATAGAATTAGCTGCAATTTGCATTTGAGAAATTGTATTGACGTTTTAGCTAAAGAATTCATTCCACAAGCCAAATGCCACACTTACGTAGTCGTAAAGCAAGGCAAAAATTCCACTGTGGAGCAAAACAACAGGAGAAGAAGCCTTCAGATGCTGTACGCAGCTGCTTGCAATGGCACCAGTCACACCGGTTTCATCCGGTTGAATTACGTAATTTGTAAAGGCATCTGCCCCACTTGGCCAAGCAACACAGCTGGAGTCGTGGCAAGCGCTGTCTTTGTTTGTACTACAGCATACAAACAACCACTGCCATCACTACATAGACAGCACTGCTGTGCTGTCTGATACCTTTACATTATTTCAAGCACAGTTGATACTGTCCTTGTCAAAGTCGTCCATGGATTTGTGTTGTCCATGCAGGTGACTCGCAGAATGAGCGTTTATTATAGTGTACATGACGTGTTGGGTGAGTGTTTGATTTTGACAGTGCTAGTATCTCTACTACTGGCCACAAACAGTGCCATACCCCAGGGTTTGTTTAGTGACACACTGGTGCCTCTGATCCACTCCACACCCTGTCACACACACCAATTTGGTAGTGAGCAATGTGATGTGATGTGGAGGGTGAGTGAATGGTGAGAGTGGGTACTGGAGGAGGCAGCATGTGAATTCCTTTTGTCACTGTGTGAATATCATTTGATTGTTCTCTCCTGTAGTCATGGACACCAGTGATGTATGCTGCGGTGAAGAACCACCTCCCTGTGCTGAAGATGTTGGTGGAACATGGGGGAGATGTGTTTCACAAAACACAAGTGAGTCACACTCGTCAGTGTGTACCCACAACCTAATACAACATTCCACTCATGATTCTAACTGTGTACACAGGGTTCATCCACTGCCCTTCACCAAGCTGCCATTGGTGGATCCCTTGAGTGTGTGGAGTACCTGTTGCCCCTCTTTGGAGACAGGATGTTTGAGGTTGATGATTATGGTGGGACATGTCTTCACTATGCAGTTGTCGGTGGTAGCCTCCGAGTGATGAGGTACCTCGTGGACCAGTGTGGATTTGACCTCAGCTTGAGAACTGCAGTGAGTTGTAGAGTCGTACGTGACAGTGTGTGATTCGTTCCTGAGATGTGTCACGTACATACACTCACACACAGAATACATGGTACACTCTGAGCATACCAAGGTATGACATTTTTACATCAGACACGCATACGTATAAAGGGAGACTCTCATTCTTACCCTGGATTCTGCACAGTAGGCACCATCACTTAGTGTAGTGTAGCTCGTGTTTGTATCCTAGTTAACAGTACCTAATATATGGCAGTGCTCCTTGTGTGAACAGTGCACCATTATATGGCTGCACTGCCCCACAGTCCAACTCTGGGATAATTACATATCTTTAGTGGTCACTCACACTTGCTGAGTACCAAGGACAGACTGTGTTCCACTCATAGGTGCACTTGTGCATTTGTACAGCCTTACCTTCTACTGCACATGCTGTCTATGCTTCCCTCTTGTCCAACAACACTGCCCGCTGACTTGTACAGAGCACGGAATGTCTCTTTGTCCCACTTGTGATGCCTTGTGAAGTGGCATTTGCGCTTGTACCGCTTCACATCCCCTGTCCACCATCTGTTACCTTTTGAAAATTGTGTGTAGCTTGTGTTTCTACAAGGGTAATGTCATGTCTACCAGTCTTCCTTCAGAGTGGCCAAGACTGCTTGCTGTTGTCTTGTGTGGGGGGCCATCAAGACATTGTCCATGAACTGCTCACAAAAGACAAAGTAGACTGGAATGTGGTGGACAATGTGAGGAATTAACCAGTTCACTGTCTCTTTGTCCATTGTGTCATAGTTTGTGCCCCACACTTGCAGGATGGTCGTGGTGCTGTACACCTGGCATGTGAAGGTGGTCATGTCCGACTAGTGAAGACACTGGTGGAGGAGTTTGAGATGTCACCAGATGTCAGAGACAATGTGAGCATCTTGGCAACTTGAGCTGAATCCTTAGATGGGAAATGAGTGCCTTGTGGTGCGCTGGGAAAGCTTGAATAGGACTTTTATGTTGCAGTTTACTCTGTATGGAAGGAACTGTGTACTACGTAGCATTCACGAACTGGAAGTAGTGGAGATCATGTATTTGGTGGTACAACCATTCTCCTCTTGCCAGTCACTATGTGTTGGCTGTACCACTATATGCAGCCTATAGGTTTACCCTAACTAGCCCACTAAGTGCCTAAATGCCCAAGCTCCCTCCCACGGTGCCATTGTGATATATGTTAGGTTATACAGCTATATACAGCATTCAGTGTATTATTAGTAACATATAATCCTTTCCAGTCTGTGCATGCATACGCTTGTGTGTAGCATTAAAAGCGGTCATCTGATTGGTCTACACAAGCATGTGACCACAAACACGGCTGCTCTGGACATCTGTACATGTGCCTCACATGCGGTGTACACTTGCAAGGCAGTTTGCTGTTACTTGTTCGTGTGAATGAGCTGTTCTGGCTGCCTGTATGCAAGTATTTTGCTTCGCTGTGTGGGTAGCTCATTTTAGCTGTTTTGGCTTTGGCATTCTGGGCTGATGAAGGCCCTCACTCTTACCACAAAATAAGCTATTGCACTGGATTGATTGGTTGACTGCCCTTACTGTGGCACTACCTTGAAGACAGCTCCATCTGCTGCCAGAAAGGTACACTATTGCATTGCCTGCAGCACTGTGTCCAGTCTGCTTCTTTAGCTACTGTATGCTATTTGCTTACTGCTTGCCAGTAAGGCTCAACTCAATTCTGTTAGTTTGTAATGGCCCACTCCACCTATATAGCTATGTATACATTGTGCACATGCTTGTGAGTACATGTGCATGCATGAGTACAGCAGAGGCTTAGGGCAGTGCAAACAATATCAGCACTATCCAGCCAGTGTCACTCAACTGGTGCTATCATGCTGCAATGGTGTCCGTTTGAAACTAACCAAATAGCAATAGATGGCTGGTGCTGTCCTGCCGGCAATGCAAGCACGGCAGAAGGCCGTGCTTGCTCCTTCTTTCCTACTTGCTTGTAGTGGTTTAATATGTGGTAAGGTTTCCAGATTCCTTGGTACGTACAAGTGCATCCACTTGTCACTGTAGGATGGAAAGACTCCTATTGAGCTAGCTCTGGACAGTACACGTGCTGAGCTAATTGAAGTTCTCCAACTGAAGAAAGACAGCAGTGCTCCCCAAAGTGTGAATAGCGGCTCCTCCCTGTTTGCAGAGGCCTTCGATCTGGAGGATACAGGCAGGTACTGTGCAACGCTATGGGAGAGAGAAGAGGCCAACATCTTGTACTCTAAGGTGGCAATCACCTTTGACTCTAATGTCTGGATTGCGGTGAGTGTGTGCTTGGTATTGCTGTCCTAACTCATTAACATCATCCAGTTATTCCCTGATCAGATTCTGAAGAAGCATTGGACTAGGTGGACAATGCAAGATCATGCTATCTCCTTCGTAATGATAGCAGACCACATTGAAAGCAGTCTGACTGAGTACAGTGGCAGAGGGTGGAGTGCCTCGGTTGTTGGTATAAACCGGGTAGGTGATTCACCTCGCTGTGTGTATGTAGTATCTTCTTGGCTAAGTGTTCTTATTTTACATGGGCTCCTGTATCACTTAAGGTTATACCTGAAGACATTGAGTACAAGAAACACTACAAAGGGGATGAGACAAAGCTACAATCTGCTGTGGAGGAGCACAGGTACCCTCCGGCCATTTCTGTTGAAGTCAACCACAGCAAGGTGCCCAAACACCTACAGTCACACAGGCGCATTCTCCTTCATGTTCTTGGTGCCAAGCGAGGAGTCATGAACTTCCCAATAGACTTCATTGTGGAGAAAGAAGGTGTGCTGTGATTGCACTGTACTCTTGTATGTACTTGTGTACGTCTGTTGGTGCTATTTACAGTAGATGCACAGTAGCAGTATGTACCTAGTGTGCTCCTAATAGACATCACATCATATCCTGGAACACCATAGTTGGAATATGGTCAATCAAAATTAGCACTTTTGAAAGAGAGAAGGAGGTATTGAATGATATTTTGGGGGATTTTGAATGAATGTACATTGATTATGAATAGGAGAGAGGCTGCAGCTGCACTGTAGCGGTTAAATTATATGTGAAACGTCATTAATAAAAATGATACAGTTATACATAGACAATGCAGCTGAGTCACAAAGGTATCATGATCGGCTGTGGATATGATGCACAGGTTGCCCAGCTTACTTGTTTCATCGAGAAACAGGATTTGGCAACAATCTGGCTATTAACCAGAGCCAAGAAAAGACTGGTCACATGCTACGCTAAGAACACAAAGTAGCTGATGCGCAGTATCCACTGCCAAGCTGTAAAGAACGTCTGCTGTGAGATGACCAACCCTAGCTGAGACCTGAATAGTTTTCTTCCAATGGCCATTGTCAGGAGAAACTAACTATTTCCAGAAGACTTGTGATGACGCAAGGACGGGTATATAGGTAAACTGATTCGCTGCCTGCTCCATGCCCAATCATTTGGGATCTACATACATGTATAACACTTAAATGCTGACCAATTGGTGTCTCTGAAGATTAGACCACTTGGCTCTTCGTGCCCTTGTGCCTCATGCTCTAAATCTCAGAGACACCTCTTGGTCAGCATTTAATTATTTAATAGCATTAAGTGCCAGCAAGTTTTAATTTGCAACTTGTGTCTTAAAATATAGGTTTCACAGAGGCAGATTGCTCCAGACTGTACCACAAAGCTATCAGAGACAACCCCACCATCACCCTCCATATTGCCAAGGCCATGACCATTGGACCCCCTCAAGTCGGCAAGACCTCTCTATTCTATCACCTGTTGGGGCTGCCACCACCTGATGTTAGCAGCACTCCTGTGATAGAGACCGCTAAAACAGTTAGTGTGTGTCCGCCTGATTATGCAGAGTTGTCAGATGAGGTTGGTCTCATTCCATCATCAGGAGCAATTCTAAGTGATGATTATTCATCTGACTCAGAAGACTCATCATCATCAGATAACGCAGAGGATGACTTGGGTCAGAGAGTAGTTGAGAGGTGTAGGTATAAAGCCCAAATGTGTGTGGTAGCTGAAAATAAGTGGATGTTGGTAAACAATGACAGTGGTATATTCAGTCTACTCACATTCTTGAAGCAGAAAATGGATGCATTGGTCTCAAAAAAACAAAGTAATACAAAAGAAGTTGAGGCTGCTTCAGAACCAATGACTTATGGATCAATTCTTCTACCAAGTATGCATAAAGAGGTCCACCATGAAACAGCTATTCATCCATCAGGTGATGCATCACTCGTTCAGGCTTTTAATGATGTGCCGCCCATTCAGCTTCTAGGTGATACATCACCCATTCATGCACCTGTTCATAAACCCGACTCCGTTGCAACAATGATTAGTCGAATGTTCCAAGAATTGCAGAATCCTGACATAGCTGATGTAACCCTGCCTGATGTGCATCTCCTGCAATTCCTAGACAGTGGAGGACAGCTGGCGTACCATGATATCCTCCCGATATTTGTCAACATACCCGCCATCTACTTGCATGTGTTCAATGTGGCAAAGGAGTTAACAGAATGCCCTATAGATGAGCTGTGCTCTTCTGAAGGGAAGAAGAAGTATTCAGCTAAATCTGCCCTCTCCACTGCTGATATGATCACACGCTCAGCAATGACTGTGCATTCACTTGCTGACAGGAAGGTTCAACTTCCCTCAGAAGTGAAGTGTGAGAACAAGTCCCCTAAGCCCTGCGCTGTGTTGGTGGGCACTCATCTTGATAATCTGGTTGAAGGAGATTCAGAGGCTAAATTGAATGCCATCAATGAATTACTACATAAAACATTGCAGTCAAAATTTCACCTTCTAAAGAAGATGGTAGTGCCAAATCTCAAATTCAGCCTCATGTTCTTTCCTGTCAACAATATGCTTTATGTTGACCAAAGTCATCAGTTACACAAACACTGTAAATGTAAGCACTGTTGTGCCACCAAGCATCTCAAGAGGAACCTAACGAAGCAAGCAATGAAAGATGCTATTAAGGTAAAAGTCCCCGTGAGGTGGTACCTTCGTCAGCTGTTGGAGCTGAGCCAGGGTGCAGAGAAGCCGTTGTACTCATACAGTGAGCTGTATCAACGCTGCAAGGAAGAAGGCTCTGTTGCCGACGAAGGAGAATTTCATGCCATGGTCACCTACTTCCATGGTCTTGGTCTACTTGTTCATCTTTGTGGGGCTGATGTAGGGCACACTGAAGACAGTGACTGCCTGGTTTTCACCAATCCTTCATACCTCTTTAAGAACATTTCCAAACTGTATCAAGTGCAGTTTGAAGAAAATGTTCAGGGAGTGGGCAAGATAATGCTGAAATATGAGGGAAAATTATCAATGGAAGCACTTCGGGACCTTGAAGTTCAGCTTGACCACAACCACTTCATGGATCTTCTGGTCCAACTTTTTATTGGTGCAGAGGTTAAATCACATGAGGAAGAAAGGGTTCTCTTTGTCCCATCAGTATTGACCAACCCACCAAATGATGTAATGCCACCAGGAGTTGGTATCAGACCACAGGAGCAATCCCTGTGCTTTGCCATCACCTTTGAGGGCAAACATTTCATTCCTTGTGGGGTATTCACAGGAATGATAGCTCGTTTGCAATCCACACCAGGGTGGGAGATATGCACCCACTCTATCTCTCGAGTGCAAATGGAGTTTGCAGTAGGAACGGTGGGCAGTGTAATCCTGCTTGATCATGCCGCCCACATCAGTGTGCAGATGGATCACCACGAAGGTCAATACCAGGAATACCGTGGCACCATCATAAAGGCCACTGCAGACTCGTACTGCTTCCTCTTCCACAGCAAGGCTGCCAAGGACCCTCACAGTGGGACCTGCAGTGAGTGCAGTAACAGTCCCTACCTGGTCCTTGGGCAGACGTGTCAGAAGTGCCCCACTCAGTCAAGTGCTCCTGAAGGCCCACACTTTGCTAGACTGAAGGTGAATAAGGACCATGTCCCTGCATCTGTTCGCTGCCAGAAGACAATGGAGCCAAATTTACTGAAAGACAATGTATCAGAGCTTGACCTGTTCCAGAACATGTCTCATTATGTGAGTTGACTACTGAAAGAAGTTGAATTTTGCAGTAATTGAGTAGTGGCTTTTCTCTCTCATTGATTAAAGTATTCCTTCTTTGTTTTCCCTTACAGGCTGTTGTAAGGGAACAGCATACTGGCCATCCACCCCATCAACCAGGTTAGACCACCCTACACCCACATGATCGTTAGCACATACGTACCATTAAATACCCCCAATTACTGTGTAGCATTAGGGCATCCGTTTAGAATGGTTCTGAGCAGTGTTGTTGTTTTAAGAGTTAGGCAGTGTGTGTATTAGTTTGAGTGGATTGTGTTCTGTTTCTGATCAGCTTCACAGATCACAAGTGGCCCCTGTCCTACCAGTGGGCCTGATGTAACCAGTTCAAAGCAAAAGAAAGTGGCAAATAACTCAACTGGTGAGGGCCCCCAGCAGTTGCAGATGGCTTGATGCTGTGTGTGTGTGTGTGTGTGTGTGTGTGTGTGTGCACGCGCGCATGTGTGTGTGCATCAGTGTTGGGATACAATAGAGTGTGGAGACGCTGGAGCACCAAGTGCATTTGTGTGTGTACGTATATTTGTTGTGTGTTCCATTTCCTTACTCTAACCCATTCACATATTTGGTGTTAATGTGTGTTAGTGTGTGTGTGTGTGTCTGTGTGTACACGTGCATACTCACAGCCTTTACATGCACCACTATGTTAAATGGCATATGCATATAATGTTTGGACAGGATTGAAAGATGTGTTGTATGTATAATTATACCTCAATTTACACTGGTAGATTTTATGAATGATGTGTAAATAATATAAGTAGAAAGCAATTTGTGTATAATTCACGTGTTCTTGCTCCTCATGTGTTGTGTCTGCATCTGGTGGACTACCTTGATTGTTCTCACCACTGTCCGTGTCTTTGTGGCAGGCACTGCTGGAGTCACAGTGACAGAGCTGCAGTCCGGTTCTGTGGATGGTGGACAGAGGAGTGTGCCAACCAATGTGGAGCCATTACCAAAGAGGCGAAAACTCACAGAGGAAGTAGCTACAGACAGTAATGTGTACAATCAAACACAGACGGTAAGCATCAGTCTTGCTGAGTACCAAAGGACAGACTGTGTCCCACTCATGGTTGCACTTGTACTATTATTGTACAGCCTTACCTTCTACTGCACATGTTGTCTACGCAATTCCCTCTTGGCCGGTCTTGCTGAGTACCAAGGATTTGGACTAGGACTCACTCTGTCTACTAACGTTAACTATCACCCTTCAAATGTGTTCCATGTAGCTTGTGTTCTGTGTATATATTGTCATGTCTACCAAAGTTTTACTACTTGACAGTAAAGTATTTGCAGGTTCACCTCAGGGTTTAGTGCCAACAGTCCCTGCCCCCTTTACTTAGTCTCGCTTCTGCTTCCTATTCTCTCCGTGTGCATATTATTGTGCAATTCACACTCTATTGTGCAATAATAGGGGCTGGCACGCAAGACTACCCTTTACTAGCGTCAGGGACCAACACCAGGACCTTACTATTTGGGAGCAAACTCCCACCACTCAGCCAACTCAGTGGCCTTGGTATTGCTGGGGATTGATTGTCTCCATTGACGGATTAGTGAATTAGAGAATTTGAATGTTCCTCCTATCCTTATTCTGTTCATTTACATTCACTTGTCACTGTAGGCTGGACGGACTCCTATTCAGCTCACAACAGACAGTGCTCGAGCTGACCTCCTCAAAGCTCCCAATCTGGAATTGTACAGCAGTGCTCCCCAATGTATGCCATCTCACAACTAGCTCCTTACCACTGTACACCCACTCAGTTAATGAGCTCACCTCAGTCAGTAGTAACCTGTAACATATCTACACATGCTCCATGCCTTCGTGTACAGCTGGATGCACATTTCATCATTGCTATTCTCCCATGTACATGTGTGTGTCTCCTTACTCTACTGTAGCCTCCTCTGTTGTGGCTGTGAATGTGCCTTCAGAGGAAGGTTCTTCGGAAGGACTAGCTTCTGTGATACATCAGGCTTTAGCCACTAGTGGTAAGTGTGTGTGTGTGTGCTGTGTTGTGCTGTGCTGTGTGTGTGTGTGTGTGTGTGTGTGTGTGTGTGTGTGTGTGTGTGTGTGTGTGTGTGTGTGTGTGTGTGTGTGTGTGTGTGTGTGTGCATGTGTGTGCATGCATGTGTGTGTGTTGCATGTGCATATGTTGTGCGAAGCATGCACCATTGACCAGTTCAAAGAGCGACAACATATGTAGCGGCATTGTTTGGCTTTGGATGCTTTCCTATGGTCTCGCTTCCAGACCCTATTTCTCCATGTGCGTATTATTGCACAGTCGCTCTATTGTGCAATAATAGAGGCTGGCGCGCAAGACTAGCATTCTAAAAAGCCCACCTGTGGTATGTATGTACTGGTATATATACTCGAGTGCATTCGTCAGTTACGTTTTAGCCAAGGTAGAATGTTTATCAAAGTGAAAGAACACATTCATTGTGCTTACATGAAATACAAGAGGAAGATGACAAACATACGAATGCAAAGAAGGCACAAGAAAGTGAAGCAGCACACTTGTGTAGAATGGGTACACTGAACCTTGACTTCAGCTAGGTTGGTTGGATGTGCTTTGAGACTACTCCTCTTAGACTGTTTTGCATCTTCCCAAGCCACAGCTTTCCCTACTCTCAAGTGTCTGATTCATTGTCAACAAAAACTGCACCTGATTTGCATGTGACTGCTACACATTCCATTGTATTCATTCCCACTACTGTGCTGGGTATGTGATACAAATGTACTTGAGTTTGGATGAGTTCTTTGCCTCTCTCTCTGTAGTGTCACAGGTTCTTGAGAAGTACGAGGATGAGTTTTTCAAAGTGGTGGATGCCAAAATTAACCTGCTTAGACTGAAACGTAAGAAGGTAATCACTGAAGGTCTCATCTCAAAGATTGAGAATGCTGATGGTGAAAATGCCAAGGAAATATTGTTTGATCATTTGAAGTCCAATGCTGACGTGGCCAATCTGAGGGAGTACTGCTACATGGTCATTGCAGCAGACGCTTATCCCAAAATGCAAGAACTTGGGACAAAGATGTTGAGTGAACTGCCACCAGAAGGTTTGTTGGAGTGTTGTGTCGTGTTGCGTGTATGTGTGTATGTGTGTGCACACACAGGAGTGAATACATGTCCAGTGCTTGGTGTGCAGGCAGGTGTGCTGCTTTGTTATGTGGTAGCATGTATGTCCATATATGGTCGGCAGTGTGGGTTGTGTGTAGTTGTACGTATGTCTGTACACATGTATGTATTAGGTGTGGCATTGTGTTCCACCTCTTCACCTATGTTTGTTTTTCCTTATTAGGTAACAAGTAATCAATACACCAAACAACAGCTGTGTTCTCGTTTCAAAGAGTAACATGTTTATTGGTCAACGTTGAATTACACAGCCTGTGTGTATTGTGTGACACATGTGTCTAGCACTGCCCCTTTGTAGTGCAGTGTTTTATTCACACTACTGCATGGTTTTGTATTGTTACACTTACATGATTCTAGTTATAAACTGTGTGTAGACACCTCTCAAGGTTACATTGTACAGTGTGTTTGGTAGCATGTCCCTTGTCTTTATACATGTTGTATATTATTTTACATCATTATTTTGAGGTAGTAACTTTCATCCTACGTGTGTATATTCTGTATGCACGTGTGCACTTTTTGCATCTGGGTCATAATTTTTGTATTGCATGCATGAACATGATTTTGTGAATGTTCCAAATCAGTGTGTGTTTGTATAATTGAAATCACCCATTCTGTCAATTGATCTGTGGCAGACAGTCATCGATCATGCAATTATTCTATAGTTCTATGGTTACATTGTCTAACTACATTAATATATATAGTTACATTTGTAGTGGACATGAGCGATTGAGTCATGCAGCTGAGCATGATCTCTAGTGTAGGATCCTAGAGAGCTCATGATCAATTGCAAGACATATTATAGTGCACGCCTGGCTAGCAGCTGGCCTGTGTTGACTTTCATATATCTAGCATAGTATATACAGTATATCAGGAATATTATTCTTGTGCCTCAATCATACCTGTATTGTAGTCTCACATAGTGCATGAAAATGCACTTCTCCCCTGACCCATTTTTATATTCTGACGTCATGTGTGAGGCTACATCTCCCACAGCTGTAGCTGTTTGAGAACCATAACATGATCATGACATGCAGTGGACTTCATTTTAGACTGTATGAATGCAATATTTGATCTTGCTAGCACTGCATGAGCTGTTATGGCTTAATCTGATTCACAAATTGCCCATACAAACCATACACACTTATGTTTGCTCCACCACATGGCTGCAATGTATGCATGCCCATGCAATACACAGCTGAAGAGTGTCATGTTCACCTATTACGCTTGTACACTCTATAACCTCATTACCCAAGTGCAAACAGTATTATACACAGGTCCAGGACAATGTAGTGTCCTTGAAATGTTCCATCTTACAAAACAAATTAAAACAGGTTTGAACAATTCAGTAAACACATACAAGGCCATGAGCATTTGGAATAGTTCAAACAGCATAGCTGCCACCCTCAGTGTCTTCAACTATCCCCATGCTCTCCAAACGTGATTGCTTCCTAGATCTTGGTCGGTGTGATGGAGGAGGAGACGACTGGCTTGACGAGGAAGCAGTGGATTTGAGGGATGAAGTGGACAGGCGATCAGATGCTCCTTGTGTGTTACTGCGATGCTTCTTTCCAGAATCTACAGACTTTCGGTGCTGTCCCGAGTGCGTCCTTCGCATAGGGGGGTTCCCTTGGAACTTTTGCACCATTGCTGATACCTTACTGCTCTGCTTCACCGCTGCAGTGCTGCTCTCCTCATCCTTATGGGGAGGGAGGGGGACTGAGGGTTCACTGGAGTGCTTTACACCCACATCTACAGCCTCATCTGGGGGAGGTCCCTTCTTCACATGACTGTTGTTGTTGTTGCTATTGCCGTTCCAACACATGGCGCTGTTCAGTGCTACCGATTGTATACGAGGACTGGGTGAGCTCTCTCCTCCAGAGGAGGCTGATGAATCACCAGCCTCAATTCTGTGCATAGCGTAAGCAGGGTCTCCTTGTCTCTTAGCATTAATCTGAGGAGAAGCCCCTTCTGAGAGGGATGGATTGTGTTCCACAGCCACTGGGTGGTGTCGCTCATTGCCTTCCTCTGCTGTGGTTGTGCTCACAGTTTTGGACCACTCCTCCCCAGTGCTGCAGCTGCTAGTGGCGCTGGTCGGACCAGGTGGTGGCACTTGCGGTGCTTCCTTGTCATCACCTTTTCTTTCTGGTGGATTGACCGCCTCCAGTGGGGCTGTGTGCTCTTGGTCGGCCATTTTGTCACTATGGTAACTACTGTGTTCACTTGGGGTAAATACCTCATCTTCTTCACCCACACTTTCCTTCCCTTTGCTTTCATCTTCCTTGTCCTCGCGTTTGTCTTCCTTGGCTTCCTCAGAACTTGCCTTTTTTGCCTCTGAAGTACTCTTGGCCATTTGTGCCAGTGGGACAAACGGAAGATAGTCAAATGGTTTTTGTTCCTTGCCTTGCTTGACTTTTGATCTCAGTTTAACCAGCTCTGGGTCACTCCTCTGCAGACTGGCAGGCATGGTGCCACTGACCAGCTTTGGCTCCATGTCGAGATCAAGGATGCATGGGTCGCTCTTATAGTTACGCTCAGAGATGGGCACGAAAGGCATGTAATCTGCTGCCTTCTTCTTCAATGGAGGACTACCACTGGATGTCTTCACTTTTGGGGGAGCCAGGCCAGGAGTGAAAGGCACGTACACCTCATCTCGCTCCTCTTGTCTCGTTTTGGGTACTACCTCGGGCTCGGAGAAGACAAAGTCATCACCCATTGTCTGTCTCAGTTGCTCATAGCCTTGTCGATCTTTAGGATGGGTGGGGCAGGTGGGCGAGGTCAAGTTGGGGAGACTGCAGCTGCCGCTGGTTGCAGTGGAGCTATTGGAGTTTGCCAACATCGCTCGGGTTTGGTTGTAGTTGAAGTACTCTGCATGTCCACTTGCATCTGCTGTCACAGGCTGCTTGCGTGGGTACTGGAAGTTGGCATAGTCGTGCAGTGGTCTACCGTCCATGGCGTCTGCGCTGGCTGCCCTCACAGTGGGGGAGGGAGATGGCATGTCCGTGTGCGTGAACTGATAGTGTAGGTCAGTCCACCTTTCAGTTATCTATGTGTGAGGGGGGAAGGGCAAAGGTTGAAGGAGGAAGAGAGGGGGAGACAAGGAGAGTGGAGAATGGGGAAGAGGCGGAGAGATACAGTAAATGGCACAGAATGTTAAATTTGATGAATGCACTTTCTAGCGTAAGAGAACTGCCATTACTCTAACATATTGAATTACTGAACATACTCAACTGTAACATGGCACAGTACGTATGATACAGGTTGCTCTCTTACAACAGAATACTGTACCCTTCAACACACAGCAGTGTTACAAAGCCACTGTCAATACATTAAACTACTTACAGCTGTGTGGAATTCATCCTGCTGTGCAAGCATCTCCCCAAATGTTGTCCGAAGGTCAGCAATCAGTCCACTGTGCAGGTAACTGAACTCGGCAAGGACAATGTTACTGAGGGCTTCACAGTACCCCTTGGTCTTCACAGCCTCCTTCTTCTACAGACAAAAGGATTGTGCAACAATAACAGGAATGATGCAATAGGCAAATATGTGAGTGCTACACTTCTAAGAATGTGCATGACAAAGACATGTAATACTATATAGTTCAGATTTCAGTGTTTTATATGTAAGTATAGCATATGACTGTGATACCTCCATGTTGGCAATACATCTGTGCATGTGCACACACTGGACGTCAGTGAGGGTACATGTGTATATGTGGACTTACAGAGTCTTTCTCTTTGCTGTTCTCGTACACCTTCATGGCCTCTTCATGCACCTTAACAATACCCTATGGAGGGGGGAGGGATGGAGGGGATAGGGAGAGTAGGGGGATGGGGAGTGGAAGGGAGGAGCTGATAGATGTCCTGCTGGAAGGAACAGCGCTGAGCAATCTTCTCAATGCCTCTACCAAGTGCAGCAACATCATTCACCAGACTCTGGAACCTGTGAGCAAGAGAGACATCACAAGGATCGCTGCATTGTATACTTACTCCTCCATCTCTCACACACGACACACACATGCACCCTCCTTGTGCCCGGAGGCTAAGCATAAAGTCCTGTGCATGGCCTTCAACACACAGCACTGTTACAAAGCCACTGTCAATACATTAAACTACTTACAGCTGTGTGGAATTCAGCCTGCTGTACAAGCATCTCCCCAAATGTTGCCCGAAGGTCAGCAATCAGTCGACTGTGCAGGTAACTGAACTCGGCAAGGACAATGTTACTGAGGGCTTCGCAGTACCCCTTGGTCTTCACAGCCTCCTTCTTCTACAGATGAAAGAATTGAGCAATAGTAACGTGAATGATTAACATGCACAAGCACATGTACAAGCTCGCGCTAACATTCGTTCTGCTGGCACTTCACAGTGACATTCTCCAATCATAGCGAGCCTCTCTCCCGCGCGCATACCACTGACGTCATCGGATGGCAGGAATTAAAAATGGAGGGGAGAAAGCAGTCGGCCACGTAAGACTAAGAACGAGATGGCGATCCAAATGGCTACGGTTAGTCAAGTGAATGTTTTGGCTTTTTGACGATGGGTAAACACATTCAGTGTGTCTATGTGCTCTCATAACTAGTTTTTGGGGCGCCGAAGGCGCCCCTATATTGTTTTCAGATTTAGGTCTTCGTATGGCTTCATGTTCATGTACTATATGTATTTCTGTCATTTTGCAAATGGCGGCGCTCACGTCGTTCTTTACAAAGCTTTAAATCCTCTCTAATGACGTTTCGCCGTGTTTGAATCGAACGAAATGTGGTCATAAACATGTGTTAATAGAGTGATACTAATAAAAAGCATAAGGAACGTTTCTTCTGCGAGATACAGCTCCAATTATCACTGACGGACATTGTAAAATGGCCGCGCGCTCGACGCTTTCTGTTTGCCAGGCTCAAAACCATTCTCTTTAGATTTCGCCGTGTATCCAAAGAACGCAAAGTGTTTCTAGAACATGTTTAAGTAATATTATTGTGGTAGGAAGCTTACTTAACTGTTCTTCTGCGAGGTACAGCCCTAAATACAACAGAAGTCTACCGTAGGCCAATAATGGAGGACCAGCGAGTCATGACACATAATTATAGCCATGATTCGCTCATATAGTCATCATAGAATAGCCTTTTAGCCAGCACACTCCTCCTCCAGGCACAAAGTAACAATTGCTCATTTAGAATGTCATATAGATCAAAAAGCAGTAGGCAAACATTTGACAGTTTGGTAGGGATGCTTTCACTGGATATGACTGGCTGCTCTGGAGACTTGAAACTCTTGCAAACCCGACGGTCTAGTGTGTCTTGATGTATCTTTCAGGCCAACAACAATACTGTACCCCCAACTATCTGATTTACGGAACGTACATGAAAAAATTGCTAGCAAGTAGTTCGAGGTTCAGGGGCGCCCTGGTGCCCCACGAGTTTTTTAACTCGAAATACTTGTTTTTACTATTCTAGTCTATAATTAGAGACTGCAGGCTCAAATATGCTTTCAGTTTTGACAATATGTTGGTAGCATTTTCGGATTCACCTACCTTTTGCGATCTGTATGAGACTTTTTTCATCCAATTCCGTTCGGTAGAAGCTGAATTACAAGCTTCTGAATATTGTTACCGTACGATTGTTTTCTGACACGTAGTAATAGGAATTACGGTATGTACGAATCACGCGCGCATGACGTCACTGAATAACGCAGTCACGTTTAGTAGAACAAGAACATTCGTCGCTTGCGAGCAGTAACCGAGCGCTTGGCATGACTGCGATTCGACTCCCGTATAGCTAGTTTCGCGAAACTGCAGGTTTCGTTGTCGCATAAGTTGAGTTGTCGGTGAGTGCGAACATTTTAAAAAGAGTACATCTTTGCCCACAGGCGCAATAGCATCAAAGCTTCCAAAATTACCCAAAGTCCGAAGCCTTTTCAACTTCGCTTAAGCAGGACACCATTTAATAGCGAATAAGCGTTGTTGAACATCCAGATTCGACCCTACGCCACTGATTACAGCACTTTCGCGTTCCTTCTAATAGCCAGCTGGCTGAAAGGTGGCCCACTACACATTACCATAGAAACTGAGCGCCCATTACTCAAAGCCAGTACTATCAGTCAACATGAAAGTACTAAGGTCTGATAGATCTGCCAACGATCTTTCGTTTGATACCAAGTTTGCTGAGTTTCATTTCTTCTGGTACCAGCGGCGAGCTCTTTAATTTGACATACCACGCGGTATTATCGAATCGGTCAGACATTTTTGCTGCGATTGTGCAAGACGTCTGCAATATCTACTATAATATTATTGGAGAGATGCCGTTGCCATAGATTATCTGTATGTCGATACGGTCCAATCCAAGGTTCTCGAATTTTGTGGATTGATCCACAGTAGCTAGCTATATGATATGAGACAGATGAGACAGTACACTCACACACAATAGTGTTGCCACAGTACAATACAATAGTCACGATGTCTGTTGGTTTGTATCACGATCTATTAGCTAAGTTTAGGTATTTGACTAATGACACTGATCAGATTCAGCCAAACACTTCGTGTAAGTATAGCTATAGGTAAATGAGTAAAAGTGAGCTTTAGAGCAAACAGATGAGGTGTGTTATGCACAAATAGTCATCGTTTCTGTATTGGTGTCCGACATTCTGTGGGAGAACCAAAATGCTTGTTGACAGAACTCATAGCCTGTCTTGGTGTTGGGTTTCACTTGAAGTCCACATTTCTATGCACTAACAGAGTGTAAGGTCAGAAAGGGTTGGTTCTCTAATACCAGCTTCACAACAGGGTTGAAAACCTTGCCAACATTTCGACCAGATGCTCTGGTCTTCTTCAGGGCGAAGATGTGCCTGAAGAAGACCAGAGCATCTGGTCGAAACGTCAGCAAGGTTTTCAACCCTGTTGTGAAGCTGGTATTAGAGAACCAACCCTTTCTGATGCCTGAGCCAGCTGAGAATCCCTCACTTCAGAATGTAAGGTAATGCTGGCCTACTGCAGAGAATCTCACGGGGATGGAATGAGTGTCGATTGTAGTATACAAAGCTTCATTCATGTAACATCCCTCTACATACAGACATCTATGAACGTAATGACTATGCTCAACCCCATGCTAAACCATGTGTGTGGGGGGCTCAGTAGGTGTAAGATGTTAGTACTTAACAGGAATCATAAGGTATGCTTATTGTGATGTCAGTAAAATGGCCACCTCGTGCTAGCGCTAAAGTAGAAGTTTTCACTAGCTCATAATTGGATCATAATTATTATAGTTAGTCTTGAGAATAGTTAGAGATGTAATGAACAGTGGGACGTCTGCATCACAGATGTAAAGACCAGTCTTTGAGCAATTGACTGATATAACATGCATACTTCCTTGGTTACTACTGTCTTTTTCTAGACACGTCCTTTGAAAAATTAAGTGCCATACCATAGCCATTTTTCAAAATGGCTGCCAATTCAGAATTTGGCACTGTAGTATAATTTGCAATTAGTATGCATGCGACATAATTATTTTGAAATTAATGTTAGGAGAGGGTACAGACATGTAGTTGAGGTATCCAGAGCACATCCTGTGCTGTACGGACTACCCCACAACTCACACAGCTAAAGTGAGCACAAAGCATGTAATGTATGCAGTTTGATGAAGGTTTGTAGCGAGATCCGGAGCTCATGTGTAATGCAATTCTAGATACTGTCGTTTACTGATCAAACTGCCATAAGCAAACGCAATTGTCAGAATTGGCCATATGGTCCCACATACTTTATCTCACTAGTGGTCACTCACGTTCTACTACACATGCTGTCTGTGCTTTGCTCCTGTCCAACAACACTATTTGCTGACGTGTACAGTGCAGAATGTCTCTGTGTTCCACATGTGATGCATATGTCCTGTGAAGTACATTTGCACTTGTACCTTGACACATCTAGTCTGTTGACAGATGTTGACCATCACTATTTAATTGTGTTCTGTGTAGCTTGTGTTTCTACAAAGCGGTAATGTCATGTCTGCTGACCTCCTTCAAAATGGCCAGGACTGCTTCCTGTCCGCTTGTAAGGAAGGCCATGAAGAGATTGTCCATGAACTGCTCACAAAAGTCAAAGTGGACCAGAATGTGGTGGACAATGTGAGAATTAACCAGTTCACTGTCTCTTTGTCCACTGTGTCATAGTTTGTATCCCACACTTGCAGGATGGTCGTGGTGCTGTACACTTGGCATGTGAAGGTGGTCATATCCAACTTGTAAAGACACTTGTGGAGGATTTTGGGATGTCACCAGATGTCAAAGACAATGTGAGCATCTTGACAGTGCATGAGCTGACACTAAAGATTGGTGATGAGCACTCTGTATGTGATGGCAGTGTTTGATGGGGATGTATTCACAGCTATTGAAATTGTATGTGGATTGTTTAAGGTATAACCTATTGCTTGCTAATGTCCACTAAGAAATTTCTTCTATTGGTCAGTCCAAGTAGAAGTACGTATATCGTGTCTTCAAAGGGTTGGTAGGGGCAGTGATTCTCTGTGCACTGTCAGAACTCTAAGAGGTACGTCTGGAGGTGTGGGGACAGGTGTTGATAACATATGCCTCATCCGCCAGTGGATGGGGTGTCCAGTGGAGTTAGAGTGCTCTGCTAGGGCAAACATGTCTATGTCATTGTAATGTACTGACCTTTTGAGTTCTTTGACTTGTTGGGCTAAAGTTCTACTGTTTTGTCCTACGTATGCTCTTGGGCAATTTATGCAAGGAATACGGTAGGCAACACATGATCTTTCTCTTTTGGACCGAATCTTTCAGGTGTATTAAACCCCTTTCACACGGACCTTTGTTCCTAATGGAAGTGGGTCAAAACCAGTTCAATTCGGGATTATCCAAATTAAAAGCTGGGTTGAAGCCACCTATGGAGGTGGTTTCCACCCAGCTTTAAATCCAGAATAACAAGTATTTCGAGTTAAAAACTCGTGGGGCACCAGGGCGCCCCTGAACCTCGAACTACTTGCTAGCAATTTTTTCATGTACGTTCCGTAAATCAGATAGTTGGGGGTACAGTATTGTTGTTGGCCTGAAAGATACATCAAGACACACTAGACCGTCGGGTTTGCAAGAGTTTCAAGTCTCCAGAGCAGCCAGTCATATCCAGTGAAAGCATCCCTACCAAACTGTCAAATGTTTGCCTACTGCTTTTTGATCTATATGACATTCTAAATGAGCAATTGTTACTTTGTGCCTGGAGGAGGAGTGTGCTGGCTAAAAGGCTATTCTATGATGACTATATGAGCGAATCATGGCTATAATTATGTGTCATGACTCGCTGGTCCTCCATTATTGGCCTACGGTAGACTTCTGTTGTATTTAGGGCTGTACCTCGCAGAAGAACAGTTAAGTAAGCTTCCTACCACAATAATATTACTTAAACATGTTCTAGAAACACTTTGCGTTCTTTGGATACACGGCGAAATCTAAAGAGAATGGTTTTGAGCCTGGCAAACAGAAAGCGTCGAGCGCGCGGCCATTTTACAATGTCCGTCAGTGATAATTGGAGCTGTATCTCGCAGAAGAAACGTTCCTTATGCTTTTTATTAGTATCACTCTATTATCACATGTTTATGACCACATTTCGTTCGATTCAAACACGGCGAAACGTCATTAGAGAGGATTTAAAGCTTTGTAAAGAACGACGTGAGCGCCGCCATTTACAAAATGACAGAAATGTATATATATACGAACATGAAGCCATACGAAGACCTAAATCTGAAACAATATAGGGGCGCCTTCGGCGCCCCAAAAATGGCAGCGTGTGGCCAGACCAGGTAGGACAGTGAATCAGAAGCTTTGATCAAAGTTTGGTCCAATGAAATGATTCAATGAATGCTGAAGACTACCTACAAAAAGGAATGTAGGAGGTTCGCTCATGAGCTAATGAAGTCGAGAATCAAGCATGACTCGAAGCAATGCCGTCTTCAGTGCAGGAAACAATCTTGGATGTGTGGTATCAGTTTGTGTGGAAGAGCTCCTTTAGAGGACTTAGGAGGAAACAGTCCCTCAGCCCATCTGTATCATTATCATGTTGCCACTATAATGACCAGATTTTGTAGGTTGCTCCTTCATAAATTTCTTGCTGTAATCGCTTTTACATGACATTGTGTAGAGATGCACGATTAAAAGCATGTTACAACTATAGAAGGTGCGCGCGCACACACACACACACACACACACACACACACACACACACACACACACACACACACACATGCAGCCCAACAGCACACCACCACCAACATTCAGTTCATTTACATTCAGTTCATTTGTACGAGTTGTTGGCTGTGTACTGTATTGACCATGTCCCACCCAATCCTCAGGATGGTCGTACCCCACTGATGGTGGCAGCTCAAGACGGTCACCTTCCATTGGCCAGACTCCTGGTGGAGACACACAACTGTGATGTGAATGAGGAGGATAGTAATGTGAGTGGATGGGAGTTAATGGGAGAAGTGAGTGAGCACTCAACTGGTGTTAGTTCCCACATGTGACCAAGTGACACAGGAAGCTGGAACACAAGATGCACATTTTCTTATGTTTGATTGTGATTTGGGATGTGTTTACCTCGCAAATGCCCACTAGTAAGTGTGTGTGTGTGAGAGTTACATGTGGAAATTGCACTTTAGTTCAAAACATTATAACGGGACAATGGATGCTGAAAATTTTCAACTGTAAATCTGTTAAAAGCTGCACTGAACGAAAGGTATCGGCCATTTGAAACCAAATACAGCACAATAATGCATGCCAAGATGGGTAGTTCTCCTTGTACCAGATCCAAGCCATGGGGTTGAACTTGGCAGAGGTTTTGATCAGATAATCTGCATGGCCTATTGTTGAAACTACTCATACCCAAGCCAGCTGAGAAACTCTCACTTCGTTCAATAGCGTATACCTTTACATTATTTCAAGCACAGTTGATACTTTCAATGTGAAAGTCATCCATGGATTTGTGTTATCCATGCAGGTGACTCAGAGAATGAGCGTTATTATATTGTACGTGACGTGTTGGGTGGGTGTTTGATTTTGACAGTGCTAGTGACTCTACTGCTGGCCACAAACAGTGCCATACCCCAGGGTTTGTATAGTGGTACACTGGTGACTTTGATCCACCCCACACCCTGTCACACACACCAATGTGGTAGTGAACAATGTGATGTGATGTGGAGGGTGAGTGAATGGTGAAAGTGGGTATTGGAGGAGGCAGCATATTAATTCCTGTATCACTGTGTGAATATCATTTGATTGTTCTCTCCTGTAGTCAGCGACACCAGTGATGTATGCTGCAGTGAAGAACCACCTCCCTGTACTGAAGATGTTGGTGGAACATGGGGGAGATGTGTTTCACAAAGCACGAGTGAGTCACACTTGTCAGTGTGTACCCACAACCTAATACAACATTCCATTCATGATACTAACCATGTACACAGGGTTCAACCACTGTCCTTCACCAAGCTGCCATTGGTAGATCCCTTGAGTGTGTGGAGTACCTGTTGCCCCTCTTTGGAGAGAGGATGATTGAGGTGAATAAAAATGGCGAGACATGTCTTCATTATGCAGTTAGAGGTGGTAGCCTCCCAGTGATGAGGTACCTCGTGGACCGATGCGGATTTGAACTCAGTTTAAGAACTGCAGTGAGTTGTAGAGTCGTACATGACAGTGTGTAATTTGTTCTTTACGATGTTATGTGTTTGATGTACAGTATCTTTATCCAAGAATTAGGCACTGCCACACATGCACTTCAATACACACTACACACACACAATCACACATACACCCACACAGGTCGTACATGTATCACACACATACCCACGTATCACACAGACTTGCCACACACTACAGCATTAACAGTGTACTGTAGCTATTGTACACACACTCACATGCAGCCCAACAGCACACCACCACCAACATTCAGTTCATTTACATTCAGTTCATTTGTACAAGTTGTTGGCTGTGTGTACTGTATTGACCATGTCCCACCCAATCCTCAGGGTGGTCGTACCCCACTGATGGTGGCAGCTGGAGAGGGTCACCTTCCATTGGCCAGACTCCTGGTGGAGACATACCACTGTAATGTGAATGAGGAGGATGGTAATGTGAGTGGATGGGAGTTAATGGGAGAAGTGAGTGAGCACTCAACTTGTATTAGTTCCCACATGTGACCAAGTGACACAGGAAGCTGGAACACAAGATCACATTTCTTATGTTTGATTGTGATTTGGGATGTGTTTACCTCTCAAATACCCACTAGTAAGTGTGTGTATGTGTGAGAGTTACATGTGGAAATTGCACTTTAGTTCAAAACATTATAACGGGACAATGGATGCTGAAAATTTTCAACTGTAAATCTGTTAAAAGCTGCACTGAACGAAAGGTATCGGCCATTTGAAACCAAATACAGCACAATAATGCATGCCAAGATGGGTAGTTCTCATACCAGATCCAAACCATAGGGTTGAACTTGGCGTAGGTTTTGATGAGATAATCTGGCCTATTGTTGAAACTACTCATACCCAAGCCAGCTGAGAAACTCTCACTTCGTTCAATAGCGTATACCTTTACATTATTTCAAGCACAGTTGATACTTTCAATGTGAAAGTCGTCCATGGATTTGTGTTATCCATGCAGGTGACTCGCAGAATGAGCGTTATATTACTGTACGTGAATTGTTGGGTGTGTGTTTGATTTTGACAATGCTAGTGTCTCTACTACTGGCCACAAACAGTGCCATACCCCAGGGCTTGTATAGTGGCACACTGGTGCCTTTGATCCACCCCACACCCTGTCACACACACCAATGTGGTAGTGAGCAATGTGATGTGATGTGGAGAGTGAGTGAATGGTGAAAGTGGGTATTGGAGGAGGCCGCATGTGAATTCCTTTTGTCACTGTGTGAATATCATTTGATTGTTCTCTTCTGTAGTCATGGACACCAGTGATGTATGCTGCATTGAAGAACCACCTCCCTGTACTGAAGATGTTGGTGGAACATGGGGGAGATGTGTTTCACAAGGGACTAGTGAGTCACACTCGTCAGTGTGTACCCACAACCTAATACAACATTTCACTCATGATACTAACCATGTACACAGGGTTCAACCACTGTCCTTCACTGGGCTGCCCGTGGTGGATCCCTTGAGTGTGTGGAGTACCTGTTGCCCCTCTTTGGAGAGAGGATGTTTGAGGTGGATGATTATGGTGGGACATGTCTTCACTGTGCAGTTGTCAGTGGTAGCCTCCCAGTGATGAGGTACCTCGTGGACCAGAGTGGATTTGACCTCAGTTTAAGAACTGCAGTGAGTTGTAGAGTCGTACATGACAGTGTGTAATTTGTTCATTACGATGTTATGTGTTTGATGTACAGTATTTTTATCCAAGAATTAGGCACAGCTCCACATGCACTTCAATACACGCTACACACACACACACAATCACGCATACACCCACACAGGTCGTACATGTATCACACACATACCCACGTATCACACAAACTTGCCACACACTACAACAGTAAACAGTGTACTGTAACTATTGTACACACACACATGCAGCCCAACAGCACACCACCACCAACATTCAGTTCATTTACATTCAGTTCGTTTGTACAAATCGTTGGCTGTGTACTGTATTGACCATGCACCGCCCAATCCTCAGGGTGGTCGTACCCCACTGATGGTGGCAGCTGGAGAGGGTCACCTTCCATTGGCCAGACTCCTGGTTGAGACATACAACTGTGATTTGAATGAGGAGGATAGTAATGTGAGTGGATGGGAGTTAATGGGAGACGTGAGTGAGCACTCAACTTGTATTAGTTCCCACATGTGACCAAGTGACACAGAAAGCTGGAACACAAGATCACATTTCTTATGTTTGATTGTGATTTGGGATGTGTTTACCTCTCAAATACCCACTAGTAAGTGTGTGTATGTGTGAGAGTTACATGTGGAAATTGCACCTTAGTTCAAAACATTATAACGGGACAATGGATGCTGAAAATTTTCAACTGTAAATCTGTTAAAAGCTGCACTGAACGAAAGGTATCTGCCATTTGAAACCAAATACAGCACAATAATGCATGCCAAGATGGGTAGTTCTCCTCGTACCAGATCCAAACCATAGGGTTGAACTTGGCGTAGGTTTTGATGAGATAATCTGGCCTATTGTTGAAACTACTCATACCCAAGCCAGCTGAGAAACTCTCACTTCGTTCAATAGCGTATACCTTTACATTATTTCAAGCACAGTTGATACTTTCAATGTGAAAGTCGTCCATGGATTTGTGTTATCCATGCAGGTGACTCGCAGAATGAGCGTTATATTACTGTACGTGAATTGTTGGGTGGGTGTTTGATTTTGACAATGCTAGTGTCTCTGCTACTGGCCACAAACAGTGCCATACCCCAGGGTTTGTATAGTGGCACACTGGTGCCTTTGATCCACCCTATCGAGGTCGGGCACTATCCAAGCACAAACAACTGCGGACGCTAATGGTCACTCGCATGTGGTTCCACACCAATTACACCAGAACAAGGCACACGTGCTCCATGCAAGTCACATGATACATAACCAATCAAAAACTACATCCATGCAGAAACAAGCAAAACCAAATAATAATACAAGACCCCAGGAAACCACACAGCACTACAGGTAACACAACACAGCAACCATACAGTCACTACACCCCTCCCCTTTAGTCAATTAGCACCCCAGAATACGAGACGATCTGGAGGGTGGCGGGGACGGGAGGAACGCCGAGGACCTGCGGAAGGGCCAGCCGGAGCCACTGACAGATCAGAGCTTGGAGTTGGAATGTCGACCGGGAAAAAGTCATCAGCCTCGTCAGCCTCTTGTGGTACACCATCTGTGGGTGTACGAACTCGTACATGATCTACATGTCTGCGGACAACCCGGCCGTCCTCCAACTCTACCGTGTAGGAAACTGGCCCCCTTGCTTCTTGAACAACTCCAGGCAACCAAAGGGACCCTCTACCAAAGTTCTTGGCATACACCTTAGTGCCCACCGCGAACTCTCGGGGTCTTGCATGGGTATCATGCCCCTGCTTCTGCTGATCCTGACGGAAACGTACCCTCCTGCCAATGTCTGGTTTCAACAGATCCATACGTGTCCGCAGCTGACGACCAAACATCAACTCTGAGGGTGTCCCTCCCGTTGTTGAGTGAGGCGTAGTTCGGTAGCTCAGGAGGAATCTAGACAGGCGGTTAGCCAAACTACCTTCTGCGATCTTCTTCAGTCCTGACTTAAGCGTCTGTACGGCCCGTTCTGCCAGCCCATTGGATCCCGGGTGGTATGGGGCGGTTGTGATGTGCTTAATCCCATTCATCTGCAAAAACAGAGCAAACTCTTCACTGGTGAAGGAAGGTCCGTTGTCTATGACCAGTTGCTCAGGAAGATCCAAAGTCGCGAAGCTGCTTCTCATCTTTTCTATAGTTACCGATGAAGTCGAGGAGTTGGTCATGTGAACCTCTAGCCACTTAGAGTGAGCATCTATCAAGATCAGAAACATGTGCCCCAAAAATGGTCCTGCATAGTCAGCATGCACCCGCACCCAGGGCCTTTGGGGCCACTCCCAAGGGTGTAATGGTGCCGATGGCGGGCTCTTACAGTTGTCTTGGCAGGGAACACATTTCTCCACTCGCCCCTCCACATCTCCATCCAGTCCAGGCCACCATACATACTGGCGGGCCAGGGCCTTCATTTTTCCAATGCCTGGGTGACCATCATGCAACTGATCTAGGACTTTGCCCCGAAGACTTGGCGGCACAATGACTCTACTTCCCCTCAGCAGGCAGCCATCTTCCACACTCAGCTCCTCACGTCGTTGATTGAATGGTTGCATCTCTGGGGATGTGACCGGAAGTGTAGGCCACCCACATGTCACAAACTGTCTCACCTTGGCCAGCGTTGGGTCTCTGTCAATCTGGGAGCGTATGTTAGCTGCTGATACTGGGAAGGCTGCCAAGTGCTCCATCAGGAAGACAGTCTCTGGTGGCCGGGGTACCTCGGTTGGTGCCTCTGCTAATGGTAGTCGGCTAAGGGCATCGGCGTTGGCATGCTCCTTCCCTGCTTTGTATCGAATGGTGTAAGAATATCCGCTCAGGGTGAGGGCCCATCTCTGGATTCTTGCTGATGCCATTGCCGGGATTGTTTTCGACTCATCAAAGATAAACATCAGGGGCTTGTGGTCCGAGTGGATGATGAAGTGGCGTCCATAGAGGTATTGGTGAAATCTCTTAACCCCAAATATGATGGCTAGGGCTTCCTTATCTAGCTGGGAGTACCTCTTCTCAGGTGGAGCTAGGGTTCGTGAGGCAAAGGCGATAGGTTTCTCAGTGCCATCTTCCATGACATGAGATAGAACTGCCCCTAACCCATAAGGTGACGCGTCACAAGCCAACACCAGCTGTTTCTGGGGGTCAAAATGTACTAACAGGTCTGCCGACTGAAGCAATTTCTTCACCTCCTCGAAAGCAGAACTCTGGTCCTTCCCCCAAACCCAGTGGGCCTTCTTTTGGAGCAGACGATACAGTGGGGCCGCTGTGGAAGCCAGGCTGGGCAAGAACTTGCCGTAATAATTTACCAAGCCAAGGAAAGATCTCAGTTCATCCACTTGCTGGGGCTCCGGGGCTTCTGCCACAGCCCGTACCTTGGCCTCAGTGGGTTGAAGGCCTTCCTTGCTGATCCGGTGACCTAAGTACTCCACCTCCTGCATCAGAAAGGAGCACTTCTCTTTCTTCAGTCTCAGCCCTGCTTCTTCCAGTCTTTTGAGGACCTCCTCAAGGTTCACCAGGTGCTCCTGCATTGACCTGCCTGAAACGAGTATATCATCCAGGTACACACATACGTTAGTGAGGCCTTGTAGCACCGACTCCATGGTTCGTTGAAAGATGGCGGGAGCTGAGGCAACTCCAAACGGCAATCGTTGATAGCGGTACAACCCCTTGTGCATGTTCACCGTCACGAATGGTTGTGACTCCTTGGCCAGGGGTAGCTGTAAATAGGCATGTGACAGATCTAACTTGGAAAACATCTTGCCCCCGGCCAGGGAGGCAAACAGGTCCTCAATCCGTGGCAAGGGATATACCTCAGTCTTGGTTGCCTTGTTTGCGGTTAACTTGAAATCTCCACAAATTCTAACCATCCCATTGCTCTTTAGCACAGGTACTATTGGAGCTGCCCATTCGGAGTGTTGTACTGGAACTATCACACCCTCACTTTCCAGCTTGTTGAGTTCCTCCTCTACCTTCGACCGTAGTGCGTAGGGTACAGAGCGTGCCTTGAGGAATCGTGGCTGGACATTAGGGTCCACGTGAAGCCTTGCCTCCACACCTCGAATCAAGCCCAGCCCTGCACTGAAGACCATTTCATACCTATCCAAGACACTCTGCAGTTCTTTCTCAGCTCGTACTGCAAGGATGGTACTCCAATCTAGCTTTAGCTTGGCCAGCCAGTCCCTCCCCAAAAGGCTCGGGCCATCACCTGCGACAACAACCAGGGGTAGTTGTTCCACCTGCCCCTGGCACTGTACCTTCACAGAAAGTTCCCCTACCACTGGAATTTCCTCTCCTGTGTAAGTCCTCAGCTTCACCATGGAAGGATGTAATTGTGGGAGTGAGCTCACACCACCAACCCGATTGAATGTGGCCTCACTGATCACCGTGACAGCAGCGCCTGTGTCCACCTCCATGACTAGGCTATGATCCTCCACTGAAATTGGGGTCTGCCAAGGCTTGGCATTTGGGCCTGTAACAGGGTACATTGTATACTCCGCTGGAAGGTCCAGGACATCCTGTTCAGCTTTGTGGATGGGCTGCTTAGGACCTGGGGTTCTGCCATCTGTAGGTCTGCTGCGGCACACCCTTTTGAGGTGCCCCCTTTTCCCGCAGGCATGACATTCCACATCCCGGAACCGACACTGTGTGTGGTCGTGCTGACCACCACACCTGAAGCAGGGCTTCCTGTCAGCTGGGGGCTTTGCTGTCCCTCCATTCACCTTATGGACTGGCTCAACTGGGTGAGTCTCCACCTGCCGCAGCTCCTTGGCATCGCGCTCAGCCACTTCCATGGCCTGTGCTATTTTCATAGCCTTGTCCAAGGTCAAGTCCACCTCAGCCAGGAGGCGCTGTTGGATTCTGGCCTGGGCCAGCCCACAAACTAGACGATCTCGAAGCATGTCATCTAGACTCTGTCCAAACCCACAATGTTCAGAGAGTCGGTGGAGTTCAGCAACATAGCTAGCAATGCTCTCACCTGCTTGCTGTGTCCTCGAGTTGAACTTGAACCGCTGGACGATCTGAGATGGTCTGGGGTTGTAGTGAGCCTGAGCTAATTTCACCAAGTCATCGTATGGAACCTCCGTCGGCTTTCTTGGTGCCACCAGACTACGTATTGTGCTGTAAGTGGCGTCGCCACAATAAGCGAGGAGAATTGCTCTCCGTTTCTCGTCGGTGGCGACGTCGTTGGCGGTGAAATAACACTCCAGCCTCTCGATGTACTCTGTCCACCCCTCTGGGTGGCCCTGGAACTCACCGATGCTTCCGTGAGTGGCCATTGTCCGTTCCTGCTTTACCTTCGTCGCCAATATCGAGGTCGGGCACTATCTAAGCACAAACAACTGCGGACGCTAATGGTCACTCGCATGTGGTTCCACACCAATTACACCAGAACAAGGCACACGTGCTCCATGCAAGTCACATGATACATAACCAATCAAAAACTACATCCATGCAGAAACAAGCAAAACCAAATAATAATACAAGACCCCAGGAAACCACACAGCACTACAGGTAACACAACACAGCAACCATACAGTCACTACACACCCCACACCCTGTCACACACACCAATGTGGTAGTGAACAATGTGATGTGATGTGGAGGGTGAGTGAATGGTGAAATTGGGTATTGGAGGAGGCAGCATATGAATTCCTTTTGTCACTGTGTGAATATCATTTGATTGTTCTCTTCTGTAGTCATGGACACCAGTGATGTATGCTGCATTGAAGAACCACCTCCCTGTACTGAAGATGTTGGTGGAACATGGGGGAGATGTGTTTCACAAATCACAAGTGAGTCACACTCATCAGTGTGTGCCCACAACCTAATACAACATTCCACTCATGATACTAACCATGTACACAGGGTTCATCCACTGCCCTTCACCAAGCTGCCATTGGTAGATCCCTTGACTGTGTGGAGTACCTGTTGCCCCTCTTTGGAGAGAGGATGATTGAGGTGGATAAAAATGGCGCGACATGTCTTCACTATGCAGTTGTCGGTGGTAGCCTCCCAGTGATGAGGTACCTCATGGACCAGAGTGGATTTGACCTCAGTTTAAGAACTGCAGTGAGTTGTAGAGTCGTACATGACAGTGTGTGATTTGTTCTTTACGATGTTATGCGTTTGATGTACAGTATTTTATCCAAGAATTAGGCACTGCCACACATGCACTTCAATACACACTACACACACACACAATCACACATACACCCACACAGGTCGTACATGTATCACACACATTCACACGTATCACACAAACTTGCCACACACTACAACAGTAAACAATGTACTGTAGCTATTGTACACACACTCACATGCAGCCCAACAGCACACCACCACCAACATTCAGTTCATTTACGTTCAGTTCATTTGTACAAGTTGTTGGCTGTGTACTGTATTGATCACGTCCCACCCAATCCTCAGGGTGGTCGTACCCCACTGATGTTGGCAGCTGAAGAGGGTCACCTTCCATTGGCCAGACTCCTGGTGGAGACATACAAGTGTGATGTAAATGAGGAGGATAGTAAAGTGAGTGGATGGGAGCTAATGGGAGAAGTGAGTGAACTTGTGTTAGTTCCCACATGTGACCAAGTGACACAGGAAGCTGGAACACAAGATCGCATTTCTTATGTTTGATTGTGATTTGGGATGTGTATACCTCTCAAATACCCACTAGTAAGTGTGTGTATGTGTGAGAGTTACATGTGGAAATTGCACCTTAGTTCAAAACATTATAACGGGACAATGGATGCTGAAAATTTGCAACTGTAAATCTGTTAAAAGCTGCACTGAACGAAAGGTATCTGCCATTTGAAACCAAATACAGCACAATAATGCATGCCAAGATGGGTAGTTCTCCTCGTACCAGATCCAAACCATAGGGTTGAACTTGGCGTAGGTTTTGATGAGATAATCTGGCCTATTGTTGAAACTACTCATACCCAAGCCAGCTGAGAAACTCTCACTTCGTTCAATAGCGTTACCTTTACATTATTTCAAGCACAGTTGATACTTTCAATGTGAAAGTCGTCCATGGATTTGTGTTATCCATGCAGGTGACTCGCAGAATGAGCGTTATATTACTGTACGTGAATTGTTGGGTGTGTGTTTGATTTTGACAATGCTAGTGTCTCTACTACTGGCCACAAACAGTACCATACCCCAGGGTTTGTATAGTGGCACACTGGTGCCTTTGATCCACCCCACACCCTGTCACACACACCAATGTGGTAGTGAACAATGTGATGTGATGTGGAGGGTGAGTGAATGGTGAAAGTGGGTATTGGAGGAGGCAGCATATGAATTCCTTTTGTCACTGTGTGAATATCATTTGATTGTTCTCTTCTGTAGTCATGGACACCAGTGATGTATGCTGCATTGAAGAACCACCTCCCTGTACTGAAGATGTTGGTGGAACATGGGGGAGATGTGTTTCACAAATCACAAGTGAGTCACACTCATCAGTGTGTGCCCACAACCTAATACAACATTCCATTCATGATACTAACCATGTACACAGGGTTCATCCACTGCCCTTCACTGGGCTGCCTATGGTGGATCCCTTGAGTGTGTGGAGTACCTGTTGCCCCTCTTTGGAGACAGGATGATTGAGGTGGATAAAAATGGCGCGATATGTCTTCATTATGCAGTTAGAGGTGGTAGCCTCCCAGTGATGAGGTACCTCGTGGACCGATGCGGATTTGAACTCAGTTTGAGAACTGCAGTGAGTTGTAGAGTCGTACGTGACAGTGTGTGATTCGTTCCTGAGATGTGTCACGTACATACACTCACACACAGAATACATGGTACACTCTGAGCATACCAAGGTATGACATTTTTACATCAGACACGCATACGTATAAAGGGAGACTCTCATTCTTACCCTGGATTCTGCACAGTAGGCACCATCACTTAGTGTAGTGTAGCTCGTGTTTGTATCCTAGTTAACAGTACCTAATATATGGCAGTGCTCCTTGTGTGAACAGTGCACCATTATATGGCTGCACTGCCCCACAGTCTAACTCTGGGATAATTACGTATCTCTAGTGGTCACTCACACTTGCTGAGTACCAAGGACAGACTGTGTTCCACTCATAGGTGCACTTGTGCATTTGTACAGCCTTACCTTCTACTGCACATGCTGTCTATGCTTCCCTCTTGTCCAACAACACTGCCCGCTGACTTGTACAGAGCACGGAATGTCTCTTTGTCCCACTTGTGATGCCTTGTGAAGTGGCATTTGCGCTTGTACCGCTTCACATCCCCTGTCCACCATCTGTTACCTTTTGAAAATTGTGTGTAGCTTGTGTTTCTACAAGGGTAATGTCATGTCTACCAGTCTTCCTTCAGAGTGGCCAAGACTGCTTGCTGTTGTCTTGTGTGGGGGGCCATCAAGACATTGTCCATGAACTGCTCACAAAAGACAAAGTAGACCGGAATGTGGTGGACAATGTGAGGAATTAACCAGTTCACTGTCTCTTTGTCCACTGTGTCATAGTTTGTGTCCCACACTTGCAGGATGGTCGTGGTGCTGTACACATGGCATGTGAAGGTGGTCATGTCCGACTAGTGAAGACACTGGTGGAGGAGTTTGAGATGTCACCAGATGTCAGAGACAATGTGAGCATCTTGGCAACTTGAGCTGAATCCTTAGATGGGAAATGAGTGCCTTGTGGTGCGCTGGGAAAGCTTGAATAAGACTTTTATGTTGCAGTTTACTCTGTATGGAAGGAACTGTGTACTACGTAGCATTCACGAACTGGAAGTAGTGGAGATCATGTATTTGGTGGTACAACCATTCTCCTCTTGCCAGTCACTATGTGTTGGCTGTACCACTATATGCAGCCTATAGGTTTACCCTAACTAGCCCACTAAGTGCCTAAATGCCTAAGCTCCTTCCCACAGTGCCATTGTGATATATGTTAGGTTATACAGCTATATACAGCATTCAGTGTATTATTAGTAACATGTAATCTTTTCCAGTCTGTGCATGCATACGCTTGTGTGTGGCATTAAAAGCGGTCATCTGAATGGTTTACACAAGCATGTGACCGCAAACATGGCTGGCTGCTCTGGACGTCTGTACCTGTGCCTCACATGCGGTGTACACTTGCAAGGCAGTTTTGCTGTTACTTGTTCGTGTGAATGAGCTGTTCTGGCTGCCTGTATGCAAGTATTTTGCTTCGCTGTTTGGGTAGCTAGTTTTAGATGTTTTGGCTTTGGCATTCTGGGCTGATGAAGGCCCCACTCTTACCACAAAATAAGCTATTGCAATGGATTGATTGGTTGACTGCTCTTACTGTGGCACTACCTTGAAGACAGCTCCATCTGCTGCTGGAAAGGTACACTATTGCATTGCCTGCAGCACTGTGTCCAGTCTGCTTCTTTAGCTATGCTATTTGCTTACTGCTTGCCAGTAAGGCATACCTCAATTGTCACTGTTAGTTTGTAATGGCCCACTCCACCTATATAGCTAAGTATGTATACATTGTGCACATGCTTGTGAGTACATGTGCATGCATGAGTACAGCAGAGGCCTACAGCAGTGCAAACGGTAGCAGCACTATCCAGCCAGTGTCACTCAACTGCTGCCAATGTTGCTCGTTTGAAACCATCCAAATGGCAATAGATGGCTGATGCCGTCCTGCCACCGATGCAACACGGAGCGAGTGCAGCTGAAAGCTGTACTTGCTCATAGTAGTATAATATGCAGTAAGGCTTCCAGATTTGGCTAGTAGGTAGTTACTCGAGCACTTGCATAGCAATTCACTGTAATTCAGGACGTTTCGGCCATGTAGGCCTTCATCAGCTGATAAACAGTTTATCAGCTGATGAAGGCCTACGTGGCCGAAACGTCCTGAATTACAGTGAATCGCTACGCAAGTGCTCGAGTAGCTACCTACTAGCCACATTACATCCCGTAGCAATGAGTCTCTATGCTATCGCTTTCAGATTCCTTGGTCTGTACTTGTGCATCCACTTGTCTCTGTAGGCTGGGAGGACTCCTATAGAGCTTGCACCAGACAGTGCACGTGCTGAGCTACTCAAAGTTCTCCATCTGAAGAAGGACAGCAGTGTTCCCCAAAGTGTAGGTAGCAACTCCTCCCTGTTTGCAGAGGCCTTCTGTCTGGAGGATACTGGCAGGTACTGTGCATCACTATGGGAGAGAGAAGAGGCCAACATCTTGTACTTTAAAGTGGTAGTCACCTTTGACTCTAATGTCTGGATTGAGGTGAGTGTGTGCTTGTTATTGCTGTCCTAACTCATTAACAGCATTCAGTAACTGTTATTCCTTGATTAGATTCTGAAGAGACACTGGACTGGGTGGAAAATGCAAGATCATGTTGCCTCCTTAATGACAGCAGATCACATTGAAAGCAGTCTGACTGAGTACAGTGGTAGAGGTTGGAGTGCCTCAGTTGTTGGTGTAAACTGGGTAGGTGGTTCCCTTTGCTATGTGTGCGTATCTTCTTGGGTAAGTGTTCTTATTTACACGGGCTCCTGTATCACTTGTGTTAAGGTTATACCCGAAGACATTGAGTACAGAAAACGCTATGAAGGGGATGTGACAAAGCTACAATCTGCTGTGGAGGAACACATGTACCCTCCGGCCATTTCTCTTGAAGTTGAGTACAGTGAGGTGCCCAAACGTCTACAGTCTCCCAAGCGCATTCTCCTTCGTGTTCTTTGTGCCAAGCGAGAAGTCATGAACTTCCCAATAGACTTCTTTGAGGAGAAGGAAGGTGTGCCTTGATTGCACTGTACTCTTGTACGTACTTGTGTATGTCTGTTGGTGCTATTTTAGATGCACAGTAACAGTATGTACCTAGTGTCCTTCCAATAGACGTCACACCATATCCTAGATCACCATAATAGGAAAATGGTTAATCAAAACCGGCACTTTTGAAGGAGAGAAGGAGATATTGAGTGATATTTTGAGCATTATTAATGAATGCATAGTGATTATAGTTTGTGTACCATTTATCCAATTACAAGCACAGCTTGTGTGAAGACTGTGTCCAAACGAAAAGTGCCGTTCGCACTAACAACGTGATTGAACACTTCAATAATAGCAGCAACCAACAATACAACAGCTGCAAGGACTTACACAGGACTGATACACAGCTGCAACTCCTCTAATGGTCACTGGGTGCACAGTTCAGAGTCACACAGACTTAGCTACACATAGCTACGCACGAAGCTCTAGTAAACAGATGACACCAGTTCATCACAGCTTGTACCTGTGATGTTAAGATTTGTCTCTGACTTCATATTTCCTAAGTCCACATCGACTGTTTTCTGTGTCTGTACCCCTCAAGAAGTTGTTGAAATGTTGTGTATTTGAGACCATTGGAGTACTGTAGGCGTACCAATTTTTGCAGAATGTATATTTTGCGAATGCCCCTTGCCTGAGGATTTTTGGCATTTTATATCTGTGAAGCCCCTGGATGGCTCCTTTATTATGCACAAGTTACCTACACCTGTGGGGATCTGATGTCACTGAATGTTTCGCCTTGCTACTGCCACATTAGGGGAACGTTGCTAAAGGTGTCCCCATTCTATTTACACGTCTATGTTGGATCATGGGTGGATATTATGTTTACAATGATTTGAATGCTGAGAAACACTGCTTCCTGATTGCCCGTGCCCTAGAGAAGACACCATAACGCAAACCAGCACCAGTGAAGCTCGAATTCACTTCAGACTTGTTGCATGTTTGAAGGACACTTGTGGCTGCCAAAATATTAAAGAATGTCAAAAATCAGCAAAATGCATTAAGGTGTGATTTCTACTGGCAGCCTCGAAGCATTAACCTAAATCCAAAGGTTGAAGACTAGGTATCAATGACTCTGTTGTATTATTTGCTGAGCAAGTAGATTTCTATTTCCATGAACCCTTTCCAATAGCCATATTTAGTAATACAGTTTGTTCTGCATTTCTTTGTTGGCATTTGTAGCTTTGAACTTACATTGGTAGTAGTGGTAGTATTTTGATATTCCATATGTTTAGCTCCAAACAAAAATTGGTCGCGTAAAATTGAAGATTTTGTGATTTCATAGCATGTATACAGCCTCTTTGAAATGCAACTGTAGATGCATTTGCAGGCACGAATTTTACTTCTATTACAGAGAAACAGAATTATAGTACTTTCATGTGTCGAAATGATATTCATGATAGCTAATAAATATTATTTATTGCAATGGAAATATGATATTTGTAACTAAACAGGCTCACAATTACAATGAAATTGTGATGCTATTTGATAAGAGTAATCACTACTTGTTGAGGCACTGGTTGAGGTAGTCCGGCCCGCTAGACCGTCCCTTCCTTTCCGCGCCTACCGGACACTTACGGGATGGTCTAGCGGGCCAGACTATGATTGAGATACAAGTTGCAGAGAATGCTGCCCACCACAAGTGCATGTAAGTGGAATATTTGTAACAACTGACCAAGAAAAAACACCGCTATTGCTGCACCAGATTGCAGAATGTCAAGTGGGACCACCCAAGGGACCAGCATGGGCACAAATTGGAGTGGGATGCAGCAACCATAGAACTGCATGTATTGGCATGATTTACAGTTTTGCCCTTGTGCAAATAGCACTGAACCCCCATGTATGCAAGCACTTTGTACTTGGATAGATGTGATAAAGCAATATTCCGTATACTTATATATCTACATAGTTACCCAATACTGTACTAGTATAGCTGTAGTCTGCTTGTTGCAATGATCTGTGTGTTGCTATATTTTCTTGTCTAATGTATGCATGCTGATGAAGCCCAAAGTAAGTTTGCTTTCGTATCCATGCAGCACCTCAGAAACCACCCTCATGGCTACCTAACTATGAGGAGGCAGTGGCAAAGCAAGGATGTGTAAGCATCACTATCAATCGAAATATTTTCATGGGTCCTCCAGCCGTGGGCAAATCTTGCCTAAAACACCTACTTGTCCACGATAGGCCCAAAAAAGTCAAAATAAGCACTCCTGTCATGGCAAAGCCAGATGTAGTTTCCATTACTGCAGAGAAGTGCGCAATAGAAGGAACCTCAGTCTGGAAGCTACTCTCTGATGAGGAGATGGCCAGATCTATCAGGTCATCCGTCCTTAACCGTCAGTACCATGCTACTGTGACAATGCCTGATGTTCGTCCAGCATTGCCAGAAGTTCGTCCAGAAGACTCGCATACTAAATTTGTACAACCAGTGATTGAAGTTGATCGACCTACTGTTGTCAGTAAAAGTGCTTTTCATTCCTCACACCATTCCCAGCCTTCGGCACATCTTACGAAACAGCCTTCTGCTCAGCGTACAAGGCAGTCTGTATTTCATATAGCACACTTAAGCCTCATGCGTGACCATGGTGGAGAACTAGAGACTGAATTACAACTGAATGGTGCCAGGCTTGTGCACTTGCTTGACACTGGTGGGCAACCAAGTTTTCAAGATGTCCTTCCCCTATTGTTGGACATCCCATGCACTTATGTGCACGTCTTCAACACAGCCAAGGACCTCGATCAGCCAGCACCAATCACGTACCGACCAAATGCAATCACAGAGGTTAAAACATCATCAGGTCCTGAGACAGCTTGGGAAATGATGCTGCGATCTCTGTCCAGTGTGCAGACCTTGGTATACAAGGTACCCAGCAATGCAGGTGCATTACCAATGGATATGCACTTGCCGACGTTCCGCACGGTTCTAGTTGGTACATTCAAAGATCATTTAATTGAGAAGGGCAATATTGCAGAAGTTTCTGATAACATTTTCAAGCGTATTGAACTGTTAGAGCAAAAGCCGTATTATTCCCACATAGTCCCTGATGCAGATGGTAGGCTATTTTTCCTTGTGAATAATATGCCACATCATAATCTCTCAGAGCGCATCCAGGCAGATCAGGCTACTATTAATAACCTCCGTAAAGTCCTCTCCCATCCTGATGGTGCCCTGAAGGCCAAGATACCTATTGGCTGGTTTTACTTTGAGATTGTGTGCCGAAAGGTTAATCAGAAATTCTTCCCATTCAGTGAGCTATTGGAACATGCTCGAGAAGTAAAGGGTGTGAGGTCTGCAGATCCAAGTCGTGAGTTTCGTAGCCTTCTGCAGCTATTTCACTTCCTTGGTGTCTTCACTTTCCTTAATCACACAGATGTCTCTGACACAGTTTGCACAGATAGCAGTGCATTCCTAAGGGAAGTATCAAAGCTGCTGGCAGTCGATTTCATCAGTGCTCCAAAGTGTCATTCACTCAAGTTGTTTAAGAAAACAGGTGTTCTGTCCTTGGAGAAGGCTCTTTACGATGAGCTTGGCATCTCCGGCGAAGTGGATGCAGCGTGGATGTTGCGTTGTCTATGTCACCTTGGCATAACTGCGCGCTTATCACAACCTGGTGATGTTAATCCAAAGTACTTCATGCCTGCAGCACTTCCTTCAGGAGACACCAGTATTGGTGCAAGCCATAGCTCCTGTTTTAGTGGCAGCGTAGCTCCACTCCTTGTGGCATTCAAATCCACAGAACATGCCATGTTTTCCACTGAAGATATGCCACAGGGAATATTCCCTCGCCTAGCTGTGGAGCTGGCTAATAAGGGCTGGAAGCCAGTCCGAAATGGGAACACCCGATTTGCAATAAATTTTCAATGGGAGGAGTTGGACATATCCGTGCGTAAATGTGCTGGGTATATTTGCATTGTCCCAAATCTTTCCGTTACAGTAAACTGCACTGTAGCCAAGCTACATGAACGCTGCTGTGCAATTCTGTCCACATTTGAAGAAGCTCTACAAGCATCTGCTCAAGCACTATTTGGTACTACTTTTACTGACAAAGCAAAACCCCAAGTTGGCTTTTTGTGCACATGTGGGAACCCCACAACACACCCAGCTATCCAACGAGGGGATAGCATTGTCTGTAATTTGTCAGGGGATCGGCAAGTGTACTTGAAAAGCCAAAAAGTGTGGTTCTGTCAAGTTGAAGGAGCAGAGGTGAGTGTGCTGAAGTGCTGTACATACACGTCTACTACTGAAACTACCAATAGGACTTCTGAAGAACCCTCATTCAAGGTATACATATACAGTACACTGTATTTGCAAGCAGCCTCCAGTGATGCACTGATTAGGAATTAGTATGCAATCATATTTCACATTTGACAGATTGTTGAAATCATTTCTTCATTATTCCTTCAACCTATAGCTCCTACCCCACCCCACAAATTCAGAAATATTCCACTTGGTGGACACTGCTTCAAGTGGTAAAGGAGGTAGACACCTTCATGTTACGTACTGTATTGCACACATCTGTGTATGCTCACATGGATCTGCACTTGTCTGCACATTCTTGAAAGCATCAGCAAACTAGCTTTGTATGTAGTTGTAGTGGTTTTGCATAGTAACCATAATGGTATCCTGCACTCAGAATACTGCTAAGCCTAGTCAGTGACACACACCAGTTACAAGAGATGCTGTAAGTTGCACAGCAAAATGATCTGGTTGTGCCAGGGCAAAAGCTAGTTAGTATGTAGTTTTCATCCTTTTCCAGTGAACCACTTTTGTATGTATGTACCTTATACCTCACGTCACATTCTTCAATGAATTGGTAATACACATACAAACACCCCTTGCACATCAGTTGTGCATACTCAGCAATTTGCACCTTGCATGGAGTGTTGTTAGGCGTGATTACGGCTTAGTCATGGAAGTGGACATGTCAAACCTTGTGATTGCCAACACTTTCCATGAATAATATGTTGAATTAGTGTAGCTTTAGAGTATTCAATACTGTACTGTGTGTGATGCCATTTCAGAGATGTCCAGCATCCCTCGTCCAGTGTGTGGCCCTGGACCAACCAGTGGACAGCCCAAGATTCTGGGAGCTGGCTTAACTGGTAAGGAGCCTCCATCAGTGTGTTGGGTGCACGGCTCTGCTACTGTGCACATGTGTGTGTGTGTGTTTGTGTTTGATAATGTACTTTTATGCATTTCAGGGACTCCAAGTTATCCCAATCGTTCCGGTACCCCTACCCAAATCGACACTGAAGCTAACTTTACTGGTAAGGACCCTCTATTGTTCTAGATGGCTTTGATGCTGTGCATGTGTATGTATATATTGTCTTCACAGTGTCATTGCTTGTGCATGCTATTAAAGACGACACAGCTGGATGCACATTTCATCATCGCTGTTCTCCCATGTACATGTGTGTGTGTCCTTACTCTACTGTAGCCTCCTCTGTTGTGGCTGTGAATGTGCCTTCAGAGGAAGGTTCTTCAGAAAGACCAGATTTTTCAATATGTCAGGCTCCCACAACTAGAGGTACGTAACTGTGTGCGTGCGTGCGTGTCTGCACACGTGGTGTGTGTGTGTGTGTGTGTGTGTGTGTGTGTGTGTGTGTGTGTGTGTTTCAATCCCAACCTCCTTTGTCTGTCATTGTGTGCAGGTGAGAGGGAGGCTGTCCAGAGCATGTTTGAGGTAGCTCTCATTGACAAAGACCCTGTCCTCTCACAGCCAGTGCACTGTGAGTGAACATGTGTAGTTGTGTTGAGTTTGTGTGAAGCACTACAAAGACAAACTCGCTGTGATGGATGTGCTCAGATCAAAAGATTATTTTAGTAGTGTCACCTTTTGTCTCCTTTGCAGCTTGTCAGAGATATGCTGTGCTCTTCAGAAAGTATGTCAGCAGACGAGCTGCTGGCAGAGGCAAGGCCATCTTGGAGTTCCTTGGTCTTGACACTGAAACGATTGATCTCTGCTACCAAGATAACCCTCGTAATGAGGAAGAAGCTGTTCAGGATGGACTGAAAAGGTGGATAACAAAGCAAGGTGACCACTGTACCTGGCAAGTCCTTCTTGAAGCCATGAAATTTGCAAATATCACCCAACAACACTGCACAGAGCTTGTAGAAGAGCTCCATCAAATGATGCAAGGTGAGGTTACCTTTCCTTTGAAGTACTCTTGTACACAATGCCAGTTGTAGCCTTGTGTGTGTATTACGTACTGTAGGTGTGACATGTGCCCCACCTCTACACCTGTGTGATTGGTCTTATTACGTAGGTAACAAGTGACCAACCCACCAAACCAGTATCATTGCTTGTGCATGCTATTTAAGATGGCAAAATGGTCTAACTAACCTATCTCTGCTTCATAGCTATACAGTAAATCAGTAAATATTTGTGCATAATTTCACATGTTCTTGCTCCTCATGTGTTGTGTCTGCATTTGGTGCACTACCTTGATCTTTCTCACCACTGTCCGTGTCTTTGTGGCAGGCACTGCTGGAGTCATAGTGACAGCAGTGCAGTCCAGTTTTGTGAATGGTGGACAGAGGAGTGTGCCAACCAATGTGGAGCCATTAGCAAAGAGACAAATACTCACAGAGGAAGTAGCTACAGACAGTAATGTGTACAATCAAACACAAACGGTAAGTATCAGTCTTGATGAGTACCAAGGATAGGACTTAGTCTGTCTACTAACGTTAATTATATAACTGTCACCCTTCAAATGTGTTTCATGTAGCTTGTGTTCTAGCTGTTTATTGTCATGTCTACCAAAGTTCTACTACAAGACAGTAAAGTATTTGCAGGTTCTCCTCAGGGTTTAGTGCCAACAGTCCCTGCCCCCTTTACTTAGTCTCGCTTCCGCTTCCTATTCTCTCCGTGTGCATATTATTGTACAATTCACACGCTATTGTACAATAATAGGGGCTGGCACACGAGACTATCCTTTACTAGCGTCAGGGACCAACACCAGGACCTTACTGTTTGGGAGCAAACTCCCACCACTCAGCCAACTCAGTGGCCTTGGTATTGCTGGGGATTGATTGTCTCCATTGATGGATTAGTGAATTAGAGAATTTGAATGTTCCTCCTATCCATATTCTGTTCATGTGCATCCACTTGTCACTGTAGGATGGAAGGACTCCTATTCAGCTCGCAGCAGACAGTGGTCGTGCTGACCTCCTCAAAGCTCCCAGTCTGGAAGAGGACAGCAGTGCTCCCCAATGTATGTCATTTCACAACTAGCTCCTTACCACTGTACACCCACTCAGTTAATGAGCTCATCTCAGTCAGTAGTAACATGTAACATATCTACACATGCTCCATGCCTTCCTGTACAGCTGGATGCACATTTCATCATTGCTATTCTCCCATGTACATGTGTGTGTGCCCTTACTCTACTGTAGCCTCCTCTGTTGTGGCTGCTTGTGCACCTTTAGAAGAAGGTTCTTCGGAAGGACTAACTCCTGTGATACATCAGGCTTTTGCCGCTAGTGGTAAGTGTGTGTGTGTGTGTGTGTGTGTGTGTGTGTGTGTGTGTGTGTGTGTGTGTGGTGTGTGTGTGTGGTGTGTGTGTGTGTGTGTGTGTGTGTGTGTGGTGTGTGTGTGTGTGTGTGTGTGTGTGTGTGTGTGCATGCATGCATGTGCATGCGTGTGTGTTGCGTGTGCATATGTTGTGTGAAGCATGCACCATTGACCAATTCAACAAGCAGCAACATATGTAATGGCCTTGTTTAGCTTTGGATGCATTCTTATAGTCTTGCTTCCAGACCCTATTTCTCCATGTGCGTATTATTGCACAGTCACGCTAGTGTGCAATAATACGCACATGGAGAAATAGGGTCTGGAAGCAATACCATAGGAATGCATCCAAAGCCTAACAATGCCGCTACATATGTTGTCGCTCTTTGAATTGGTCAATGGTGCATGCTTCATAGAACATATGCACACACACACACACACACATTATTGTATTATTGCACAGTCACACTAGTGTGCAATAATAGAGGCTGGCATGCAAGACAAGCATTCTAAAGAGCCCACCTGTGGTAGGTACGTATGTACTGGTATATGTACTCAAGTGCATTCGCCAGTTACGTTTAGCTAAGGTAGAATGTTTATCAAAGTTAAAGAATGTATTCGTTGTGCTTACATGAAATACAAGAGGAAGATGACAAACATATGAATGCAAAGAAGGCACAAGAAACTGAAGCAACACACTTGTGTAGAATAGGTGCACTGAACCTTGACTTCAGCTAGTTTGGTTGGATGTTGGACTCCTTTTAGACTGTGTCACATCTTCCCAAGCCACAGCTTGCCGTACTCTCAAGTGTCTGATTCATTGTCAACAGAAACTGCACCTGATTTGCATGTGACTGCTACACATTTGTATGTGTTCCATTGTATTCATTCTCACTACTGTGCTGGGAATGTGATATAAATGTACTTGAATTTGGAGGAGTTCTTTGCCTGTCTCACTGCAGTGTCACAGGTTCTTGAGAAGTACGAGGATGAGTTTTTTGAAGTGGTGGATGCCAATTTTAACCTGCTTAAACTGAAACGTAAGAAGGTGATCACTAAACGTCTCGTCTTGAAGATTGAGAGTGCTGATGATGAGAATGCCAAGGAAATACTGTTTGATCATTTGAAGTGTAACGCTGACATGGCCAGTCTGAGGGAGTACTGCAAAGTGGTCATTGCAGCAGACGCTTATCCCAAGATGCAAGAACTTGGGCAGAAGATGTTGAGTGAACTGCCACCAGAAGGTTTGTTGGAGTGTGTGTGTGTGTGCCTGTGTATGTGTGTATGCATGTGCACACACAGAAGTGAATACATGTCGAGTGCTTGGTGTATTGGCAGGTGCACTGCTTTGTTATGTGACAGTTTGTATGTCCATATATGGTAGGCAGTGTGGATTGTGTGTACTTGTATGTCTGTACATGTGTGTATTACGTAGGTGTGGCAATGTGTTCCACCTCTTCACCTATGTGTTTGTTTGTTGTTCCTTATTAGGTAACAAGTAATCAACCCACCAAACAACAGCTGTGTTCTCGTTTCAAGGAGTAACATGTTTACTGGTCAACGTTGAATTACACAGTCTGTGTGTTGTGTGACACATGTGCCTAGCACTGCCCCTTTGTAGTGCAGTGTTTTATTCACACTACTGCATGGTTTTGTATGGATACACTTACATGATTCTAGTTATAAACTGTGTGTAGACACCTCTCAAGGTTACATTGTACAGTGTGTTTGGTAGCATGTCCCATGTCTTTATACATGTTGTATATTATTTTACATCATTATTTTGAGGTAGTAACTTTCATCCTACGTATGTATATTCTGTATACACGTGTGCACTTTTTGCATCTGGGTCATAATTTTTGTATTGCATGCATGAACATGATTTTGTGAATGTTCCAAATCAGTGTGTGTTTGTATAATTGAAATCACCTGTTCTGTCAATTGATCTGTGGCAGACAGTCATGATCATGCAATTATTCTATAGTTCTATAGTTACATTGTCTAACTACATTAATATATATAGTTACATTTGTAGTGGATATGAGCGATTGAGTCATGCAGCTGATCGTGATCATGAGCTCTATAGCTAGTGCAGGAGAGAGCTCATGATCAATTGCAAGACATATAATTATAGTACATGCCTGGCTAGCAGCTGGCCTGCGTTGACTTTCATATATCTAGCATAGTATATACAGTATATCAGGAATATTAATTATTCTTGTGCCTCAATCATACCTGTATTGTAGTCAACATAGTGCATGAAAATGCACTTCTCCCCTGACCCATTTTTATATTCTGATGTCGTGTGTGAGGCTACATCTCACACACGACACTACATCTCCCACAGCTGAGAACCATAACATGATCATGACATGCAGTGGACTTCATTTTAGACTGTATGAATGCAATATTTGATCTTGCTAGCGCTGAGCTATATGGCTGAATCTGATTCACAAGTTGCCCATACAAACCACACACACACACTCATGTTTGCTCCACCACATGGCTGCAATGCCTGCATGCCCAATACACAGCTGAAGAGTGTCATGTTCACCTATTACGCTTGTACACTCTATATCCTCATTACCTGAGTGCAAACAGTATTATACACAGGTCCAGGACAATGTAGTGTCCTTGAGATGTTCCATCTTACAAAACAAATTAAAACAGGTTTCAACAATTCAGTAAACACATACAAGGCCATGAGCGTTTGGAATAGTTCAAACAGCATAGCTGCCACCCTCAGTGTCTTCAACTATCCCCATGCTCTCCAAACGTGATTGCTTCCTAGATCTTGGTCGGTGTGATGGAGGAGGAGACGACTGGCTTGACGAGGAAGCAGTGGATTTGAGGGATGAAGAGGACAGACGATCAGATGCTCCTTGTGTGTTACTGCGATGCTTCCTTCCAGAATCTACAGACTTCCGGTGCTGTCCCGAGTGTGTCCTTCGCAGAGGGGGGTTCCCCTGGAACTTTTGCACCATTGCTGATACCTTAGTGCTCTGCTTCACCGCTGCAGTGCTGCTCTCCTCATCCTTATGGGGAGGGAGGGAGACTGAGGGTTCACTGGAGTACTTTGCACCCACATCTACAGCCTCATCTGGGGGAGGTCCCTTCTTCACATGACTGTTGTTGTTGTTGTTATTGCCGTTCCAACACATGGCGCTGTTCAGTGCTACCGATTGTATACGAGGACTGGGTGAGCTCTCTCCTCCAGAGGAGGCTGATGAATCACCAGCCTCAATTCTGTGCATAGCGTAAGCAGGGTCTCCTTGTCTTTTAGCATTAATCTGAGGAGGAGCCCCTTCTGAGAGGGATGGATTGTGTTCCACAGCCACTGGGTGGTGTCGCTCATTGCCTTCCTCTGCTGTGGTTGTGCTCACAGTTTTGGACCACTCCTCCCCGGTGCTGCAGCTGCTAGTGGCGCTGGTCGGACCAGGTGGTGGCACTTGCGGTGCTTCCTTGTCATCACCTTTTCTTTCTGGTGGATTGACCGCCTCCAGTGGGGCTGTGTGCTCTTGGTCGGCCATTTTGTCACTATGGTAACTACTGTGTTCACTTGGGGTAAATACCTCATCTTCTTCACCCATACTTTCCTTCCCTTTGCTTTCATCTTCCTTGTCCTCACGTTTGTCTTCCTTGGCTTCCTCAGAACTTGCCTTTTTTGCCTCTGAAGTACTCTTCGCCATTTGTGCCAGTGGGACAAACGGAAGATAGTCAAATGGTTTTTGTTCCTTGCCTTGCTTGACTTTTGATCTCAGTTTAACCAGCTCTGGGTCACTCCTCTGCAGACTGGCAGGCATGGTGCCACTGACCAGCTTTGGCTCCATGTCGAGATCAAGGATGCATGGGTCGCTCTTATAGTTACGCTCAGAGATGGGCACGAAAGGCATGTAATCTGCTGCCTTCTTCTTCAATGGGGGACTACCACTGGATGTCTTCACTTTTGGGGGAGCCAGGCCAGGAGTGAAAGGCACGTACACCTCATCTCGCTCCTCTTGTCTCGTTTTGGGTACTACCTCAGGCTCGGAGAAGACAAAGTCATCACCCATCGTCTGTCTCAGTTGCTCATAGCCTTGTCGATCTTTAGGATGGGTGGGGCAGGTGGGCGAGGTCAAGTTGGGGAGACTGTAGCTGCCGCTGGTTGCAGTGGAGCTATTGGAGTTTGCCAACATTGCTCGGGTTTGGTTGTAGTTGACGTACTCTGCATGTCCACTTGCATCTGCTGACACAGGCTGCTTGCGTGGGTACTGGAAGTTGGCATAGTCGTGCAGTGGTCTACCGTCCATGGTGTCTGCGCTGGCTGCCCTCACAGTGGGGGAGGGAGATGGCATGTCTGTGTGCGTGAACTGATAGTGTAGGTCAGTCCACCTCTTAGCCATCTATATGTGAGGGGGAAGGCCAGAGGTTGAAAGAGGAAGAGAGGGGGAGACAAGGAGAGTAGAGAATGGGGAAGAGGCGGAGAGACACAGTAAATGGCACAGAATATTAAATTCGATGAATGCACTTTCTAGCGTAAGAGAACTGCCCATTACTCTAACATACTGAATTACTGAACACATTCAACTGTAACATGGAACGGTACATATGATACAGGTTGCTCTCTTACAACAGAATACAGCACTATACCCTTCCGTACACAGCAGTGTTACAGGGCCACTGTCAATACATTAAACTACTTACAGCTGTGTGGAATTCAGCCTGCTGTGCAAGCATCTCCCCAAATGTTGTCCGAAGGTCAGCAATCAATCGACTGTGCAGGTAACTGAACTCGGCAAGGACAATGTTGCTGAGGGCTTCACAGTACCCCTTGGTCTTCACAGCCTCCTTCTTCTACAGACAAAAGGAAAGTAAAACATATGACTGTGATACCTCCATGTTGGCAATACATCTGTGCATGTGCACACACTGGACGTCAGTGAGGGTACATGTGTATATGTGGACTTACAGAGTCTTTCTCTTTGCTGTTCTCGTACACCTTCATGGCTTCTTCATGCACCTTAACAACACCCTATGGAGGGGGGAGGGATGGAGGGGATAGGGAGAGTAGGGGGATGGGGAGTGGAAGGGAGGAGCTGATAGAAGCTCTGTTGCTAACTGCATTAACATGTACAAGTATTTGAACCCACCTTCCCACATACCAACCTCAGCACATTAATCTACTTATGCGACTACCCCACACATCCATATCTACACACGCACACGCACACACACACACACACACACACACACACACACACACACACACACACACACACACACACACACACACACACACAACCAATGGTGGAGGGACTCACTGGTACAGTGTGCAATATCCCACTATAGTCCTGTAGCAGACTGACAGTGGACTGCTCAAGGATGTCCTGCTGGAAGGAACAGCGCTGAGCAATCTTCTCAATGCCTCTACCAAGTGCAGCAACATCATTCACTAGACTCTGGAACCTGTGAGCAAGGGAGACACCACAAGGATTGCTGCATTGTATACTTACTCCTCCATCTCTCACACACAACACACACATGCACTCTTTTTGTGCCCGGAGGCTAAGCATAAAGTCCTGTGCATGGCCTCACTCTTTGTTGTCTGGCTGCCAGCCCCATGAGAAGTCTGCTTGGCCGCTGCTCTCCTCCAGCTCGGCTGCTGTGCGGTGGATGCCTTGAGAGTAGAGAGTCAGAGTGCCTGTGCTTTGTCCTGCTATCTTTTTTTGTTGTGCTGCCATGGAAGCAACAGCCTCCTCTCCCCGTGCTATCCTGCCCAAGTCCCTACCAACCTGTTGCAGTGCTGACGTCATGTCTGCAAACATAAGCAACCAGTTAAAAGACACAATTCCTTTTCATGATCTCGGTATTAGCAAGCACACACGCTCGCACGCACACATGCACGCACGTACGCACACACACACACACACACACACCATGTCCCACCAACCTCCAGTTTTAGTCGCCATGTCCTGACATGACTGCTGTAAGGCCAACAGGTTGACATCCACTAATCGAGTGAAGCCTGAAAAACTGTCTACAGTGGCTAGCCTGAGGCAGCAGAGGGGTGAATGGAGACAGCTGTCAGTGATTGTAACTCAGTGAACAAAGCTGCAGAAGGAGCCCTGCAGGTGC
>OZ025876.1:6912292-6914792 GCA_964019415.1 Ianthella basta | reverse complement strand
AAGAGGAGAAAGAGCGGTACAAGTGAAAACGTAACCTTGTTACTGGGGTAGCCAGCACTGGAGGGAGGTGCTGGGGCGCATGCACACCCACTCACCTTTAAACCCAGTTCTACTTCATTCGTAGAATCGAAATTATAAAGAACTTCTGCCTTCCACTCTGCCATACTTTCCCGCCAGCCGCTGACACTCAAACTAAAGTGCAGAGTTCTTCCTCTGAATGTACATGTAATACACACCCTTTATACGCGTTCAATACGCAGCCATTTTACAGGAAGTGATCCAATTACGAAGGAATTAGTATTAATGAAATTACAGCCATATCGAATTCGAATGTACGTGCAAGTACATGTGTGTTCGTGTATGCGTGACTTGATCTCCACCACCGAATCAAACCATACCCTACTTGGGTTTTGGTCCATCCGAGATCTGCAGTGACAAGGACAACTCAAATGCAAACACTGCTATCAAATGTACACTACACTACCCTCCACGACCACCTGATGTAGTCAAACTAACAGTGTACTTGTCCCACTTCTTCTCTGGGTCGTACGCCTCCCATCGGCTGGCGGGGAAGATGTGCTTGTTACGCTCGTACCAGTTCCTCATCACCACCTTGCCAGCATGAGACTGAAGGAGAGGAAGCGGTCGGACGGAGGGGAGGGAAGTGAAGGGTGGACAGAGCACTCTGATCATCAGCTAGTGCAATGGGACACACTCACTATACAATACATGGTGAGTAAACATGCATGTGTGTTGCATGTGTGTGGGTGTGTGTGTTTGGGTGCGCAGTGTGCTGCAGCTCCCTTTCACCTCGTCTTTCTCCACTTTGGCATCATTGACCATGCGAACATCCTCGTGAACGTCAAAGGCGAAAAGAGGCCCGCTCTTTCCCCTTGCCTTGTTCACAATGAAGTCATAGAAGGAATAATGCTGCACACACAATCAAATAGAAAGACAAGCAGACACAAAAGTGACAATATGATAGAGCTGCTTCACACAACAGAACAGAAACATACGTAGGGGTACTCTTCATATCAGCACTAAACGCCTAACACTTCTACTATTACTAATACAGCACACTAGTCCATGTTCACATGTATCATATAAAGTGTGGAGATGGGACACGTCTTGATGTTCTATGCAAAGAAACTACCTAGATAAACAGAAGAATGGCTGGACAGAAGGACAGACAGACAGACAGATCTTTGAACTTTGGTGCTGCCACAAGACATGGATAGATTCACACAGAGATAAATTCACAAGGACCACACAAGGGGTTCCAAAAATAGAATCACAGCGATGTCATGAAACCATAAAGGAGATATATTGACATTTTAGATCAAAGTACAGTGGAATTCAAGCCACTAAGACTGTCTGCAATCTATTGGACAGTTCCCACACAGACACAGTGTTTACAAAGGTCAAGAGATATGAAGGTATCCAGTTGCCTTTACAGTGGTTAGTGACTGGTGACGTCAAGTACAGTAGGTAGGCTATGTGCCTGAAGGCAAATCCAAGTGATCTTACCAAAGACTCAACCACACACACACACACAACACACATCCACACACACACACACACACACACACACACACACACACACACACACACACACACACACACACACACACACACACACACACACACACACACACACACACACACACACAAACACACACAAGGTGGTACGTATACCTGTGGAATGATCAGGTCCTCTTTGATATACATCAGCTGATCTGCCGACACTGTCCTAATCAAAACAACATGAGAAGGAATACAACAGGACAATGAAGAGGGAGTGGGAGGGAACAGTAGTAATAACAAGTACATATTCTGTACAAACACAATCACCTCCTCTTGCTCAATAATACTTCAAATGCCACACTAAACGGTTCAATACACTTACAAATGCAGTCTACCATCATACAAAAGTGTGTTAAGACATGGCCAATACACAATATGTGCACTGTATAGTACAGTACAGTACAGTACAGTACAGTACAATACAGTACAGTACAATACAGTACAGTACAGTACAGTACAGTACAGTACAGTACAGTACAGTACAGTACAGTACAGTACAGTACAGTACAGTACAGTACAGTACAGTACAGTACAGTACAGTACAGTACAGTACAGTACAGTACAGTACAGTACAGTACAGTACAGTACAGTACAGTACAGTACAGTACAGTACAGTACAGTACAGTACAGTACAGTACAGTACAGTACAGTACAGTACAGTACAGTACAGTACAGTACAGTACAGTACAGTACAGTACAGTACAGTACAGTACAGTACAGTACAGTACAGTACAGTACAGTACAGTACAGTACAGTACAGTACAGTACAGTACAATACAGTACAGTACATGTTAGTCTAGCCGCTAGCCCCTATTAGTCATCATGTGCTGCTAGACCCTACTTTTCATCCATCCCTGCACACAATGACAAAGTAGGGGCTAGTGGCTAGACTAAGTATAGGCATAATGGTTAGGTT
>OZ025876.1:6877292-6907292 GCA_964019415.1 Ianthella basta | reverse complement strand
CTGAATTTGGCTCTGTGAGATGGGGAGTGAGTATGCTCAGACTGTGTGCGTGTGTGTGTGTGTGTGTGTGTGTGTGTGTGTGTGTGTGTGTGTGTGTGTGGTGCACTCACTATTCGCAGTGGCTCCAACACTGAGTGGTGAGGAAACTCCAAATGAGTTGTGGAAACAAGTGCCTGGCGAGTCACATGTCAAGAGGGATTGAGGAGAGAGAGCAAACACACACTCGAACCACTACATTAGATACACTGGCAGAAACACAACACAACAACAAACAACAACACAAAAACAACACAGATACAACAAACATACACCAGCAACAACAAGCGTATGCAACACACACACACACTATATATGTACAGTGAGACCTCCAATAAAGGACACTTCAAAAGAGGACAAACCTCCGAACAATGGACAAGCTGAAGGTACACTTGTATACACACTTTATGCAGAATAACCTCCGAAAGAGGACAACCTCCGTACAAAGGACAAAGTGCTGGGTCCAAAGCATGTCCTTTATTAGGAGGTTCCACTGTACGTAGTTTGTAGACAACTCCACACAGCACAAGGAGTGCACACACACACACTACATGACGGAGAAGACAATCACTGCTCTGGTACAGCACAAATCTGCTCTCCTCTGTGCACCTGCAGCTCCAGCCCCTTGAAGGACACCAATGCGTGTAGCCCAATCCTGCTCCACGACCCACCAAGCTGCTGTTGGACCACCCGCTCAACATTGAGACTTTGCCGCACCATCATCAGCAGTCCCTCAGCAGTGCCGGGACGAGGGTAGAAGTGAAAGTCAAACCTACAGTGAATGAAGTAGAAGGTTGCTTGAAGGCGGCACAGAAGTGGCTGCTGTGAGTCAACTTCACCACCAATGGGGCCAGTGCTCTCAAACACAAGACATCTCTACTCTCTACAGTTACAATTGGACTACAGAAGAATTGTTCATGCCATATAAATATTGTCAGCTCTTTGTTATTCCATTCATTGTGACCATATACAGTGTCTCGGTGACCTCTGTATACAGACCGCATACATATGGGACTACTCAAAGCAGCTTGTTTAGTGGTCTTATTTCTCAGGTCTCACCACAATTGTCATCATGGTAATGACTTACTCCTCTCCAAACTGCTCCTTGAAAAGCACCATTATTCTATCATCACAGGAGAACTCTTGCAGGCAGACAACATCAGGGGGACCGGCCTTCCTCAGCAGTTCAACAATCCCTCGGTGTCTGGGGAGGAACTTGTCGGGGTAGAGGGCCTCTCGACTCGTAGACCCACTGCACGTGTTGGAGTCATGACAGTGGGCACTAGTCAGCCACACAGAACATCACTTCTATTGTACATACACACAACATGGTCAACATGGTGGTGACGTGGCTGTAGCTCAGTCTCTACGACGTCAAGTGAACTGGAGTGTTTGTGAGCTTGTAAAGCAATAGGGGCCAATTGTATGACGTCTCAACCACAAGGGTCTTCATCAGCTACAAAACTCCACAGTAGACAGCTGCCATTGACCAGATATTGTACACTATGCATGTATCTATGAACTGACAAAGACGTTCGCAGTCTTACTATTGCGTATGAGTCCTGTTGCTGAATGACCAAGCTCACTACCGTACAAGTTCACGGCCAATGCAGCATATAACTTGTGATAGCATCCTGTGTGGGCTAAAGGCATACTATGTTTATCCACAGAGTTCATTTGGTTGTACATGTGATGTGTACACCAGCTGCGCCCTATGATCTTGCAATTCATGTGGCAGTCCTTAGTGCATTCATGCAGTAAAAGTACAGTATAGAGATAAACTCAATGACCAGTCCATAAACAGTGAACACACTATGTTGTTAACAATTCATACATCCACGTCAAATCCCACCAAATGCATTGTTCAGCACATTACATTACATTCACCTGAAGCCTTGGAACTCATCAACATTCTGGCATACAACACTAGCTCAGGACACCACATTCACACACACACACACAGCCATGCATGTCTCCACTAAACACAGCCCATCATTTTACCTCGCAGTTCTTTCCCTCTTGTGGCAGGGGGCCAGGATGTTGAAGGTACCGATGCTCAGCGCCACCTTCTCCCCGGAGCTTACGTCAGCCTCAGCCATGGCGTACGGCGTGGCGCATCTCAGACAGTCTGAGTCGTTAGGGCGTATTCGTAGTCGACGTACTGTTCGAACACGACCTCGATGGCGCAAGCCGTAGGTCACATTCTTCCACATCGTCATTCTGATTGGTCGAGGAAGGACGATATTGCACAACATGTTGGATTGACGAATGAGGGTCTGTTGTTCGTAGTTCTCCGCGGATATCGCTGTCCTCAGTCCTCTGTCTGCCTTGGATCGCAGCCTCCTAAGTCCAACGTCACTGCGTTAGATCGTTGCTTCTCTAGCTCCTCGTATGGCCTTAGATCACACTGCGACAGCTCAGAATCCTTCAGAGTGCGTTAGATTGATGTAGCTAAGGGCTTTCCTAAAACCCTCCTAGGATAATCTTCAAGTCCTTGCTTGGCTTTGATCGCTCAAGGGTGGTGCTGGAATTACTGTGGGATTTACAGCGGGACGATTTCCCAGTTAGCTACAAATTGCCCCACTGTGACGGAAGTCCATTGATATTTGCTTACTTCGCAATCACCATACCTAGCTATTTGGCAGTGCCTCTGATTCGGCCACGCATGCAGTAGAACGTCTACACTGAAGCCCTGTCAATCTGATACATGTAACAGTGTATTGTCGGGGCGCCCCGTGTTGTCGCGACATGCAGGGTAGCGCCAGGAAGTATGTGGTTTCTCTTGTGACAACTTGCTGCCACATCATACGTACCTCGAGCTCAGTGTGCACAAATTTCTAGGTTATCTCATCGCTGCGGTCAGCCGCAATGGGGACCGGCCAGCAGCTTACCATGCTCCAACCGCACAGGCTTTGCGGTGCATATACGTATGGATAAAATGAAAGATTGCTGATATGCCATGGAAATATAATGTTCACCAGTGGGTGATATTAGACCAATTGGCTAGCAAGGAATTTAATTTTTGTGAGAAATGGCTTCATCGTTACCATTAGAAATACTAAGTCTCTTAACTCCCCGGACAAGAATACACATGCAGCTACATGTATCAGCTGTGGATACCAACAGTTGATGTAGACAGAATGTTGAACGCAACTATGTGCACTGTCAAACCATTAGACCAATGGCATGCAATTTGACAGCAATTACAAATAATATTGTAGACTCATTACAAGCAAATTCAGCCAGTAAATCTGCAGAAAATGCACTCTAAATGCACAAACATTTTGCCAAATGTACATCACAGTAGTGGTCCTATTCATTTATTAGTGATGCAAAGATATTGTCATACAGCGTACAAAAATCTTTGTCCAGGTATTGAATTTCATCATTCAGCTCAGCACTGGAAAGGCAGAGAGTTGGGAGGGAGAAGAGAAATAAATACCATTATGAACGAGCTATGTAACGGCCCTCAGGACGTCAGCCAGTGCAAAAAAGATTATACATTCAAGCTAAACTAATTTGCTATTGGAGCATCATGCAGGAACTCTAAGCAGAGGGAAGGTACAGATTCTACATTTTGTGGCGAGTTGCTACTTCCATTAACAGTCAAGTGTACGTCTAATGTTCATCAGCAACATACCCAACACATTATGCCCCCACCCCTCCCCTTCCCCTACTGCGACTGAGTTGTGTACACACAGTACATGTTACATAGCACACTGCCATTGTATGCAGACATACCCACCACCCAGTATAAAAGTGTGTCAACAGGCAGTTTCAGTGTGTCAGCAAATGGTGACTGTGTGTGATAACGACAGCATGTCAGTAGATGGTGACAGCCGTTTATAAAGAATTTTCATTGTGCGCTCAAAAGAGAGGTGTCTCTACTTCACCTTTACCCTTTAAAGAGACTTCACCACACATGCAGACCACACCTCCTAGCTGTTGTTAACTTCATCAAACTCCACTTACACTTGTCTTTGAGTCCTTTGCGAAAGTTGAACATGACTTTGATTGACAGAGGGAAGGAGAGCACAGCAAGCCCTAATCCACCGAGACCTGCAGGGTAACAGACAACCACGCAGAGAAGTAGAGAATATGGTAGCGTAAGCATATCTCTCACAGACGTGACCTACAAATTAAAACTACATACACTTACAAACACACCTGCAGCACCACACACCATGCCCTCACAGTCACGTACACACACACTCTACATCCTCACCAGCACAGACATTGTCACCACCATTATTGGCACTGTCCCCAATCGGGGATGCCTTCAACATGCACAGTACAATGTCATACATTTCATGGATCATGTAAGGAAAAGAAATTTCAGTCTGTTGAGTGTTGGCCATGGTGGTAAAGTTCAATGCATACAACACACACACACACACACACACACACACACACACACACACACACACACACACACACACACACACACACACACACACACACGCACGCACACACATGCATGCATGCGTGCGCACACATGCACACACAAACACACATGGTAGTTGTTCTCTGCAGCTAACTCACACAACAATAGAATGACAATTGCAATGATGGCTGTTGGATCAAAAATTTCAATGTCGACAACATTAGTAGTATGTGACCAGGAGACAGATGTCTGCATCATAACAAGGGGAAAACCCATCACCATGGTAACAGAAGGCAAGAGACAGAACCATGTAAATCATTACACAATGTCATATGAACTATTAGCAATTACAGTGAAACCTGTCTATAAACCAGTCACTTGCTGGTAACCAGATACCATATAAATGTTGCATACAACCGTGAGCATCTGTGTCCTGTATGTAACGCTGTGTGTGTGCTCATCACCGACTGTACTCACCCACACTATTCTGAAGACATAGTACAGTGCAGCTATTGCCATAGCAACAAGGGAAGTGATGGTGAGCGGTATCCACTCCAAATACATCTAGACGTGGAAATGGTAAGATGTTAAACACATTTGTGTGGCAGTCAACAGCGGGCCAGTCTATGGTCATATTTGGCCTCCATAAATAGGTCAGACCATAGAGAGGTCACTGTCCAGGTGGTCACATTACAGAGGTACGTAGATGACAATTCTGTCAAAGCTATTCAGCACCAGGGAGCTGGTTGATTTAGAGAGGTGGCTAACTAGTACAGAACCCATCTTAGACAGGTTAAACTGTACCCAACTCCACTGACAGATGGCTCTGAATGACAGTTTTGGTATGAAAGAGCTACGGTACACAGTATAATGGAAGCTGTAGCTGTAGACCCCATTCTCCTTTAATTAACTAAAATCAGATAGTGGTTTTCCGCTGGAATGTCCAATCCGTACTTCATAGCAAGGAATTGACAAGCAAATACAAAGACAACAAGAGTTTCATTCCGGCCTTCACAACAAATGTGTGTTGTCATATGTAAGTGTATTGATACATGTGTGGGTAGGTGATGCGATGTGCTGTGCTGTGCTGTGTTGTGTTGTGTTGTGGGAGCTCACGCCAACACTTGAAGTAACCCAGCCAATGAGGTTGATTATAACCAGTCCACACAGGATGGCCAGTTCAGCGGGGTGGGGAGCCAGCGGGGCAGAGTCCAGCGGTACCCGGGTGGCTACCATTAGAAACAGGGTCAACTGTGCGTGTGTGCGTGCATGCGTGTGTGTGTGTGTGTGTGTGTGTGTGTGTGTGTGTGTGTGTGTGTGTGTGTGTGTGTGTGTGTGTGTGTGTACGTTTTGTGTATTGTGAAAGAAAAAGAGAGAAAAGAGTTTTTACTTTTGCATTATCTGTTCCATTTGTGGCATACTCAAATACTATGCCATCAGTTGAATAGCTTACAAAGATCTCAAAATGCAGTTTCATCAGAGCTGAGAGAGATCGTGTCCAGCTGTAAGCTCCTACAGGAGACACCACACACAGGTTCGTACATCACCATGTCATGACACTAACACACAGGCACTGACACACAGACACAGTGGCTGCCCAGAAGAATGGTACACACTCTATCATTCTCCCATCACCCCCTCCAGTCTCCACACTTTCCCAACACTCCCCTTCTCCCTACACTCTTCACTCACTAAGCAGTGTGGGGTTAGCTCCAAGTGCATCAAACTGCAGTGACCCCATCCTGTGGAATACAGCTGCAGCTAGGATAATGCTTGCTGGAGAGAGGATGACAGTGATCACCAAACGGGACTACATCAAGGGATGGATCAAGGAACAGGAGAGGAGAGAAGGGTGATATGCACAAAGACATCTACCAGGCCTTCGGCTTCACAACAATTCATCTCCAGAAATAGTACATTGTCAATACACTCACAAGTCGCCAGGAGTCAGTTAGTCTTGTTGTGCTGTCTGCTCGTGTCGCCTGGAAGATGTAGTTGATGATCACATAGATGGCGATTCCCAGCACTGCCAGGGTGAAGGCCAACAGCTCAAAGTGGTGTTCACGAAGGAGTCCGTCAAGAACATAGTAAGTGGCAAAAACTGTAGTGAAGAGATAAGGTGGTTACTGTGACATTATAACAGGTGACAAGTGACAGATGACAAAGTATAGCACAATGCACACAGGGGACAGAACAGCTTAGTCCAACTGACATATGACACGATGTCAGTTCTATATACAATGGTGTCCACATGTTCACCTCTGACCTCAATGTGACCTCAACTCTATGATGTATGGCCAATCACCTTAGCTTCCATGTATTAGTACAAGTCATACAGCAGTTCAGCAGAAAGCGGTCTGGCTACCCGACACTAAGTTCAGCATTCTATAGCAAAGGCCACCACGAACATGAGTACAGCCAAACTCCAGATGGCTGCCCATGAACGCGAAACCAGAAGTTGAAACTGACCAATCAAACATGCTGTACCAGTTACGTCATACTGCCAGTCCCAAAAAGAATCTAAAAGTTACTAGTACGTAGTAATTGAAAATAGTTAACTGCAAATTTTTAACAGTGACACATTAGAACAGATTAACTCTGCAGTAGTTTTTCAGTATCGGAGCTGAATTACAAACTGTAGACAGTTGTTACTTACTAGGTTACGAGCGGCAACTGTACATAACTCGTCTCTATTCTATGACACGTGTCCGTATCCTAGGCAACACCTGCACTCTGTTCTGGATGTGCTTAGAAGAACTGTTACAACCTCTGCATCAGTTAAAACATGAAATACTCTACATTCATTTGTATTCTAACTTGTGCCTGTATGGGCCATATAAAATACTCATCCTCAGGTTATTATACAACACTGTACCACGAGGCCACATGACCACCCCCTACACTACACAGATGTGTAGTCACAAATGGTGCACTTACAGATGTTGACAAGGACCACAATCCCCAGCACTAGGTCGCTCTGACAGCTAAACGCAAACCCAGTGGATGTGGTCTCGTTGCAGAAGTTGCTGTAGAAGTGGTTCTCGGTCAGTGTAAAGTTGTCGCGCTCAGCAAAGACTACAACACTTCGGATGTTCAAAACGAGACCGGCAATGATGGTAGCAGCAGACACGGCCAGAAAGACCCACTCTAGCCAGGTGAACCGCTTCGGATTACGATACTGCGGAAATAGCACAGAGTAACACATGTACACGATGCACTAAGACAAAAGCAGGTAGAAAGCAAGTTTCACTTCTACTAAGGCTTCTTACGAAGAATGGTCCAAGCCAGAGGGAGAAGGAGGCACCCTTGGACCGCACCGGCTTTGCACTCTTGAGTGGTATCTTTTCCTCTTCATTGCCGTCCGACCTGAGTAGAGATTCTTGAACGTCAGCAGGAGGCTTGACGTCCATTTCGCATGTAGCGACATCCGCTGCCAGTCACGTGTAGGCCTATCTACAAGGGAAAGTCCCTAGCCCACGTGACGTGACAACGTGTGCTAACATTGAGAGAGGAGAGGGGCCATGTCCAGTTTCTTCCTGCCCGCGCGGCCTAACAAGAGCGAGAAGAGGCAGAAAGCAAAGAATCCACAAAAGGTAAAGTATTGATTTAATTTTCAGTGCAATACACTTTCGTGGCGTTTTCTTTAAGGGACAAGTAGAACGCGGGACACATCTCTTAAGAGTCTAATGATTAATGAGTACAACCAAGATTACAGCTACAACCATTTAGTACTACAACAGTCTTATTTACGATACAGTTTCACGATCTACGTAGCTGAGAAGTACTCTGCTTCGCAGAGATGATCAATGCTCTAGTCTGTGGAGCTTTGTCTCAAACACGTGTGTACTTCTGGTTTGCTGTGTATTTAGTGTGTATATGTGGTATTGTGTGTATGTGCAGGGGAAGTTGAAGAAGAGGCAGTCGACCAAGACACAAGGCACTAGTGCAAAGAGGCCAAAGTTGAATGAGGAGATCCACAGTGAATCAGAAGGGTGAGCAGGCAACACTTGTAAAGCTCACAGGCAACACTTTGCCAAACAGTGTGTGTGTGTGAACATCAATCAGTGATGTTTGGGTAGTTCAGCTTACCAAGTCCTAGTGGTGTGTATGTGTAGCTTCCAAATGCTCATGCCTCAAGTAGCTATGTGCGTGCGTGTTTAGTTATGTACGTGTCGTGTGTGTGTGTGTGATACACAGCCTTATTTGTGTAAGTATTTTGATGTGTGTGTGCAATTCTGTCTCACTTGCTGCAGTGAAGGGGAGGAGCAGGCAAGGACTGACTATGCCAGCCACTTTGCTGAGGAGGGGGAGGAGGAAGAAACTGCCCAGGAGAAGCGGCTGAGATTAGCAAAGCAGTACCTTAAACAGCTAGAGGAACAAGGTCACTTTCTCCCTCCCTCTTGTGTCACCCTGTTGGACTAGCTTGCCGTGTGGTCACTGTGATGTCTTTGATGTGTAGTTCACTTCATGTGTGTCCTTGTAATGTTGCTTAGTGCTATTGTTGTGTATGATATGCAGAGCGGGAACAGAGAGATTGGAAGGAGTTGGATCGTGATGCTATTTCCCATCGGCTGCAGCAAGATGTGGTGAGTCAGTAGGGAGCTGCATACAGGTGTATGTACGGATATGTGTGTGTGTGTGTGTGTGTGTGTGTGTATCCACCTACTATATGTACTTACGTATGTGTGTGTAGCACCAATGTGCTTATGCATGTATAATACAGGCATACGTATGTCGATATTGTATACGTATGTGCATGTTGCACTAGCGTATGTACAGATGGATGGATATGATTTGGTTGGTAATTACAATGATGGAGCTGTGTAGTAAGTTTGAGTGGCATCCTGTCTGTCCTTTGCAGCTGGAACAAAGTGGAAGAATGATTAAAACTGTGGCTGATTCGGTGAGAAGCACATACCATTTCACAGCATGCATGTAAACACATACATACAGTCACGCACACACACACACATGCGCATGCACGCACACACACACACACACTCATGCAACACACACACACACACACACACACACACACACACACACACACACACACACACACACACACACGCACACACACACACACACACACACACTTGCATACTTGTATGCACAGAGGCCTCAACACACCACCTCTACCACTTTGCACACCTTCATTTCTGTAGTATGTGGAGCCCACTGTGGATGACATCCACTACTGCCGTGGTCACCAGCTTCCTCTGACATGTGTTACTGTCACTAGTGACAGCAAGTTTGTCTTCACAGGAGCAAAGGACTGCTCCATCATCAAATGTGAGGAGAAAGGAGTTATGAATGCAGCACACATAGACACACACATTCTTGTTTAGGTACTTCATTTCTGTATGCCCTGCACTATTGCAGTGCTCAACCTACACTTCATTCTCTTCTTACTCAAATGGACTGTTCAATTAATTGCCTTGCATTCTTATGTTCTTTCATTCCTCCTTGTTTGTCCGGTCACTCATTCTCCTTTGCCGCTAGGGTGCCTTGAGACATGCCAGAAGTGCTGTGTCCTCCCTGGCCATCGCAAGGGGGTCGCTGGCAGTGTGTGCCACACTGGACATGTACTGGCATTAGCCGTCAGCTCAGACGACAAGTTCCTTGTGAGTCTATACTACAATACACACTCTAACTGTGTTGGGCTTAGACTGCAAGCTGAATACGCAGTATTGAAGGCCAATTGTTGCCTAGGTTACATGTCACCATGGTTACATGAAAGGCTTTTGTTGCATGTTGACGTAGTTACACTTCTCTGTGCAGTTTGTGTTAAAACTGGTGAGTTGTGATAGTTGCTGTCTCTTTCCTTCCTCCACAGGTGAGTGGTGGAGGTGACCGAGTGATCCATGTGTGGAGTGCGGACACCTGCACTCACCTCCACACCTTCAAAGGGCATCGTGAGGCTGTTACGGTAAGGGAGGAGATGAGGAGGAGGGTGTGAAGTAATCGTTGGTGAGAGGTATGACAGTGGACAGGAGGTGTGGCAGTTAGCAGGAGGCGTGGCATTGGGTGGGGCACAGCAGTGGAAGGGAGGGGTGCAGGGGCAATTAGTTGTAACATGGATGGTAGTAAAGGTGGTAGGTTGTACATGGGGCAAAGGTGGATTAGGTGTTTGAGCACTTCACGTAAGTTGGACTGACGTGATTAGTACTGCATTCAGTGCTGATTCTGCTCCATAGTTACCGGTAGGTGTATAATATGTGTGTGAGTATGTAAATTGGTGCTACTTCCTACTGTAGTCTAAGGTATATAATATGTACACACTTGTACTTGCAGGGTCTAGTGTTCAGACGTGACTCACACGAGCTGTTTAGTGGTTCTGAGGACAGAACAGTCAAACTATGGAACCTTGATGAGATGAGCTATGTGGAGACATTGTGAGTGGCAGGGAGACGGCAGGCACACTGTACTGTACGCTTAGAGCTTAGAGTGTTGACATGTCACTGAATTTGATTGGTCCAACCTGTAATATGCCTTTGAACACATTGTGCATATTTTCCAGCTGGTGTACTGTGTGTTTAGTGTAATTTGAGTCTAGAAAGCTGACAGTTGTAGAAAACAGACACACACTGTTCCTTGATGCCTGCTAGCAGATCCATACTGGTCATTACACCAATGTTGTGCATCTTGTACGTGCAAATGGCGTATTGTTCTTGTTGTGTTGTGGTGTGTTGTGATGTGAAGGTTTGCAGGAGTGTAGGGTATCAGGGCTTCAGAAACCAGCACATTGTATACATTGTGTATACGTAGCTATTAAGTTTTGATGTATTTTACATTTACTCGTAAAGTGCTGTGTTTTGCTGTGCAGGTATGGTCACCAGGACCCCATAACGTCCATTGACTGTTTGTTCCGTGAGAGACCAGTCACATCTGGTGGAGCAGACAAGAGTGTGCGAGTGTGGAAGATAGTGGAGGAGTCCCAGCTGGTGTTTGGTGGGCACAGAGCATCCATAGACTGTGTGAAGCTGATAACTGAGGAGCACTTTGTGACAGGGTCCCAGGATGGGTGTGTGTGTGTGTGCGTGTGTGTGTGTGTGTGTGTGCATGTGTGTGTGTGTGTGAGTGTGTGTGCATATGTGTGTGTGCATGTGTGTGCGTGTGTGTGTGTGTGTGTGTGTGTGTGTGTGTGTGTGTGTGTGTGTGTGTGTGTGCATATGTGTGTGTGCATGTGTGTGCGTGTGTGTGTGTGTGTGTGTGCATGTGTGTGTGTGTGTGTCCCACATTCTCAGACCATACGGTGTATGAATGTCTCTGTCACTCCCCATGCATCTTGCTACCAGGTCAATAGCTCTTTGGAGTGTTGCTAAGAAGAAGCCAGTGCAGTACCGCCCCCATGACCCCACCTCCAAAGGGGTGGGGACGTGCATGTCGGAGAACTGGGTCTCAGCAGTGGCTGCTCTGCCCTTCTCAGACCTCGTGGCCTCAGGTGAGGAGAACAGGCTGTGAATCTGGCTCCAGACAGCCTCTACACTCACTGCAGAGTGGTGTTTGTGTGCTCATTATATTACAGTGATTTGTGTGGTATTTTCAACCTCTATTCTCTAACACATCTCCCCTCCTCTTTACTTCTGCTTCCCTTGGTCTCATCCTGCTACCCCTCCAATTCCCTTAAACACTGTCCTCGTCCCTTGTCTCTTCCAAGCAGGGGCAGCTGATGGCATCATTCACTTGTGGAGGTGTAGTGAAGGGTTCAGCTCCATCCATCCTCTCTTCACAGTGAATGTGGTGAGTCACTATGGAAGCCAGGCACAGATTTGAAGCAATATGTGCAGTGACGACATTCAATGTGCTGTTTTCATTCCCATTACTTTTGTACCTGCTAGGATGTGCTATCTCTCTTCCACGCCTTTCTCCCTCTGTTCAATCCAGGGTGGTTGTGTCAATGCCCTCTCCTTCTCCCCGTGTGGGAGGTTCCTGGTGGCTGCTCTTGGGAGGGAGCACAAGTTTGGACGGTGGTGGTGTGACAAGGGAGCCAAGAACAGGCTGGTTGTCATAGCAATGAGACAGACAGTGAATAGTGACACAAACCATACATCATGACAAGATATTTTGAAATTTTAATGTTGCAAATTTAACAGGACACTACCACACCTAATTACAAGGGGCTACGTATTTGATTTGTGGTTGTGATTATGTGTGCAAATTTCCACTTCTGTCAGTTACTGGAATGTATCCTCGGTCACAAAGCTGCGTATAGTGGAACATCTTTCTATGCATAATAAATTGTGGACACTGTTTCTTGGGAAACCAGCTGTTGTAGAGGTGTCTTAATCTACATACCATGCTCGTCCTGATTTCAGGATACTTTATTACTGCAATTTTACTGATTATTTAGCATTAATGAAAATATATTCTTCTGAAAATGCATTTTGCACATGACCAATGTATATAAATTATGCAGATAAGTAGGTGGCCAATACATTCCAGACAACAGGATTTGATGTCATGGTCACTGGTCTACAGTTTAAGAGATATGTAATGTATGTGTATGCATAATGCATTGGCTTGCTTGGAAAATATCTTGGTAGTTTAATGCATGCATGCACTAATTGTATGTGCACTGTGTATATATCTCTGATTGAATCAAAGAGTGCACAATGTACGTTCGTACGTACGTACATCTACGTCATTCTCTTTTGCACTTTGTTTTGTTGATACATGATTGCTTTCAGATGAATTGCTTGCCGGTGCCGGCACAGAGAGTAGCCTGTATATTGCACTTGATGTAACCATGATCAAATATGGCTTTCACTGGCCATAGCTGGCAGTCTACTTATGTGCAGCTCTTGCTGCTTTTGGTATGTGTGTGTATCTAGCTGTGCGTGGTGTTTGTATGTGTTCTTCGTATAACACTTCCAGCAAGCATATCTACGTATATGGCCCAGAAGGACTGCTCAAGCATCTTTCTCACCACTTTCAGATTTCTAATTGTTCCAATTTTCAAAGCGCACACACATGTAAAGAACAACATATAATGCACACACACACACACACACACACACACACACACACACACACACACACACACACACACACACACACACACACACACACACACACACACACACACACACACACACACACACACACACACACACACACACACACACACACACACACACACACACACACACAAACACGCACATGCAAGTACAGTATATACGTCGTATGAATTGTGCGTTTGTGAATCATCTTGCATGTCATGAATGTCATTATACATATAATAATATGAAGGACCATGTTTGCATGCTATTGTAACTGCACTGTCATATATGTATACAGTGAACCAACTGCATACTAGTCGCGTCAGAGTGGGCAGTGGAGGTTAGGAGCCATGTGACATAGTAATGATGCACAGGAACGAGACATGTACACGTATATCCATGGTGTGATATTACGCTATACACATGGGGCAATGTATTACTGTACTGTGGGCATGCGCAGGGTTGAGTGAAAGGTGTCAGGTATAACATATTCCAGTGGAATGTGATGAACAGTTCCATTTTATGCTGTACTCCAAATGTCTTCACATGTATGTGTGTGCATACATGAGATCACAAACTGGTGCACTGGTAAAGCTGCATTGAGTGTAGGTGCATGTGTAGCTATGCACATGCAAACTCGCAACAATTGATATTGTAGAGGTTCACCAATGTGTGACGACTAGTAAGGACAAGTGTAGTTGATGAACTGTGGCAACACATCTGCATACACACACACACACACACACACACACACACACACACACACACACACACACACACACACACACACACACACACACACACACACACACACACACACACACACACACACACACACACACACACACACACACACGTACACACACACACACACCCATCCTGGGACCCTGTCACAAAGTGCTCCTCAGTTATCAGCTTCACACAGTCTATGGATGCTCTGTGCCCACCAAACACCAGCTGGGACTCCTCCACTATCTTCCACACTCGCAACAATTGATATTGTAGAGGTTCACCGATGTGTGACGACTAGCAAGGACAAGTGTAGTTGATGAACTGTGGCAACACATCTGCATACACACACACACACACACACACACACACACACACACACACACACATACGCACATACACACACACACATGTGTACAGCACATGCATGCACAATGGTACTGCAGATGAGACTAACTTTAATTTTCATTCTCTGTCCAACTACATCTATACATTAGTTATAATAATATAATATTCTAAGCCGTTAATGCAGATCACTTAATACTACAACAGTATGGATATGTATGATAGTTGCATTTCATGTATTTCTTATTACTGTTCACTTATCTCTCCACTAGTACTCATGATCTACTTACACCCTCCTTTTGCCTTTTCAATTTTGATTCCTTTAATCGATATTGTTCATTCTCTGCCTCTAACTGCTGTACTTTTCTTTCTAATCTGGCGGCTTTCTGCTGCCATTCTTCTAAGCTCAGTCTCAATTCATTTATTTCTCTCTGATCCTCTCTGTGCTGCATTATTAAGGTTTCCATCTTTTCTTGATGTGTGCTTTCATCATCAGCTCCAGCTTCTTTTTTAACTGCACTTCTTCTCTTCTTCTCATCTTTTGGCTTTTGAGGCTGACCAATGTCACTGCAGTAGGTAACTGCTACAGTCAATGGCATGTGGTGATCACAAAGACTTCCAAAGAACCTGTGCTCGCTCTCGCTCCTAAAGGCTTTGACTTTTATTTTGCGACCACCATCCTTTACATCTATGCCTTCAGCAGTTGAAGGAATGGCAATATCAGAAAATTTAAATTGCTTTACCTCTTCCAGCTTCAGGTAGCTGCTGTCTACAGGGACCTTCATTGTAATGAAATCAATTCGTTTTCGTTCACTTTCATAATGCAAACCAGTGAATCTGTCACGTTCCCAGTCTTGAATATGTTCATCTGTGTTAAAATCTCCCCCAACCAGAACTGGCAGCCCATATTCACCAACTACAAGCTGTATTAAAGTCCTCATATCATCAAGAAAGGCTTTTCTATCCTTGTTATTCTTCTTGGGAGCATGCATTGAGATGGCTACAAACTTTGGTGTGCTTCCCTTTTCTTTTAGTTTGAAAACGCGTATACACACTCGTTGAGAAAATTTCTTATCCCAATCATTCAACATTTCTTGTTGTTCCTTAGCAAAGTCTTTTTTCTGTTCTTCAGTCATATTCATCTGCTCCTCACTCATAGCTTCTTTCATTGCCCTAGCCACATCAAGCAATAGTGCCTCAGCCACAGGATCATCTTCAGGTTTGCATTCTTCTAGCTTTTCTGACCTGTAAAAAATGCAACAATTATCTTGACCACTTGAGCCTCTTGTCATTGCCACTTTAAACCCTTTTGGAGCAAGTGCGCCTTTGTCTTGTCCTTCCTCCATCCCATCATTTCATTCGAGTTCCATAGCCCACTGCACTTCCTGCAGAAATATTATTTCGTGTTTTCCATTGCCAATGTTATGCTTCACAGTTTTCCATCTAACGTCTGTCCAGCCTTGTTCAGTGCTTCCTTTGATGTTCCAGTTGAGTACTGAAATTGTAGGCCGACCAGAATTGAAACCTTCAATTGAGACAAGTCAGTTAAACATGTGAATTGCATAGCAGCTACAAGTTTACAGTTTGTAGTATTTCCTCCAGTACAATGATATGCCACTGAATGTGTGGAACAATCATGTACTGTAAGTTACACAGCTAGCTACGTAAGTGTTATAATTAGTTATAGCTAGCTAGCTACATACACACAGCTAGTACAGGCTATAAAATGAAAATAGCTATGGCGCCTGCAACTGTAGCTACTAGGGTCAGACTATCAAAACCTCCTTATAAATTAATTTTTCACTGTTATTAGTTAGCTAACCAGCTATGTAACTAGATAGCTATAGTGGAAGCTTTGCTATGAGCTACATAGCTAGCTACGTAGTTATTAGCTAGTTTGTTTGTCAAATCCAACTCAATTGTGCTAGCTAAAGAAGGTTAGCCAGTTAGCAATAAAATGGGAAGATACCCCAAGCTCACCTTCACCTCATTTTGCCATCTCTCTTCGCCCTATCTCTCAGAAGTATGTTGACCTCAAGTTCTGTTACACTGAAAGCTCTCACAAGGAAACAGGTTGTGTGAGTAGTTGCGGGTGAACAGTTATATACGTACTGTGGATCATGTGACCCCATTGTACTGCAATATGTATGGGTATAATGTTGTTTGTGGGAGGTGGAACACCCACTCACATCTGTGTTAACAGTTGTTACATAATGAATATCATTAGGTGTGATGGTTGCTGACAGTGCTGTGGCATGTATGTGCATGCCCCCCCCCCCCCCCCCACACACACACGGCTGCCCACACCCGCATTGCCTTTCGGTGGACAATGGTTTATGATGTATGCCATAATTGCATTTAGAGACACAGGTATAGTAAGTTAACTACACATTGTTAGTTGGTCCTTGGTATTTCCCTCCTGCTGTAGCTGCACCCTATTTTGCCTTTTCTTCAGGTCTTCTGAGTTGTAATGTTAACGTTGTGTGTGTGCATTATGGATAAGTGCACATTGGCTGCATGTAATGAGTGTGGTGGCCAGCTTGAGGTCTACGTACCATACCAAGCATGGTAGGATGGTGTGTAAGTATATTCACATGCCATTTCCCTGCTTCTGCTAATGTGCAGCAATCAGTATGCAATATAGGAAGTGGAGGGAAGGGTGTGGCCATGCACATGAGACTAGGAGGTCATAGGAATACTAATAACATGTATGTAAATGGCAGGACCTATGCACACTTTTAAGCAAGCAAGAACAACTGCCATACACCCAAGTTAGTAGCTACCTGCATGTTGAATAATACATCTATGCTCAAGCTAACTAAGCTAAGGAAAATTAACATGTAGAACTCACATACAAATAAATGATGTAACAGTTTGTCTGTGGGAGGACAGCCACCCACTCACATCTGTGTAAATAGCTAGTTGATACTATAGCTAAATCAATATTATAATACAATTGCATTTACATAGTTATGATGACATTCTGGGGTTTTTGGGGACTGCAGACCCTGCAGCTGTGATTTATGCAAATGAATGCTCACAATTGCTCATTCAGCAAATTTCTGCATGCCATTGCAATTGCCATGTAGGTATGTATACAGATATTCCATGTATCAGAACTAAGTAGTATATGCAATTATGCTTGCAAAGTCTGCAAGCTTGTCTAGCAACCTATATCCAGCTGTGTCCATATAGCCTATAGCTATAAATGTGCCTCCATTGTCCTTTCCCAACCCCTTGTTTCATCCCCGTTTGACCCATCCCCATGAGCCTTGTAGCTACCTTCCCCATGAGCCACACTGTTCCCTCCTTAGAGCCTTAATTGACACTCCCCAGAGCCTTGTCCCCTTTCCAGAGCCTTTCCCCTTCCCAGAGCCTTGTCCCCTCCCCAGATTTTTATCCCCTTCCCAGAGCCTTATCCCCGGCCTTCCCTCCCCAGAGCCTTGTCCCCTCCCCAGAGCCTTGTCCCCTCCCCAGAGCCTCGTCCCCAGCCTCCCCTCCCCAGAGCCTTGTCCCCTCCCCAGAGCCTTGTCCCCTCCCCAGAGCCTCGTCCCCGGCCTCCCCTCCCCAGAGCCTTGTCCCCTCCCCAGAGCCTTGTCCCCTCCCCAGAGCCTCGTCCCCGGCCTCCCCTCCCCAGAGCCTTGTCCCCTCCCCAGAGCCTTGTTTCCATAATTCCCATGCATGCAGTCCCTTTGTTCCCTCCCTGTGCAGCATATATAATATCATACTGCGTCTATGATATTATACTGCGTCTATGATATTATACTGCGTCTATGATATTATACTGCGTCTATGATATTATACAGTCAGTATACTATTCTTTATTATACTATAATGTTGCACAGTTATTGGTTCATGATATAAAATTATACTTCACCGAGTAAACCACACAATTAACACAACGTGACCCATCACAAACACAATGTTAAGCTGTGTCAAGCCCAAACAGAGGGTGTCAGGTCATCTTTCCTGCCCCACTGGCTATTTATCACAGACTGACCTAGGAGTCTGCAGGAGGTGGAACACCCACTCACATCTGTGTACTAAAAACAGCAGAGTAACTTTCAAAAGCATGCCATGAATATCATTAAAAGGTGCAGTTATTGGCAGCAATGGGGCATGCATTGCACAAGCCTACAACATGTTCTACCTTTATGACCTTTGTGATATACAGTGGAGGTATACGTAGTATAGATTAGCTACGTATCACTGGACACAGAGACCTCTCAACATTCATAACTATCTTAATTTATTGCACCAAGCTTGTATTGCATGTTCAAGCCACATTGTTGTTTATTATACAGGGTCCATGCATGCATCATGCAAACATGCATGTGAATGTTGCTAGCATGCAAAAGTCACTCCCAAAGGGCAGCCGTCCCCAACACTGCTGCAGCATTCCTTCTCTGGATGGCAATGGACAAATGTAGCAGCATTTGATAGCAGTCAAATTGATGGAGTAGTAATAACATGTAGCTAATCAGCAGACCCCATTAAATGCAAACTACTGTCATGCACTCATGTTTAACTTAGCTAGATTCTGTTCAAAAGGCTTCAATGCTCAAGCTAAACTAATTTAGGGAGATGAACAAGTCACGACTAAATGATGTAGCGAAATGTACAAGACCAACCAACTTTAATTCTAGAATTTGAGGATTAGCTATAGCTATAGTTAACTTGAAGGAGCCATAATTATGCACACATGAGTATAGCCAGTACCCATGTCCAATGCATGGGTGGTGTCAACATAAAGCTGTGTGAAATTTGATTCAGCAATATGATGCAAATGAGCACACTGACTCACTAGGGCAGCAGTGGAGTGGGGTGGTGCTCCCAGCTTGCAATGCTATATATATGATGCACTGTGCACGCCGTGCATACAGACTGAAGAGAACACTCCTGCATGCAACTCCCAAGACAAGTGTCTCCTCCCACAATTGATGGGTAATATATGACATACCAAATGATATCCAATGGACGCAGAACCAACATTGTAATGTACTGCCTATATGCTAGGGATTGTACAATAATTATTAAGGCATAAAAATTAATAATAGAGTTAAGTAAGATTAGACCATGCACGACACCTGACCTTGCCCATTAATTTTGTGTAATCAGTTCAAAGGAACGCATGCCATGGCTGCCTCACCATAGGCTCCAATTGCAAATGGCTTGCAATTGCATTGACCTTTGATCTTTCTGTTGCTTCCATGATACATGCTAGAGAGTCATATGTATGTTTACATATGATTATACTCTTATCACTTCTTGCTCTTGGCAATTTCTTTAGTCTCATGATTGTATGTGCACATGGCTAGCCCCTTTAATTTCCCCGGGCCTGCTTCTGCCATTGCACATGTACAGTGTATAATATTAATTTTATAGCCAGACATGCATGCATGCATGCATTAACCTCTGAACATCACTACAGCTTGTCTACAAAATTAAATGCATAGCTACCCCTTGACAATCACTATTCAGTGTTAATGGACTGATAATTAATCTGTGCAGGTTGCAATATAGCCTTCTTCTTTCTTTTAAACCCTGAAAACAGAGAGTGAGGGAGTGAGAAGGTGGAATGTCATAATCAGGTATTTAAATCTATATCAGGCATCACTGCATAGTACAGGAAGTAGCAAACAGTGAAACGTTAACGCTAAACCAATCTCTCCTGAATATATGCTTCAAATTAAAATTTGAGCTCTGAGCCAATCTCATGTCTTTATATATAATACTAATGCATATTATAGGTAGCTAAAAGCCAGTGTCCACTGTTGCTCCATAGCGAGGTGTCATGCAGTAATTCGGCTTGATCCATGAGGTTCCTTGAATATATATGAAGCACACCTCCTGTAGCTATTGTTAACTTCATCAAACTCCACTTACACTTGTCCTTGAGTCCCTTGCCAAAGTTGCACATGACTTTGATTGACAGAGGGAAGGAGAGTACAGCAAGCCCTAATCCACTGAGACCTGCAGAATTAAAGAAATAGAAAGAGTCTCAGAGCAGTGAGTTATAGGCATGGCCTGTGTACCATGGAGTAGTATGTATCTATGGTGTACCACAGGCACACCCAAACCAACAGCCACAGACAAACTGCACTCAGTCTGTTTGTAAACATTCCTGTGATGTGTCAAAGTTAACAGTTAATTGTGCATGTGAATTAATCTACAGATATAAATATAACTCACACAACACCACAATGACAAATCCAATGGCATCTGTTGCATCAAAGGGAACATCAGGGCGGACAACTTCAGTTGACTGTGTCCAGAGTAGTATAGTCTACAGCATCACAAGGGAATTAAAACTAATTCATCACTTAAAGTTGGTAGCTAACAGCACATATAATATTATATGTTTTAGGATCGTATATCTGCTTCAATCTTGCTGAGAAAATAGTAGCTCTTGCAACATGCATGTATACTGTGCAAATGAGGTGCATTATCATGACATACCTAATATCACATTACACCATGCACCGGCAAGCACAAGCTGTAATTGGGACCAGTCGCACCAATATCATTGGAGTGGGGGTGCAGCAATGGCACAACTCCAGTGGTTCAGTATTCTCGCCAGGCTGTTTTTGAAGGGTACAGAACCCTTCTTGCTCCCTTAAGAACCCTCCTTGAGGCTGTAAACATGGCACTGTACCCTCCTTGAAAGGCACAGTGCTACTAGTCATGTGGTGTGGCAATAGCATTTGCATGCATACACACTGTGTCACAGGGCTCTCCCTGTATTCAACTAATGCACTTTGCATGCGAAAGTGACACCCTCTCCCACACCCAACCATCCACTAGCCACTCCTCACATGACTGTTGGTCAAGTGTACCCTTCATATATTATTTTTTTGGAAGAACACTGCAATGGTTATAATGTTCATTAATAATGATCGAATGATCAACTACGTTATATGTAATGGAAGATTCCTCATCACCACATATACAGCAGCTATATACTTTCCACACTGCAGTCAGTGTATGACTTGCTCAAATCCATGCCCAAATACAATTTAACTATATCTCTATGTCTCTCATAATTAATTTTTCAATTCTATGCATTGTGTTCATTCTGTCTTGCAATTGGTGTGCCAACTCACCCACACTATTCTGAAGACATAGTACACTGCAATAAATGCCATAGCAACAAGGGCACAGATGATGAGCAATTTCCACTCCAAATATATCTAGAAAAGGGAAAGGAACGGTGATATGCACTACACGTTTGTCTCAAAATACCGCAAACACAGCATAACAAAATTGCACGTGCATACCATTCTACAATGGGATTAATCATATGTATATATAGATCATCCATATTGACTAATGCACTGTATATACAGACACCCTAATTCTTAAAGGCACTGTCCTAGATCTGCTCATTAAAGTCTGCTTTAATTATGAACTTGAAAGTGCAGGTCAATGATTCCTTGTAATTCAGTTATAACACACAGTTACATTTGGCCATCACCTAAGGTCCATTGCAGAGGCGTACGTAGGACAGTATGAATGATAATGGGGAGGGCTTAGCACTAGAAGCACACACAAATAGCCCTCTACTGTCTTGCAGTGATTGTCAGAATTAACACTTATTTGCAGTACCTATTTTCTGCCAGCACTTTCTTCCTTGTCCATTTCACAGTGGCATTCATGCACATGCTGGCATGGACACAAGGGCCAGTTCAATGGAATACATACCAGACCGTGGATGGAAGTAGAGCACTATCATTTCGAAAAAGTCTGACAACGTTGGCATAGCCAATGGAAGCTATAGTTAAATATGGCATTGTTTGCTTCACACCTCAGTCAACTGTACTTCTCATGTATAACTGTTCAAGTAAAAATGAATGCAACTATAATGGTTGCTGTAGCATATGCATATTAAACAAAATGCTGGATCACTGGATGGATGTGTATAGGGCAATATGCTGTGATGTGATGCGATGTGCATGAGCTCACACCAACAGTTGAAGTAGTCAAAGCTGTGAAGCTGACTATAACCAGTCCACACAGGATGGCCAGTTCAGCAGGGTGGGGAGCCAGTGGGGCATGTGCAGATTCCAGTGGCTGCCGAGTGGCTATCAGTATGGAGAGGGATATCTGTAAGGAATATAATGCAAGAAAGAGTGAAACAGCAGATTAATTAGAATACTGCATACAATGAGTCACTTAATCAATTATTTGTAATATGTATATACATACACAGATACAGTATATGACACCAATAAGCTAGAGCACTCATAGAGCACATACCCTATGCAGCAGTGAATGCAAATACATGCATGCAAGTGTTTGAGCAGTGTGTAGGTAGGCTGTGTTATATGTTTTCAACAGTGCAATCATACATACGTACTGTGCTGTGGGATGTTTGCTTACATAATAATATATATCTAATTTTTCACCTAAGGAGCCAAGACTGAAGTACAGCTTAACAAAATGTACTGTCTCAAGGGTTCAAACCAGTGTATAGCACTTGTTTTTGGCAAGTGTGTCCTTCTGTCTTAATTTTGCATGCCTTAAGTCTTTCTCCCCTAGAGACAGCTGATCTAAGTTTTTCACTGCCTCCTTGTGAAACCATTGAAATGAAATATAATGGTGGATCATCGATAGTGTTTTAAAAGGGAATTATACCATGCACCGAGTTGGGCTATCAAGGAAGCAACTATTGTAAATGTGTCAATTAACTTTGCTGCTGCATTAAATGTGCAGAGTCACAAACCACTCTAGATTCCCTGTGTTCCATTGTGTATAATAACAAATAGAACAACAGACCTTGCCTAGCAGATAGGCACACAAGGAAAGAATTAACTTACGAATAACTCAAAGTTCAGTTTCATCAATGCAGACAAGGCTCGTGTCCAGTGGTAGGGTTCTGTAGGTGACAGGTGTATGCAGGCACAGCACCATCATGCTATAGCTAAACAGAATATGACTACTAATGCACATGCACACACACACATGTGCGTGCACATGCACGCACACACACACACACAAACGTGCACACACATACACACACACACACAAACACACACGCACACACACACACGCACACACACACACACACACACACACACAACACATGCACGCACACACACACACACACACACACACACACACACACACACACACACACACACACACACACACACACACACACACACACACACACACACACACACACACACACAACACAAACACACACATGCACGCATGCACGCACGCACGCACACACACACACACACAAACACACCTGGTCTCGAGCTCTCCCACATAAAGCTATACTGTCCCTGATATACTTCATTTATTTTACTATAATATAAAGTGCTCCTGTCTCTAGCTCCCTACACTACACCCATTTTCTCTCGCAGCTTCACTATGGTCTTCTAGTTGCCACATCCTTCCCACTCCTCACAAGTCACTGTTGCACACACTCTTTACTTACTGTGCAGAGCAGACAATGCCCCCAATGTGTCAAAGTGCAGGTGTCCCATCTTGCAGCACACAGCACAAGCCAGGGGAATGCTTAGAATTGAGAGGCCAACAGTGACGAGCATTGCAGACTACATGCCATGGAACAAGTTCAGATCAAGAGAATAGTAACAGGAAAAACACAAGTTGGTCAGGCAGTGCCAATTCTAGTATATATGTATATAACTAAACATACATCATGAGAATGCACAATGTCATTATTGTACATACTGTGGAACCCATCTAATGTGATCACATTAGATGGGTGACAGCCATACTCACATCATCTGCAACTCTAGCGCACAGAATTTAGGCTCCAATTAATTAAACTATAATGACATTGGCAGTATTCATTGTATGCTGCAACCCACATACATTAAAGTGGGGTGCACCTATACTTGTGAACATGTAATCATGTGTTACCTGTTGCCAGGCCATCACACACTGCTTTAAGGCACACTTACAAGTCGCCAAGCATCAGTCAGTCTTTCAATGTAGTTTGGTCGTGCAAACTGGGAAAAATAATTGGCTATGCCATTTATAATGGCAACACCAACCACAGCTGTGATGAAGGCTACAAGCTCAAAGCGGTGCTCGCGAAGGAGTCCATCAATAGCATAGTATGCTACAAACACTGCAGTGAAGGGATAAGGATGGTTACTGTGATATGTGGCAGTGACAGACGATGTGACATATTGTGGACAGTCGATCACTGGGGAGGGGAACAGCATACATGCTACACTACATTTGCACTTGTGCAATGAAATGGTACAGCGCAGCCGCCCTATATATAGGCCTCCTGGCACTTGCATGTATATCCACTCAATTGCTGATATTATATGTGCACCCCAAAATAATATGTCATGATTGGAGTAGGATCGATGCATGTTGCATAAAATTGACCTGAGCACAAACAACTGCATGTGGGTAGTCTTGTATATGTATAATACACATGCATCATGATATGGTAACGTATATATAACACTGATTGCACTGTCATGCATGCTTCACTTACAAATGTTCATGAGCACTACACTAGCCAGCACAAGTTCATATTGGCAGCTGAATATCACACCATAAGGTTGGGTGTTGTTGCAGAAGTTGCCAGTTTTGTTCAGATTATCTGAAAGAGCAATGCCTGGGTTACTATAGAACACAACGCTTCGAATATTGAAGATGAAAGCAGCCAAGATGTCAGCTATGGCCACAGCAAGAAAGGCCCACTCCAGCTTTTTGAACCGCCTTGGATTACGACACTGTGGAAACAATATATACAGGGTAACATAATTTTAAGGTGCAACAAATGTAATTCCACAATTAAATACACATTATTGAATGCATGCATTAGGTACGCAGATATGTAACTGGTTAGACCCTGTCGTTATCCAGCCTTCCTTCATTCGTTTACGTATATTCAAAAGTGTTTGAGTGCACTATATGCACATATAGCACATGCACACACTATAATAGGAACAAATATTTCAAGTTAAAATAACTCGTGGGACACCGGAGTGCCCCTGAACTCAAACTACCTGCTAGCAATTCCCCGTGTAAGCATTGATGTGCTCGATGGTAACAATTTGGCGATATTACCCATGCTAATAATTGCGGATGGCCTGGAACAAGGCTAGTCTGGTGCAGGCAGGGAGGCCGACCAAGAACTATGCTTCCAGTAGTTCCAAATGAAGGCCTCAAATATACAAATGCCCCGCTCAAAACACCACCTCATAGCACCTTGAAGCACTGTGAACCAAGGCAAGAGAAAGTGGAAACATAATAAAACAGTTTGCTATTACCTGGGTAAAGATGACTGGTTAAATAAAATAGATATATGCTCTGAACTACACACCACCGCAACACTCGGACATGGACACTAGTAAATCTACCAAGGACAAAGACCTCCTTTGGGCAAAAGTCATTTAGTTTCGTCGGAGCAAGCAAGTTGAGATCAATACCGACATCAGTTAGGGAAGCCAGTTCATTGCATGAATTCACCAGTCTCGCCAGGAACATCATATTCAATAACTGACATTATTTCTATTTGGACCTGAACTCTGAATGATAATTACTATTGCATCTGCATTTGTATTGTGTTGTGCTGGGTACCTAGAATAGTAGCCCCAGAATAATTAAAGCTTTCCTATCCTATTCTATCCAACACAAATAGCTATCATATTGTATAATGATAGCAAGCTAGCTATCTACACGTAGCTAGCTGTACGTAGCTATTGCTAAAAGTCAACGCAATCGTCTAAAGGAATCTTCATCAGTAGTTACACTACCTGTATAGGCTAACATACGCACCTGAAATCAATATTTCAGGCGGCACTTCATCTGTTCCTAACCAAATTCAAAGGGGACACACCGTAGACGAGAGTGACATGAGCCGCATGTAATATGTGAGATGTGATACTTAATGTCCACGGAGACTGCAAATGGCAGAAAACGTAGTTAGCCAGCTGAAATTGGACTAGGAATCGCATTTCGAAGGACAATTACATCGTAGCGAGCGCCCATTCATGGATACTCTTTGCCATGACAGATTTCTCGTAACCAGGCAATCGCCAAGCCATGGCCTATTAAACCTTATAAATGGCACAAAGGTCATACACAATACTGATAATTATATGAGGTTTATGCCAAGACCCCCAAGAAAGACAACGATCCACCCCTTAGCTACGTATAGCCATAGACCCTAGCTATACATCCAAACAACCGCCCACCCATAAAACTAACTTATTGTAAGGGTAAATCACTGACCCACAAAAGTTGATTGGCACTTTAGATACATGCACTCAGAAACCTTCATTCCAATCAATTACTATCGTATCGGTGCGTTTGGAACTGGGTTGCTTGCTTGTTGCTGTACGTCTTGCGAAGCGCACTACATAATGGCGCGAATCATCCTAGCCCGCTTGTTCGCAGGTATCTGCCTAAAAGTGACGAACTGCCTGCAGTTGGTGACGTGGAGTAACAAGTATTTCGAGTTAAAAACTCGTGGGGCTGCCGCCCCAACTCGAAATACTTGCTCCCTTTGGTCGCAGCTGTCACTCACAATAGGTAAACATGACATCATGTCATACCTCAGTAACCTCAGCACACACACACACCACTATCACCAGACACATGAGACACACACGCACACACACATGCACACACACACACACACACACACACACACACACACACACACACACACACACACACACACACACACACACACACACACACACACACACACCACATACACACACACACCACACACACACACACACACCACATGCACAGACAAATCTCCAGCGAAGACAGACACATGACTGCTTATAGCACATGCATTTACAGTAATTACATAAACATAATGTACCAAAGAACCCACAGTCGCCAGAGTAGCTAGTGGTCTGTGATGGCAAAAGCTACGTACGTTTGCTACAGCGCAGTACGCGTGGGCCAGGTTCGGAAGAGCATTTACAAGGGCAACCGTGCGAGTTAAGCTTTTCAACGCTAGAAACGGTTGAAGAATGTTAGCGTGTACATATCACGGCGCTTAGAAGTTTCTACGTTACTCCTATCATGTGTTCTAGGCGGCGGAGTGAAGTCCTCCGAGGCGGCGCGGCCATTATCGAAGAAGGCGCGGGGCGAATTCGATGACCTGTTGGGCGCTGTATCGAAGCTGTGCCTTTGCCCGTCAACCAGAAGTGCTGTAGGAGTCTGTTCCAGGATCAGAGGCGGAAGAGAACGTCCAAAGTTCGCTAAGACGTCGTTTAGAAGCCGGTTTTCAAAGTCCCTTGGCCTCGCACACGGTCCACTTCCGGCCGAATAAAATGGCTGACAATATAAATTCCCTATACCCAATACTTCGCCCAATACATTCAATATAAATGTAAGCATTGACGTTCAACCGTAGGTTCGCGTATTATATATATATATATATAGGTGATGGTCATTATATAACATATAATTATGTTAGAGGTGTATACATTAATGAATGCATTGCACCCTTCAGTGCACATGAATACATAGCAGAAAGTAATTATAGTGAATAGTGGTACAATGCATGAATGACGACGGCTGCATGGTGTGCAAAATAATATTCACTTTCATAATATACGCTACAAGGTAGTAACTGATGCTTCACAGACTTCCTGAAAGTGTTCATGCATGCATGCATGTATGTACATGTGTATACTGAGCATGTGTACACTTCAAAGCATGCAGCCTATATCCTATCAATGGGCTACTGTCTTAGCTGTGGCTTAGACTGCGCATTGCTGTGCATGTAAATGTTAGTTAAGATCATCTGGTTACATTTTGGTTAGGGTTAGGGTATGAAAAGGGTTAGGGTTAGAGAAAGTATGCCGTATCCTAGGCGTTCGCGCAGGTGCGAGAATTGCACCCAAGTTAGCGCGATGCCGAAGCTGAGAATAAGGGAAGGGGGTTGTCTCACACACAGAAACCATCAGCTTCTTACAACTAGCCGTTGTTAGTCTACGGTGATCTTCAATGTAAATTTGCATGCACATAGTAGCTAGGTCAGTCACACTGACATCACCAGGCCAGCCTGGACTATCCTTTGCCAGAACATGCATGACCAGCCAGTGTCCTGAGTAGCAATGGCATTACCAGCCTGTGTCCGACCAGCTGGCATACGCCGAGCACGCGGAGAGGCCTGCCCGAAGGGCAGGTCTGTCCGCTAGTATATATATATATCCGTAACATGAAGCCATATGAAAACGTCAATTTGAAAACAATATAGGGGCTGCCGCAGGCAGCCCCTAAAAAGCCTACAGATCACTGGCGGTTTCGACAACAGTCGCGCACTTTTGCATGAGATCTAACTAGCCAGAAGAAGCTCGCATCATATATATAAGCGTAGCTATAATAAGCATAGCATACAGCTAGCTAAACCAATTATTATATCTTACAAAGAGTGGGCCAATCCAGCAGGTGTACCGGGATTGCTTGACCTTCACTGATTTCGCATTCTTGTACCGGCTCTCTTCATCTTCACCGTCGCTCGATAGCAGCTGAGCATTGTCAGAAGTTTTAACATCCATCGCACTACTTACCTAGTGCCAAGGAAACAGGAAACTCCCCAAACCACGTGACATAACAACTTGTAATCATAGTAATGGCTACTCAGAATTTTTGAGCTCCTCTTCATTCTATATATGAATGGAATGGCTGCTGCCACCGAAATATCGGTAGGGTAAGGGTTAGGGTTAGGCTTAGGGTTAGGGTTAATCACACAGTCCGGTGGTTGGAGTAGCCCTAGGGCTTTTAAAGACACCGCCCGGTGGTAGCTGCCTTGCAATTGCTTGGTGCAGAAATGGAGAGGAGAGGACGAGAGATGAGTCAGCCAACCACTTGCGGACTGAGGAGTGGATGAGGAAGAAAGTGCTCATGAGAAAACTGAGATGAGAAAAGAAGTATCTCAAACAGCGAGAGTAGCAAGGTCACCCTCTGCTTCTCTGTGTCCTCGATTCAGACTAGCTTTGCACATACATTGTCATTGTGATGTCTTAGGTGTAAATCACTTCAAAGTTCATGTACATTCTGTAATTTTGCAGAATAGGAGCAGAGAGATTGGAAGGAGTTGGATCATGATGCTGGTTCCCATCAGTTGCAGCAAGATCTGGTGAGTGAGCGCAGGGCTGCATACAGCTGTATGTTTGTACATAACTGCGTGTGCCCATGTGCTACGTATATGTAGTGCCCATGTAAGTACGGATAAATGTATATAATTCAGCCAATTTATTTGTAACAATTGAGGTCTGCATTACTGTAATTTAAGGGTGATTAATAGTGGTGGAATCCTGTTCTTTCCTTTGCAGCTGGACCAAAGTCGATGGTTAATTAAAACAGTGGCAGATTCGGTGAGATACACATTACACAGCATGCGCACATGTGCACACACACACACCATATGTGCACACAACTGCATGCACAAATGTCTGTATAATGTCATGCTCCTCAATATATATCCTTTACCATTTAGTATACCTACATTTGTGTAGTATGTGGAATCCACTGGGA
>OZ025876.1:6789792-6872292 GCA_964019415.1 Ianthella basta | reverse complement strand
AGGCCCAGATATACTCTGGACAGCAGATACGACCGGCCGAATTGGGTAGTACCTATGAGGTTCGCATGACTGCCGGTGACATTCCCGACATTAGTCCTAGTCCAGCGGATGATGGTGATGATGATTTCCCGGACATGATAACACTGACGAACAACACCAACCAAAAACTTGACTTGGGTTTCGTTGTCGATGGCAGCTTAATAGCAGTGGCAAGTGTGGAAGGTGGTGAAGCTACCATGTTCTATAAGCATCAAACGTATAGCATTGTTTGCTACAACCATAGCGTCGAAGAGGGCGAGCTTATGGATGTGGATGAAGAGGCAGTGGTTTACTCAGTGGAAGTGGAGTTCGAAAACGCTGACTACACCGATACAGCCTATACCGTGGAAGCTGTCGAAGAATCTGGAAGATTCTTCTGTAGACCTCCAGAACTGACCTCCTTCTACGACGACTGAGACTACATAGTCAGCCACTGAGACTTGGAGCATTTCTATAGGCCATAACTGCTCAGATATTTGTAGTTGTAACAATAATTATACAGCTGTTAGTGATCATCATGAGCACCAGCAATTGCAATGTAGTGCAGTTATATAGCTTGATCATGATGTATGCAGTATACATGCAGTATGCTTTTGTTAGCAGTAGGTTGTGTGTAGCTAACTTGTCTGTAAAATTAATACTGTTGATTGAGAAATTGAAGAATGTGCTCACGTAATATTCTTACTGGAATGTGACTGATAAATGGATTAAATAAATGAGAGACATTTGATATGTATTTTGCTATGACTGTAAAAATTCAGATGAGACATACAGGCAGATACAGCAGCGAATTAAGCTACTGGCATTCAGGAACCCCAGTGTTAACTAGTGTTTTGCATATAGGTTTTATTATAATAGCAGCTGACTTGCAACATAGTATAAATACTACATGGCTATGGAGGACAGCATATATTACGCATAACAAATACGTTTGAGTGGCAGAGAAGGTGCATGCTCATACAGAAAGGATATAATGATGACAGTTTATCAATGTCTGCATAGAATAGAATGCACACAAACAAGTTCACTTGGATGCCAAACAGTACACCAAATGCGCATACGTACATGCATGTGCATACACAGTAAATACTGAATAATATACACAAGCACACACACACACACACACACACACACACACACACACACACACACACGCACACACACACACACACATACACGCACACACTGTAAGCAGTCTTGAGCCAGACATGAACCAAAAACCACAAGGAGGTACGGTGGATAAGTAGCCAAGAAGTACGTAGAAGGGCTTTCCGCAACCTGAGTTGGGTTACAAACACATCTGAAGGCACAAATGACTAGAAAGATCCAGTGCATGTGGTTCATCCATGGACCTTAAGTTATACAGAGACACCTCCTGCACGTGCGCATGCACACAGTAAGTGATAACAAACAGTGCCTTCATGCAAACTTAGCGACAGAACCCCCACTCCCTCACTCATTAGCGTAGACACGTGTGACAACTCAGACTACTGCACTGTGCATTGCTGTGTTAAATTCACATCCCCTTTGAAGTATAAGAGGCATCATAATAATGGGCATTTATTGTACTTGCACATCATTCTAGATAATCTTCATGCTCCACTCCATGGAGTATACATATATAACATATACATATCACCACTCCATGTCTAAAGCATTGCAGTTATGTTACAAGAATACCAGGTGCACATGTCAGTCTCCTTTGAAGTGGGAGGGCAAGCTAGCTGGATGCATAATTCAGTATATAACCACAGCAATCCTTCCCTCACTCCACAGTGCATCACAACACTTCTTCCCCGACAACACACAGTGAGCCTGTGTTATAACACCTACTGGCACATCCTGGCCCTTACATGTGTACTATGTCCCCACTGAACACTACACAGTGCAGCCATCCATGCATTTTATGCACATTGAAATACAAGTATTCTTGGATAGATTTTGTATATTGTTGCTGTTTATACCTGTGTTGCTGAGGTGGAACTGGAAATGTTCTATGTTACTGGGTATTGTATAGTGCAAGATATGTCGCTGCATTCAATTGCTATTTGTACAGAAGGCATGACTGTGTGTGCGTATATATGTGGTAGGGTGCATACATACATGCACGAGTGTACAAGTGCATGTGTCAGTCAGTGCAGGTGTGCATAGTGTGTCTGTTTGTCACCTGGAGTGTTAAATGAAGCACCAAGCTGCCAAACTAGAACATGCACGTGTACTGTGTCTCGCTTACTGACAGTTGCTTCACTATATTGTAGTTCCTCATCTCCCTATCTTCACTGCATGTGGTGGACAATGACTGAATGCTGCCCTTTGTCCACCACTGCATGCAGCAAACACAACACGATCCATCTTAGGACACCATGCAGCAAAGCTACACATGTAGCATAATACTTACCATGGAAGGCATTGGCTATGTATGTATGTACACCTCAACTTGCAAGCCTACTGAAAACTCAATGGGTAATTCTCTCACAATCTACATGAAACAGTTATTCCTGGCATCCCTTGCAATTGCACCTTTGCATGTGACCACAGGACCAATTGAAATTTGCTAGGGAATATGGCATTCCTCTGGGGATTTAGGCAACCCTCTGGGGATTTATGCATCTCTCTGGGGACTATGAGCATAAGCATGAGAATTGTACAAACCTGGGCTCTCTATGGTTTGAGTTGGGTCACAAATGTGAGAGCTGCTTCAGTACAAGTGCCCAGAACAATCTAGTATATGCAGTGAACATGAACCGCAAAGGTAGGAAACATGCCCACTTTTCATGAGGCACACACTGCACAGGTACACACATAAACACACACACACACACACACACACACACCAGAAGACTTGTGAACCTAAACTCGTACAGTTTGGCCCAAGTCCCGTTAGACTCAGAGGACAGTTTGTAGCCTTTGCAATTGATCCACTGCTGAGGATTGGTTGACACAGCTAGATTAATCACTGGAAATTTTACACCAACCAGCCTTCTCTACATCAATGGTGTCTCAGGAGGCTGGGGGGCATCACGCCCTATTGATGGCAACCAGTGATCACAGCCTTCCCCCGCTAGTCATCCTACAAAGATGGTAGGGCCACAGACAACTGTTTCGCCATCCATCAGTACGTCACACTGATGAGCCCTGATTAGGGTGAAACAGCTGTCTAGATGATAACTTTACGGTCATACGAACAGGAATCAAGGACGCTACTAAAAATTTGGGGTGGGCCCAGTCCAGCTGCCACACTGGACCTTCATGACTAGATAAAGAGGAGAAAGGATGGTTCAAGCAGTGTGGGGTGGGGTAATACAGGGCTTGTGTACTGTAATGTGTCAAGGATGACAGTGAATTTGTTTGTGTAACACTTGTGAGGAGCTTGCATGCCTGCATGTAGATAAGCACATAGGCGCGCGCGCGCGCACACACACACACACACACACACACACACACACACACACACACACACACACACACACACACACACACACACACACACACACACACGCACGCACGCACGCACGCACACACTACTCACTCCACCAGGTTAGCAACCATGCAGTGTCTGTACTACACAATACCTATATATATTTGTGGATACCTATATTTGTGTAGTAGGTACATAACGTATAGCTACTACACAAATATGGGCATCCCTTGCCGTATCTAACTACTACGCAAATATAGGTATACCCACACACAACTCCCACGCCCTCAACCACCCTATTTAGGGCTCTAGATTTTGCTGGACTGGCAAAGGACCTTTGGAGAAGATGAGTCTCTTGAACGTCCTAGCGTTGCTCTCGCTGTTGGCGTGGTCGGGCGGCCAATACGTGGTCCGTCGGGATCAAGGCGATATTGTCTACACGCAAAGTGCGAGCTGGAACTATTGCGGCAGTATCGGAGGGTACTGCGATGGCGCTAACGGTCAGTGCGCCCACTGTGTCTGCAACTTCAGGAGGACCTACACGTCCAATACGGGGAGATGCGAGGAGTATTACACTGGTAAGTGCTGCATTCGCTGTTCTGTAACGTCCTTGCAGCTGGGAAACCTTACGAGTGTCTCGGAGTGTGTGAAATGGGGCTTTTAGTGTGTGGAGTAAAACATTAATAGGCTATATATGTAGCAGCGAGAACTGCGTTGTACTGCAGTTCAGTGTATTAAGTTTACACAGTTTTGCTGTCCAGGTGTACTCTAAGAGGGTGGTGATGCATCATTGCTACAAAAATGGACAGGTTTAGGCACTAGTTGGTGTGACACTGTTGGTTAATAGTCACTCCTTTGTTGTGCGTGAGGGCATGGAGTTCCCTTTCCACCTTGCTTGGTTTGTTCTTTTGCTGTTTTGTGCGCTTTTAGTTTCACAAATTATTGTATTCACATGTGCACCAATTTGGCCATGGTGCATCCCGACTTGAATATGATATACAGTATAGCTATTCACATGTACACCATTTGGGTAAGGACGTGACCATATGTGAACTAGCTAACCGACTTCTGAGACCATGTCACTTTGCAAGTGCCAACTGAACATGTTTTTTGTCTTTCCATTCTAATTGCAGTGTGTCCAATTCGTTTCAGTCGAAGCAGCCTATCAGTGGACACGAGTGTGACCACTCTGAACTTCACGCAAGATAATTTGGACCTGTTTGCAGTGATAACTGGAAGCCGGCGACGACTGGTTCGTAGCACTTCAGAGTCGAACCTTTCTCCCAGTGGAGACTGCACCATTGACAGTCTGGAGATCTTGCATGGTCCAAGCTGGATTAGAGTGAGCAAAACTGGATTTGTTCTTGAACGAGCAGGACAGGAGTTATACCTAACAGTGAGTGAGATATATGTGGAGGGTGGGCTGTGGTACTGTGAATTAACACAGTAGTGGAATGATACATGGCAATGAGTATTATTATTCTTTGTATCTATAATATGTATTACATTCCAGTGTAACGTTGGCTAGGATGCTTGATGTGCGTAATGGCCTTCAAGTTGCCATAGACAAATCTGTTCTTTAATTGCCTTCTACGGCAAGCACTATTCCACCGTATTGGTGAGTTATACAGGTCAGATACTGTGCATCTCTTGTTGACTGTTCCCAAGAGGTATAGTAGTAGATTATAGTCAAATAGCTCTCTTGGACTCCTTGTGATAGCTAATGGAGTTTCATTGGATTTTGTGCATGACTTGTTCACGGAATGGACTTCATGAGTCTGGTACTATTTTCAGTATCCTTCTGTGTTATGTGGGCAGGATTTGAACTGTAAAATGGCTGTACAGGACTATGAATACAAGTATATGGTACCATTTCCTGTGTCTGAAGCAACCCCATTTATGGTGTATAGTTTATATATGGTCATGTGGTCTTGTGGCTGTTTTTGACTGTGTAAACACACACATGGAGGTCCATCCCCTTTTGGTCTCCATGCCTTACTATGTGTTCATAGCATCCTAACTTGGTAGTTTATATTTATACATGTTGTCTTTGTGATAGCTTGCTGTGCACATTCCACGCCATGCCTGGCTATTGCATTAGTGCAGCAACCCATTTATAGCACTGGAGTCATGACGCTTGTCCATGCAACAGTGCAGCACATTTGGTGCGTGACTTAATTTCTCTGTATGTACATAATATTAGTGGGAGGAGCATCCCATGCCCATTTGCCTAGATGTGTTCCCTTCACCGGGCCAGCTTGTCTATTGACAGACGTCCAACTGTAACTAATGCTGTAATACCTTTACTGATTGAAGTAGCTTGTCCGGCTAGGTTGCATCACATTGCTATTTAGACAATTGCTGGCTGTGGATGAGCTGGATGCAAACAGACACAGTCTATCACTAGATGAGGACTGACAATGATACTGTTCTGTTTGAATTGTTGTCATTGTGTATTCTGATTGGCTAAGCTGATTTCACTGGGTGAGCTGTTAAAAATAGGGAGGGATGATCTCACCCTTGCCAAAATTGGTGTGAATTGGTTGCCACTGTGAGCACATCCATTTGCAGTGTGATGTTGACTCCAACCATGCGGTACACAACTTACCATTTATGGGAAGAGTTTGCGGAGTGAGTAACTAAGCACTTCTGGTACATTTCACTACGTATATGGTACACTACTTCGAAAATTTGCCTATATACACACAATACACAACATACCATATCTGGTGGTAGTAAACCTAATTTAAAAGGAGCATACTTATTTTGATAAGGTCCTCCCACTGTACGTGTACACAACATACCATCGATATCAGGCTAAGCTGTGTCCAGGATAGCTACGTATATGTGTACTTACTGAAGATAGCTTGTAGGATTCCAAGTAAACTCTCTTCTTTGCCTAATGAATTACTTCTTAATCTATCTTAATCTTACGTAGCAACATTCAGTGTGATACTGGTGTCAGTGTGAACGTCACACTAAAGTAACAGTGTGACTGATCACATGCACCCTTGGTGTGAGCACTGCAGGAGTGGTGTGAAGGTCACGAAATATTATTAAAAGTCATAGTTCCACAATTGTTGTGTGTTATGAAGGAGTTGTTAGCGCTTTTTTATCAGTAGTCTCCAATGTCAGAGTTCAGATAGTAAGTAAGGTCGATCTGTCTAGCACCATAGCGTTGGTGAAGCTTGTTGTAAACACTTGAAATGGAAGACTATTGAGCAGTTTACATACGTACAAGCCTTCTTCAGCTATCAGTCTAACAGCTGAAGAAGGCCTCCTCCTGGACTGTTGATGTTATCATTGAGCTTCATTGACTACTATGCAAACTGTTCAAGAATCCCCCCCCCCCCCCTCCTCCCCTTTAAAGGATAACACCCACGGTTTGACATAAAAGGGATGGTACAGTCCAAAAGGTTATGATGTATGCCAATGTACGTATTGGGGAATTACCTATCCCCCCATAATGGGCCTGACAACCCTCAATTGGGTGCATTGGGTAATGTGCATAACTTGGGAACATTACCCCCAAGAAAGGGTATGACTCACATACATACATAATAGGGGATGATTCTCCATGGGAGTGTTCTGGTAGGACTTTAATTATTTGTTGAAGTACACTTCATGCACCCCGTTGACCTCTCTTGTGTCCACAAGGCTGCTTGTGTTATCACACATTTGGATAGGCTATTTAGGTAAACATGTCACAGGCCACATGCATGGTACGTACGTGAATGGCTTATGGGCTCCCCACTTCCCATTCCAATCTCAGGTTGATAGTACATTGGAATTGAATCCTGATGCCATTGATGGAGAACTCTTAAGAGTAGACATCAGCTGTCCTGGCTATTCTGGCTGTCTTCCCTTCAAAATGGGAGGAGGAAGCTATCAAAACCCAGGTATGCATGAATGAGATTGCAAAAGAATGAGTAATTGTTTCTGCAGATCAGAATAAGCTGACCTGTTTTAATGGCCTGGGTTGAGTCATGTACGTACGTATGTACACAGTAAGAATACAAGTAATTGGATTAACTTAAATGGAGCACACCAGTTTGACCCAATGGTTACTGAGTTGAATGCCTGGAAGATGGAAACACTGTATTGTTTCTAAGCTCTTGAACTAAAGCTCTACTAATATTATTGCTGTATCCTGTGTCACTGTTTCACCTGCGGACCATCTTGGCTGATGTCAGATTGAATGAACAAGCATTTCTGTGAGCACAATTTTATGATAGTAATGTTCAAGAAACTGAGAGTTGTTTTCATGTACACAGAATGCAATATACTGTACGTGGAACCTGTCTAAGATGGTCACTGAGTGAGGCAGCCATCTCTCTAAAACAGCCAGCTCCCCTGGCAGCAAATAACACTAAACATTGCAGTCTGCCTCTTTTAGAGCAGCCACCTCTCTATATAGGTTAGTTAGGTTGCTGGTGGCTGTCTAAGGCAGTTCACTGAACATGCAACATGTGTTGTACCCTCATCCAGCTGTCAGTTAGTGTGTTCACACTGTAGATAGGTTTCACTCACTGTATGTACATATACAACTGCTCTTTCCCACACCAGTCTGCATTGAAGGATACTGTCAGAACGGGGGCACATGCCAAGAGTCCTCGGGCACACCTGTCTGTTTGTGTGCACCTGGGTTTACTGGAGATCGGTGTGAAAGAGTCGCTGATGATTGTAATCCATCTCCTTGCTTTAATGGTGCCACCTGCGTCAATGGTGTAAACTCATACATCTGCCAGTGCCCTGCAGGCTATACTGGAGAACTCTGCCAAACAGATGTGGATGAATGTTCACCTGAACCGTGTGAAAATGGAGGAACTTGTATCGATGGAGTGAATTCGTTTACATGCACCTGTCCTGCGGGATACACCGGTGCCACCTGTGGGAATAACATAGATGATTGTTCTCCCAATCCGTGCCTGAATGGAGGAACATGCAGTGACGGTGTAGACACTTTCACATGTACCTGTCTTGCTGGCTACACAGGCGACCGTTGTGGTACCAACATTAATGATTGCACTTCTGACAGCTGCATGAATGGAGGAACCTGTGTAGACGGTATCAACAGTTTCACCTGCACATGCCTCACACAGTTTACTGGTACTAACTGTGAGACCTGGGTGGATCCCTGCACCACGCGTGAATGTCAGAATGGAGGTACTTGCGTTTCAGTGCAAGGCTCGGCTGTGTACACCTGTAGCTGTAGTGCAGGGTACAGTGGTACACTGTGCGAAGTGAACATTGATGAGTGTGTTCCCAATCCGTGTTTAAATGGTGGCATTTGCATTGATGGTGTCAACCAATTCACCTGTCAGTGTGTTGCAGGTTTTGAAGGAGAAACATGCCAGAACAACACAGACGACTGTGCAAGCAATCCCTGTGAGAATGGAGGAACATGCCAGGACGGTATTAATGGGTTCACCTGTGAGTGTCCAGCAGGTTTCACAGGCGTCACCTGTTCCACCAACATCGATGAGTGCACTCCAAACATGTGCAGGAATGGTTCGACTTGTGTAGATGGTGTGAACCAGTTCTTCTGCACGTGTGCACCAGGCTACACAGGGACACTATGCGATGTTGACATCGATGAATGTAGCAGCAATCCATGCGCTAACAATGGCACATGTGTGGATGGAGTTGCAAGCTTTACATGCACGTGTGCCGCAGGCTACACTGGGACAACTTGTGGCAGGGATATCAACGACTGTGAGCCTGACCCATGCATGAATGGAGGCACTTGCAGTCTCACCTCTTTTGAGACTGATGAAAGTAGTGGGTACATGTGTCAGTGTGCCCCTGGGTACACTGGCGTCAGATGTTCAGTTGATATTGATGAATGTGACACACAGCCATGCCAGAACAACGGGACTTGCACTGACCAGATTGCCAACTTCACATGCGACTGCATTGATGCGTTCACTGGAATGGACTGCAGTATTGATGTGGATGAGTGTGTTACTCAGAATGCTTCAGCTCTCTGCCTAAATGGAGGAACCTGTGTCAACATCCTTGGAGGCTTCAACTGTAGCTGTGCTCCAGGCTTCACTGGTGAAAGCTGTGAAACACGTAAGTGGTGTGGTGCAGCATAGCAGATGGAGTGTGGGATGATTTGTTGTATTGACTCTGTTGTGCATGATGTATGTACTAAACATCTATATACACATCAGCTCTGCCATGTATGCATGCCCATCCTGGCAGATTCCTTTCATTCATGGGCAAGTGTATGGCACTGTATTATTGAAGGGACCTGGAAAATATATAGAGTGTGTGAATATATTCTATATTGAGCGCGGAAACTGTTTCGAACAAATCACGCAACAGAAGGGTGATTTGCACAAACAAGTCTTCCCCATTCATCCATGACTGAATAACGAGCCTGTACAGCATTGTGTTCTATGTTGTCTGTCAACTGGCAATGTATGCAGTTGTTACTTCCCATCCTCTTTCTCTCTCCTCTGTTGTAGCTTGTCCGGAGGGAACATTTGGAAGTGGTTGTAGTGAAACATGTGCGTGTGAGAATGAAGGCTTGTGCAACAGTGTTGATGGCAGCTGCACTTGTGTTGGCGGCTGGACTGGACCAACATGCTCTACCCGTGAGACACCAACCAATGAAGATGTACTAGTTTGGTAGTGTAAAGACTCACTGCTGCTTATGTGCAGTAACAGATCAATGATATAGCTTTCGAGTTGGATTCACACCATCTTAGACAGTTTCTGTAATTCAGTGAATTATTGAAGTTCTGCCACATGTGAAGCCATTAAGAATATGAGGCAACAATGTAGGGTGGGGAAGGGAGAGACGTCAGTGAAGGTGTAAGGAGGAGTTTAAGTGTTTGAAAAGGAATTGGTGACAGTACGTGAAGTTATCTAAGTTAGCTACGTTAAGTATCTTTACATATAATTGCTCCTCCCTCCCTCGATCCCTCCCTCTCTGTCTCTCTCTCCATTCTCTCCTCTCTTGCTGTCTCAACCGGCTTCCAGCTATTTGCACCAATGTCTGTGAGAATGGTGGTACTTGTGTGGCTCCTGAAACCTGTGATTGTCAGCCAACGTTTACTGAAATTACATGCGAAACCAGTAAGAATATGAGGGAAAAATATGAGGTGGGGGAGGGAGAGATGTTAGTGAAGGTGTAAGGAGGAGTTTAAGTGTTTGAAGAGGAATAGGTGACAGTATGTGAGGGGAAGTGAGGGCTGTGGAATGTGGCCAAGGTGTGCTGAGGGGATAGGAAGGGGTTTGTTATGTATAAAGGACCACGATCAAGCAGGATGTGAGGGTGGGAAAAGAATAAGTGTCAGTGAGAGTACCACTCAATGCAGAGTTAGGGAAGGGAGAGAGACAAAGGGGATAGAGATGTGTTGTGCTAGGCCATGTGTACTGTGTCATGTGTTAGTGTCAACTTTCTTGTTAAACAATTATTTTGTACAGTTCGAGTATGCCTGCAAATGTTATGCATACAGCGACAATGATGATGTAGTTCAGCATCTGTTGCTCTCTTTGTACATTTTATAGGGGCGTGTGTTGAAGGATTCTGCCTTAACAATGGGACTTGCATCATTTTCAACAATCGGCTGGCTTGCTTGTAAGTAGTTGAAAACTCTTAAAAGAGCCGTGGGATTTAGTGGGCAGTATGATGGAATGATTCATTTAAACTGCCCTTGTAATATGCCTGTAAACCCGCATACTGACACGATTGCCTTGATAATGTCCATTTTTCTAGTATGGTTTTTGGGTGAGCAATAATTGTATGTTAGTACATAGTTTATTACCGTAAATACAAGGCCACCTCAGACATGCCTTACATCCTGTGACAGTGAATGATGAGATGCAAGCATGGCTATGAATGACAAGTGCTAACACTAGATTCTGACCTTGCCCTGAAGAAGACCAGAGCATCTGGTCAAACATTGGCAAGGTTCCAACCCTATGTTTAAGCTGTTACGTACTTAGAGAGCTACCCTTTCTAATGCCCAAGCCAGCTGAGAATTCCTCACTTAGTGTGCAATAGCCACGATCTATTCTCAGTGCTCAGCTAATGGTGTACCCTTCTGCTATTCTTCAGGTGTGCTCCAGGCTACCAAGGTAGTCGCTGTGAAGATGTTCAGGAGGCAGCCTCGGACACAAATCGTGCAAGTGAGGAACAGGCAATTGCTGGAGGTGAGAACATGTTTGGAGCCGAGTTTGATCTCTCCGTATTGCAGTATTACTGCACAATATGTATTTTACTGCACAATATGTATTTTACTGCACAATATGTATTTTACTGCACAATACGTATGTACAATATGTATTTGTAGCTAATACCCTCTGTTGTGTACCAAACAACCCCATACACTGTATTCCACAGAAGTGTCATCTGTTAACTTCTTCCTTTACCACCTCTCACCTGCACCCACCATGACACAAGTCCGCTGTCTCCCATACATTTACATCTATGTACTTCCTCACACACCCACACACACACACACACACCTCCCCACACTGCACACCTATCCCACATACCCACACCCACTCCCTCACCCACACCCACCTCCACACACTGCACACTCACCCCACATCAAGTGTGACTGTTACAATACAGCTCATGCATACAATACGCCTCGTCCCCAGGCCGTCTGCAATAATTAACGCGAAGGGCCTGGGGACGAGGCTAGCATACAATGGACACACATCTGTTGTACATATACAGAGCCTGCATATCTCCTGAGCTACAAATACTGTGTGTATATAGAGTACATGTGTGTGTACTGTGTATATAACATATGATAGATTCTACTTCTGTATCAATACACACTTGTCTGTGGTCAATTGTGCCTTGTTTGTTCCCCTGTACAGGATCGGCTGTGGGAGGCATCCTTGGCATCATACTGATTGTGGTACTGTCTGTTCTGGCAATTGTCTTTGCTCTCCTGGCTGTGAAGAGGTGAGGAGGGGCTGGAGGGGGAGACTCCAGTTATGTTTGCATGTGTCAGTGGATAACTCTATGTCTAGGTAGATGTCTCTTCAAGCCATGTTTCTTTACCCTGATTTACATTCCACCTCGTCCAATCTGACATCCCAGTTTTGGAATTTATAGGCCTCCTATCTATCCCTGCAGATGTGTATGCGTTCGTTTTCATCACACTTTCATCCCCTATGTACATAGACACATATACATATGTAGATGGGACACGTCAGGTGCCCAATGTGTTTCTAGTTGCTGTGGGCTACTCTGTGAAGAGCCCATTGCAGTAGTGTGTAGTTGAGTTTAGAACCCAAATGACTATGCCTTCACATCTCTTTCATTTAGGTACAGATTGAACGAAGTGACCAGGACGAATGTTCATGATCACGAGAGTGCCTTCACAAGAGCAAACCACTTGATTGGTGCAGACAGCTACCAGAGCAACAGCCCAACAGTAAGCTAACAGAATGGTGCATGAACTGCCAGGGCTAGAGGCCACTCAACCCTCATGCGCATGTAGCTGTGTATTGTTTCTAGAAACCTGGTAACCACAGTCAATAGCAATTTAACATGTGTGTGTGTGTGTGTGTGTGTGTGTGTGTGTGTGTGTCTATGTGTGTGTGTACTTGTGTGTGACAGGACGGTTTGTTTGTATATGCAAGTACTATAATAACTCAAAATGTTATGGCGTTAATGTGTAGTGTGAACATAGTGAATCTACTTGACTTTCCTTCCCTCTCCTCCCTTCCTCAGTCATTTGGAGAACCCTGCCATGCTGCCAGCCCCTCCCCTGAGCCAGATTCCTTCTTCCCTGTGGCTGTAGCCAGAAACTCCTACTCTCAGAGCTCGGGGATTTCTTATGGCAATAATGACACTGGGGACAATACGACTTTGCCATCTCCAGACCACGACAGCTTGGATGTGTAGAGTTATAATGTACAATGTCGTAAACATACTGTATTAAGAAACAACAAAGAATACGTGTGTGCAATTTTGTTTATATTCGTGTTCATCATGCACTTTACTGCTGGCAGTATTTATATGCAGCTGTGCTGTGGTATAGTACACATAAAGTCATACACATGTGTATGCAGTTTACTAGTACTAGTAGTTTACCCATATAATAATTTTATGTTTATTATAAACCATGTGCATTATAGTTTTCTTGTTTTAAGTTTAACCGGCATATTCATAAGCTGTAAGTGACCATGCATCTTGAATTAAGTGTATCTCTGAAGCGAAGCATGTCCTGTATATATATGCATGGTCTATATGACATGATTAGTTATATAATTATAGGATTCTAGAATTTAAATATATGCAAGCAGTCCTGCAGGAGTAATGTGTCAGTCATGAACGTTACAATACTTATTGTATTTATAATGGTCAATGATAATATTTCTCATGCAAGCCACTGGCTATATACAGTGTACTATTAGTATAATATCATTGGTTGTAGTTTATATATAAGTGGGGCACATGGCGGGCTGGTGTGAATGACTGAATTGTTTCAGTGCTTGATCAGGCATGTGGCATCCATGCATATGCTGATGGATACATGGCTAGCTAGTCAGGAAGATGACAGCAGATTCCCTTCTTTTCCTCACCTGGCAGCAGACAATCACCTTTCATTCTCTATGGAATAGTGAATACTCATACATGTAAAATACATGTTTGTGATTGTTATAAATATTTTTGTCAGCACAAGTAAAGTTATATTTAGTAGACTGTGTTGCTTTAGCTGAGGTAGTGGCAGCCATATTGCGGGTCTAAATGCATCCCTCTAGAGTCATGTCAGGGGCGTAGGGGGGCTGAGCCCCCTTGGATTGAAATGAGGGGAGGGGTTTAGCCCCCTTAGAAAATTAGCTGTACAGCCTATATTTGACTCAAGTATTGCAGAGCCTAGGCTAACCATTTAACAAATGCATTTTGGTATCAATGGGTAATGATAAGATTCATTGAACTGGGCTACCCACTGCAGGCCACTTGCAGGTTGATTCAGCCCCCCTAACTTGAACCATCTTACTACACTACTGCATGTTTGTGGTCATGATGCACTGCAGACCGATGCTCCCCCAAAGTCATGCACCACGTACTATGGTATAGCAGTGAGGTCATGAACTACATTTGCATGGTGTGAGCTCTGTCTGACACACCGGATATGTTGCAGCTTGCTTTTACTTCAGTCGTGTGTATATATGCAGTGAACATGAACAGCAAAAGTAGAAACATGAACTACTTTTCATGAGGCACACACTTCACAGGTATACACACGCACATGCACACACACACACACACACACACACACACACACACACACACACGCACATGCGCACACGCGCACATGCACACACGCACACGCACGCACACACACACACACACACACACACACACACACACACACACACACACACACACACACACACACACACACACACATACGTACACACATACACACGCGCGCGCGTGCACACACACACACACACACTACTCACTCCACCAGGTTAGCAACCAGTGTCTGTACTCACAAATACCTAATTAGGTACCTATGTTTGTGTAGTAGGTACCCACGCACAACTCCCACGTGCACGCCCCCAACCTCCCTATTAAGGGCTCTACATTTTGCTGGACTGGCAAAGGTCCTTTGGAGAAGATGAGTCGACGACTCTTGAACCTCCTAGCGTTGCTCTCCCTATTGGCGTGGTCGGGCGGCCAATACGTGGTCCGTCGGGATGAAGGTGACATTGTCTACACGCAACGCGCAAGCTGGAACTATTGCGGCCGGATCGGAGGGTACTGCGCCGTTGTTAACGGTCAGTGCGACTACTGTATCTGCAACTTCAGGAGGACCTACACGTCCAATACGGGGAGATGCGAGGAGTATTACACTGGTAAGTGCTGCATTCGCTGTTCTGTAACGTCCTTGCGGCTGGGAAACTTTAGGAATGTTACTCCTCCGTCATGTATGCGTCTGCGATGACTCGGAGGGTTAGTATGTGGGACCAAACATTAATAGGCTATGTAGCAGCGAGAACTGCGTTGTACTGCAGTTCAGTGTATTAAGTTTACACAGTTTTGCTGTCCAGGTGTACTCTAAGAGGGTGGTGATGCATCATTGCTACAAGAATGGACAGGTTTAAGCGCTAGTTGGTGTCACTGTGACACTGTTGGTTAATAGTCACTCCTTTGTTGTGCGTGAGGGCATGAAGTTCCCTTTCCACCTTGCTTGGTTTGTTCTTTTGCTGTTTTGTGCGCTTTTAGTTTCACAAATTATTGTATTCACATGTGCACCAATTTGGCCATGGTGCATCCTGACTTGAATATGATATACAGTATAGCTATTCACATGTACATCATTTTGGTAAGGACGTGACCATATGTGAATTAGCTAACCGACTTCTAAGACCATGTTACTTTGCAAGTGCCAACTGAACATGTTTCCTGTCTTTCCATTCTAACTGCAGTGTGTCCAATCCGTTTCAGTCGAAGCAGCCTATCAGTAGACACGAGTGTGACCACTCTGGACTTCACAGATGATGAATTGGACCTGTTCGCAGTGATAACTGGAACTCGGCGACGACTGGTTCGTAGCACTTCAGAGTCGAACCTTTCTCCCAGTGGAGACTGCACCATTGACAGTCTGGAGATCTTGCATGGTCCAAGCTGGATTAGAGTGAGCAAAACCGGATTTGTTCTTGAACGAGCAGGACAGAAGTTATACCTAACAGTGAGTGAGATATATGTGGAGGGTGGGCTGTGGTACTGTGAATCAACACAGTGGAATGATACATAGCAATGAGTATTATTATTCTTTGTATCTATAATATGTATTACATTCCAGTATATGCTAGGATGCTTGATGTGTGTAATGGCCTTCAAGTTGCCATAGACAAATCTGTTCTTTGCCTTCTACGGCTAGCACTAATCCACAATATTGGTGAGGTATACAGGTCAGATACTGTGCATCTCTTGTTGACTGTTCCTAAGAGGTATAGTAGTAGATTATAGTCAAATAGCTCTCTTGGACTCCTTGTGATAACGGAGTTTCATTGGATATTGTGCATGACTTGTTCACGGAATGGACTTCATGAGTCTGGTACTATTTTCAGTATCCTTCTGTGTTATTTGGGCAGGATTTGAACTGTAAAATGACTGTACAGGACTATGAATACAAGTATATGGTACCATTTCCTGTGTCTGAAGCAACCCCATTTATGGTGTATAGTTTATATATGGTCATGTGATCTTGTGGCTGTTTTCGACTGTGTAAACACACACAGGGAGGTCCATCCCCTTTTGGTCTCCATGCCTTATGCCTGTGTCCATGGCATCTATACTTGGTAGTTCATATTTGTACATGTAGTCTTTGTGATAGCTTGCTGTGCACATTCCATGCCATGCCTGGCTATTGCATTAGTGCAGCAACCCATTTATAGCACTGGAGTCATGACGCTTGTCCATGCAACAGTGCAGCACATTTGGTGCGTGACTTAATTTTCTCTGTATGTACATAATATTTGTGGGAGGAGCATCCCATGCCCATTTGCCTAGATGTGTTCCCTTCACCGGGCCAGCTTGTCTATTGACAGACGTCCAACTGTAACTAATGCTGTAATACCTTTACTGATTGAAGTAGCTTGTCCGGCTAGGTTGCATCACATTGCTATTTAGACAATTGCTGGCTGTGGATGAGCTGGATGCAAACATACGCAGTCTATCACTAGATGAGGACTGACAATGATATTGTTCTGTTTGAATTGTTGTCATTGTGTATTCTGATTGGCTAAGCTGATTTCACTGGGTGCATTGTTAAAAATAGGGAGGGATGATCTCAACCAAAATTGGTGTGAATTGGTTGCCACTGTGAGCACATCCATTTGCAGTGTGATGTTGACTCCAACCATGTGGTACGCAACATACCGTTTATGGGAAGAGTTTGTGAGTAACTAAGCACTTCTGCATGGTACATTTCACTACGTATATGGTACACTACTTCGAAGATTTGCCTACATACACACAATACACAACATACCATCCTATATATAATCCTATATATAATGGAGCTAAGCCCGAGTATCCGTGTTCCGTATTCTTAGGAGCGTTTAGCGTTTTGCGACGCGAAAACAACGAGCTTTCTTATACAGCACTTCGGCCTACCTCCATTCGATTCAGCTGTGACGCGAAAACAGCCACGCATGATGCCTCTGCGGAGAGAATCGGGGAAATACCATTGCGGCAGCCATGTTTTCCGGATAACGACGTCATCTTTGCCAACGGTTGCCAAGGGGCGCGAGGTGGCAGTGCAACCGAAAGCAATGGTCTTTGTAGGAGAAGCTCAGCGCACGGACGCCAGCAACCGGCGAAGCCAACCAGGCCCAAGAGACAGGGACCGCGCTGCCCACAGGCATATCCCGCGAAACGCCCATGCTTCCTGATGACTTTGCGCTCTCCGCCACTACGGGCGATCTCCAGGAGCGACTACAGTGGATGAGCCTGTCCTTAGATCCTATAGACAGCTGTCAGCACCAATTGCAGCAGGATCAAGACTGCCTGTGGTTAGCTCCTGAGCGTTTTTCTTGCCCAGCCTCAGCAACTTTACGTGTTTGCTCATCATGTAGCTAGCTAGCTAAAGCCAGGACCAGACACACCATTGGTATTTATTACCTCTGTTTCCTCATGGCCAACTGGATATTGCACTCAGTCGCGTAGGTGCACTACAGCATCTTAAAGTTAAAGACAACATACCAATGACCATGGCACATGTTAGCTACACTGACAATGTTGTATCATTATCCTGAAACTTTATGACAACATTAAATTTTACGGTCTAACTGTTTTCTCCTTTTCTTGACTTGCACTATATTATGGTCATATGATGTTTGAATACTCCAGTCATTGTCAGTCTGTGTGATGCACTGACGTTTTCACATGCACACGATGTCAGATAGGCCATTGATGACTACGGGAACCCACACAGCTGTTGCTAACGTGTTGGCCCCAGAAAAGCTATCGTCAATGTGCTGGCGTGGACATGCCGGCGCAGGGTAGCCTTCGTCGGTGCGCCATAGCAGGAAAGCCCACCGAAGGCGGGCTTTCCGGCTAGTATACCTAATGGTACAACTGCACAAAGAGCATACTTAATTTGATGAGGTCCTCCCACTGTACATGTACACAGCCTATATACCATCAAGCTACGTAAGCTGCATCCACGGTAGCTATGAATATGTGTTCTTACTGTAGATAGCTTGTAGGATTCCAAGTAAACTCTCATCTTTGCATAATGAATTACTTCCTTTATCTTAATCTTAGCAACATGCAGTGTGATACTGGTGTCAGTGTGAACGTCATACTAAAGTAACGGTGTGACTGATCACACCCTTGGTGTGAGCACTGCAGGAGTGGTGTCAAGGTCACAAAATATTATTAAAAGTCATGGTTCCACGATTGTTGTGTGTCATGAAGGAGTTGTTAGTGCTTTTCCATCAGTAGTCTCCAGTGCCAGAGTTCAGCTGGTAAGATCTGTCTAGCACCATATAGTGTTGGTGAGACTCATTACTTGTTGTAAACACTTGAAAAGGGAGACTACTGAGCAATTTACATACGTACAAGCCTTCTTCAGCTGTCAGTCTACCAGCTGAAGAAGGCCTCCTCCTGGACTGTTGGTGTTATCATTGAGCTTCATTGACTACCATGCAAACTGTTCAAGAATCCCCCCCTCCTCCCCTTTAAAGGATAACACCCACAGTTTGACATAAAAGGGATGGTACAGTCCAAAAGGTTATGATGTATGCCAATGTACGTATTGGGGAATTACCTATCCCCCCATAATGGGCCTGACAACCCTCAATTGGGTGCATTGGGTAATGTGCATAACTTGGGAACATTACCCCCAAGAAAGGGTATGACTCACATACATACATAATAGGGGATGATTCTCCACGGGAGTGTTCTGGTAGGACTTTAATTATTTGTTGAAGTACACTTCATGCACCTCGTTGACCTCTCTTGTGTCCACAAGGCTGCTTGTGTTATCACACATTTGGATAGGCTATTTAGGTAAGCATGTCAGAGGCCACATGCATGGTACGTATGTGCATGAATGGCTTATGGGCTCCCCACTTCCTCCCATTCCCATCTCAGGTTGATGACACATTGGAAGTGAATCCTGATGCCATTGATGGAGAACTCTTGAGAGTAGACATCACCTGTCCTGGCTATTCTGGCTGTCTTCCCTTCAAAATGGGAGGAGGAAGCTATCAAGACCGAGGTATGCATGAATGAGATTGCAAAAGAATGAGTAATTGTTTCTGCAGATCAGAATAAGCTGACCTGTTTTAATGGCCTAGGTTGAGTCATGTACGTACGTACGTATGTACACAGTAAGAATACAAGTAATTGGATTAACTTAAATGGAGCACACCAGTTTGAACCGATGGTTACTGAATTGAATGCCTGGAAGATGGAAGCACTGTATGGGCCATATGGGCTGTATTGCTTCTAAGCTCTTGAACTAAAGCTCTGCTAATATTATTGCTGGCTGTTTCACTGTTTGCGGACCATCTTGGCTGATGTCAGGTTGAATGAACGAGCATTTTTGCAAGCACAGTTGATGATAGTAACATAGTGACAAATCATAGTGCGTTCAAGAAACTGAAAATTGTTTTTATGTGCAGAGATTGCATTGTACAGCAGAACCTTTCTAAGATGGTCACTGAGTGAGGCAGCCACATCTCTAAAGCAGCCTGCTCTCCTGACAGCAAATAACACTAAACATTGTAGTCTACCTCTGTTAGAGCAGCCATCTCTCTATATACGTAGGTTAGTTAGGTTGCTGGCGACTGTCTAAGGCAGTTCACTGAACATTCAACATGTGTACTATGTTGTACCCTCATCCAGCTGTCAGTTAGTGTGTTCACACCGTAGATAGGTTTCACTCACTGTATGTACATATACAACTGCTCTTTTCCCTGTAGGACTTGAAGCCTGTGATGGAGGAGGAATATGCATCAATGGTGGGACTTGCATTTACACTGACAGTGGTTCATCATGCAACTGCCCCACTGGCTTTATTGGACGTTCCTGTGAAGAAGAATCGGACACACCAGTCTGCACTGAAGGATATTGTCAGAACGGCGGCACATGCCAAGGGTCCTCAGGCTCACCTGTCTGTTTGTGTGCACCTGGGTTTACTGGAGAGCGGTGTGAAGGGAACATTGATGAATGTGATCGGTCTCCTTGTCATAATGGTGCCACCTGTATCGATGGTATAAACTCGTACACTTGCAACTGTGCTACTGGGTATGAAGGTGTTCACTGTGACAGAGAAACAGATGCATGCTCTGGTGACCCTTGTGCTAATGGTGCGCTATGTGGAACCACTGGCCCAGGATCATACACTTGCACATGTCTTCCTGGGTTCACCGGCACCGAGTGTGATCAGAATGTGGACGACTGCGTTGACAATGAGTGCATGAATGGCGCCACATGTAGGGACGGCCATCTTACCTATACCTGCAATTGTCCGACTGGCTTCACAGGGGCTAGGTGTGAGGAAAACATCGACGACTGTACTCCAGAATCATGCAGTGGGAGGGGAATGTGTGTGGATAGAGTGAATGGATACACCTGCATCTGTCCAACAACACACACTGGAGATGAGTGTGAGACAGAGATCAACCTTTGTAGGCGGAACAGATGTCGAAATGGTGGCACATGTTACCTGGATGGACGTAGGTATAGCTGTTTGTGTCCTCCCGGTTATGAGGGTAACAGATGCCAGACTGACATTGATGATTGCAATGGAAACCCCTGTTTGAATGGGGGGACGTGTGTCGATGGGGTCAATAACTTCACATGCCATTGCCGCAATGGATTCTCAGGCCGGAATTGTGAGACAGTCACTTCAGACTGCCAGTGTCAAAATGGTGGCAGCTGCACCTCCTCTGAAGGAAATTATGAGTACACTGGCTTGTGTCCATCTCATCGTGTTGTCCCTCTGTCTTGGGACCGAGATCGTAGTACCTTGGACAGTGAACAGATTCACACATTCAGCTTGGGTGGACCGAAAGGCATTGCAGTGCGGGATAGCTGTGAGCCAGTAATTGCTCAGTGGAAGAATGGCATTTCCCTACATCAACACTGCCAGGTTGATACTTGTTCAGGACTGAGGGTGCAGTTGGATGATGGTACTTGGATGGAAGGCTCTGCTTATGGGTTCTCCTTCAGTCGAGATAGAGATGGGCCAAGGGCAAGCATTACATTTCTGAAGGTGAATTGACACTTTACACACACTTTACACACACTTTACACACACACACACACACACACACACACACACACACACACACACACACACACACACACACACACACACACACACAACACAACACAACACACACACACACACACACACACACACACGCACACACGTGCGCGCACACACACCACTTACTACACATGCACACGCTGACTACAATGGCGCTTAGAATGTGTACCTGCACTCTATATATTTGTGTTTGCCTTTTGTAGGTGGACATAGACAGATTGCAGTTCAACCAATCCTTCCTAGAAGGCAAACTTGTTCAACTGTCCTTTGATGACTGTGATAGACATGGCGGTAGTGGCTGTGTGATTTTCTATGTCGGAGCCAACACAAATGGGAATGAATGTGAAGAGCTGAATTATGGTGAGGAGAGTAACAGTGATGACGACTGCAGTGGCAGTAAGAAGCGCAGTGGCAGTAGGCACTGCAGTGGTACCAGGGGCAGTGGAAGTAAGAAACAGAGTGGCAGTAGGGAGTGCACTGGAACTAGATGTAGTGGTAGTCGGGACTGCACAGGAAGCAGGTGCAGTGGTACCAGGGGCAGTAGAAGGAAGGGACATAGTGCCAGTAGGGAGTGCACTGGTACTAGGTGCAGTGATAGTAGGGACTGCACAGGAAGCAGGTGCAGTGGTACCAGGGGCAGTAGAAAAAAGAGACATAATGGCAGTAGGGAGTGCACTGGTACTAGGTGCAGTGGTAGTCGGGACTGCACAGGAAGCAGGTGCAGTGGTACCAGGGGCAGTAGAAAGAAGGGAGATAGTAGCAGTAGGGAGTGCACTGGTACTAGGTGCAGTGATAGTAGGGACTGCACAGGAAGCAGATGCAGTGATACCAGGGGCAGTAGAAAGAAGGGACATAGTGGCAGTAGGGAGTGCACTGGTACTAGGTGCAGTGATAGTAGGGACTGCACAGGAAGCAGGTGCAGTGGTACCAGGGGCAGTAGAAAGAAGGGACATAGTGGCAGTAGGGAGTGCACTGGAACTAAGTGCAGTGATAGTAGGGACTGCACTGGAAGCAGATGCAGTGGTAGTGGCACCCACCCGCAGTGCTCTTGTCCACCAGGTTTTCACGGACAGTTCTGTGAGATACCAGAGATTGTGTGTGCTTCCTCGCCCTGTATGAATGGAGGGACCTGTATTGAAAATTTGGCAGACATTGATGATGACAGTGACACCACTGGCAACAGCAAAAAGAAGAGAAAGCGAACTGCTGAAGATGAATCGAGTATGCTGTATTATTGCATCTGCCCTCCTGGATACACTGGTGTGAACTGTGAAACAGATGTGGATGAATGCGCCTCCAATCCTTGCTTCAATGGTGGAACATGCAACAACACAATCGGCTCATTCAGGTGCAACTGTCCAACAGGATATAGTGGCCGCAGATGTGAGATGGATGTTGATGAATGTGAAGACTCTCCATGCCAGAATGGTGGTACCTGTGTAGATGGAACAGGATCATACACCTGCATTTGCGTTAGTGGCTTCACAGGAGACAACTGTGAAGAGGACATTGATGACTGCTCTCCAAACCCTTGTGCTCATGGAGGCACTTGCACAGATGGTATTGACACGTTCACATGTAACTGTCCACCTGGTTATGAGGGAGACCAGTGTGAAGTGAATATCAATGAATGTATGGTTGATCCATGTCAAAATGGTGGCACTTGTGTGGATGAAATTGGAAGACATCGATGCCTCTGTGTGGAAGGATACACTGGTAGCAACTGTGAAACCGACATCGACGAGTGCAGCACTAATCCTTGCAGAAATGGAGGCAACTGCACACAAGGGGTGAATGTGTTCACGTGTGAATGTGTGCTTGGGTATTCTGGCCCCACTTGCAATGAGGATATTGATGAATGTGAAACTGAGCCCTGCTTGAATGGAGGCACATGTTCAGATAATGTTGGTGGATACACATGTGCTTGCCCGGAAGGGTACACAGGAACAAACTGTGAGGTTAACACTGACGATTGCAGCCCTAATCCATGCCGGAATGGAGGAACATGCAGTGATGAGGTGGCAGGCTTTAACTGTACCTGTGTCTTTGGTTACACTGGAGTGAACTGTGCTGAGAACATTGACGATTGCAGTCCTTCTCCGTGTCAGAATGGAGCAACTTGCATTGACGGTATTGGCACGTACACATGCGTGTGTGAGGCAGGTTTCACTGGAGATCAGTGTGAAACAGACATTGATGAATGTGCACCAAACCCATGCCAGAACGGAGGAAATTGTAGCGATTTGGTGAATGCATTCTCTTGCAGCTGTGCAGCTGGTTACAGTGGAAGCATGTGTGAAAATAACATTGACGAATGTGCCACCTCTCCCTGCAAGAATGGAAGTTGTGAAGACAGAGTGAATGATTACCTGTGCTTGTGTGACCCTGGTTTTACTGGCCGCAACTGTGATAATGAAATTGATGAATGTGAAGGGAATCCCTGTGCCAATGGGGGCACTTGCACTGATGGTGTAGCCAGCTTTACTTGCAGTTGCCCTATGGGCTTCACTGGAGAGCTTTGTGAAACAAACATCAATGAGTGCATGGTAGACAGTGAAGGCATATCGGTGAGCCAATGTGAAAACGGTGGCACTTGCATTGATGGCATCGGTGGCTTCAGCTGTGCATGTCTTCAGGGATTTGAAGGAGACCTGTGTGAGGTGAACATTGATGACTGCAGTGATAGCAGTTGTCAGAATGGAGGAACGTGTGTTGATGGCATTAACACTTTCACTTGTGAATGTGCCCCTGGGTTCAGTGGCGACACATGTGGAACTGATGTAGATGAATGTGAAGGAGTAGACTGTGGAAATGGGGAATGCGTGGATGGAGTGAATAGCTTTTCATGCCGCTGTTCTACCGGATTTACTGGTGCACAGTGTGAGACCAATGTGGATGATTGCGCCCCTAATCCCTGTCAACATAATGGTACCTGTACTGACGGAGTCAACAACTTCACCTGTGCTTGTGTGCCAGGATTCACTGGTGAGCGATGTGAAGTTAACATCGATGAATGTTCCAGCAGTCCATGCCAGAACGGTGCCACTTGTGTTGATGGTGTGAATTCAGTAACATGCAGGTGTGTAGCTGGGTTCACTGGAACAAACTGTGAGACAGATATTAACGATTGTACCGACTCTTCGTGTAGTAATGGTGGAACCTGTGTGGATGGAGTAAACTCCTTCACCTGTATGTGCCCATCGGGCTACACTGGCCAGCACTGCCAGACGAACATTGATGACTGTGAACCCTCTCCTTGTATGAATGGTGGCACCTGCATTGATGGTGTTAACTCGTACACATGCCGATGCACTGCAGGATACAATGGTACCAACTGTGAGGTTAACATAGATGAATGTGAACCACCACCTTGTGAAAACGGAGGCACCTGCATAGATGGTGTGAATTCTTTCACATGTATGTGCCAACCAGGTTACTCTGGGAACCAATGTGAGGTGTGTCCAGATGGGTTCACTGGTGAATTGTGTGCAGAGAACATTGATGATTGCAGCAGTGATTCCTGCTTGAACGGAGGGACATGTGTTGATGGAATTGGTACCTTCACCTGCCAATGTGTAGAAGGGTTCACTGGAGTCAATTGTGGGGTGGATGTTGATGATTGTTCCCCTAACCCCTGCCAGAATGGTGCTAACTGCAGTGATGGTGTGAATTCATTTTCTTGTGAATGTGTAGAAGGTTACACTGGTTCCCAATGTGAGACTGATATTGACGACTGTGCGGGTGTGACATGTGAGAATGGTGGATCATGTATTGATGGAGTGGCACAGTTCACATGCCTATGTGTTACAGGTTTTGAGGGAACTCGATGTGAAGTCAACACTGATGACTGTGCAGTTGAACCATGTCAGAATGGTGGCACCTGCGAAGATGGTGTTGCCACCTTTGTCTGCCGGTGCCCTGCAGGCTATACTGGAGAACTCTGCCAAACAGATGTGGATGAATGTGCACCTGAACCTTGCGAAAATGGAGGGACTTGCACTGATGGAGTGAATTCGTTTACATGCACCTGTCCTGCAGGCTACAATGGAACCACCTGTGGGAATAACATAGATGATTGTTCTCCCAATCCGTGCCTGAATGGAGGAACATGCAGTGACGGTGTAGACACTTTCACGTGTACCTGTCTTGCTGGCTACACAGGCGACCGTTGTGGTACCAACATTAATGATTGCACTTCTGACAGCTGCATGAATGGAGGAACCTGTGTAGATGGTATCAACAGTTTCACCTGCACATGCCTCACACAGTTTACTGGTACTAACTGTGAGACCTGGGTGGATCCCTGCACCACGCGTGAATGTCAGAATGGAGGTACTTGCGTTTCAGTGCAAGGCTCAGCTGTGTACACCTGTAGCTGTAGTGCAGGGTACAATGGTACACTGTGCGAAGTGAACATTGATGAGTGTGCTTCCAATCCATGCTTAAATGGTGGCACTTGCATTGATGGCATCAACCAATTCACCTGTCAGTGTGTTGCAGGTTTTGAAGGAGAAACATGCCAGAACAACACAGATGAATGTGCAGACAACCCTTGTGAGAATGGAGGAACATGTGAGGACGGTGTCAATATGTTCACTTGCGAATGTCCACCTGGTTACACAGGCGTCACCTGTTCCACCAACATCGATGAGTGCACTCCGAACATGTGCCAGAATGGTTCGACTTGTGTAGATGGTGTGAACCAGTTCTCCTGCATGTGTGCACCAGGCTACACAGGGACACTATGCGACGTTAACATCGATGAATGTAGCAGCAATCCATGCGCTAACAATGGCACATGTGTGGATGGAGTTGCAAGCTTTACATGCATGTGTACTGTAGGCTACACTGGGACAACTTGTGACACGGATATCAATGACTGTGAACCTGAGCCATGCATGAATGGAGGCACTTGCATTGATGGAGTGGACAATTTCATGTGCAGATGTAGACCAGGCTACACTGGTGACACCTGTGAGACTGATATTGATGAGTGTGACCCTCAACCTTGTCTGAATGAGGGAAATTGTACTGATCTTGTGAACTCCTTCAGCTGCACTTGTCCCATTGGATTCACTGGTGCCACCTGCCACACAAACATTGACGACTGTGTAGGAGTGGTTTGCCAGAATAATGGAACTTGCATAGACAATGTGAATGGTTTCTCCTGCATGTGTGCAATTGGCTTTGAAGGAATCCTTTGTGAAATTAACACTGACAACTGTGCTGATATGCCATGCAACAACAATGCAACATGCCATGACGGCATCAACACGTTCACTTGTGCTTGTCCGCCAGGCTATACTGGACTTCTCTGCCAGATGGATATTGACGACTGTACTCCCAATCAATGCAAAAATGGGGCTACCTGTGTTGATGAGGTTAACGACTTTAACTGTCAGTGTGTACCTGGCTTCAATGGAACCCTGTGTGAAACAGACATAGATGACTGTGCTTCCAATCCCTGCTTGAATGGAGGTTTGTGCAGTGATGAGATAAATTCTTTCACATGCAGTTGTAGTGAAGGTTTCACGGGTATGTTGTGTGAGGTTAATATCGATGATTGCACTGATACTTCTTGCTTTAACAACGGAACATGTGTGGATGGTGTCAATTCATTTGCATGTCAGTGCCTAACTGGCTATGCTGGGGAGCGATGTGAAGAGAACCCTGATGACTGTGTGGGTGTAGACTGCTTTAACAACGGCACTTGTGTAGATGGACTATCCAGTTTCTCGTGTGAATGCCTCCCAGGGTTTGTGGGTATGCTTTGTGAACGGAATATCGATGAATGTATCAATGTCACGTGTCAGAACGGTGGCATGTGCATTGATGGAGTGAACGGCTTCTCCTGTCTCTGCCAGCTGGGTTTCACTGGAACTTTTTGTGAAGTTAACATAGACGATTGTACTCCAGACTCATGTGTTAATGGCGGAACATGCAACGATGCAGTCAATGGGTTCACGTGCACTTGTGCACCTGGATACGCTGGGGATCTTTGTGAGGTGGACATTGATGACTGTGCCTCCAGTCCATGCTTGAATGAGGGGACGTGCTTTGATTTGGTTAACAACTACACATGTGAATGTAGGGATGGATTCACTGGGGACAATTGTGAGATCAACATTGATGAATGCAGTGATGTAAACTGCATGAACAATGGCACATGTGTTGATGGAGTGAATGCCTTTACTTGTCAGTGCATAACTGGTTTCAGTGGGCCTCTGTGTGAGATAAATGACAATGACTGTTTATCGCACAACTGCACGAACAACTCCACTTGTGTGGACGGAATTGCAAGCTATTCGTGTGCCTGCATGCCCGGCTTCACTGGCTTCTTTTGCGAGACAGACATCGACTACTGTGCAGAAAACCCTTGTAAGAACAACGCCACTTGCGTGGACGGTCTACTCAGTCCCCAGTGTGTGTGCGTACCTGGCTATACAGGCATGTTCTGTGAGGAAGATATCGACGAATGTGACACCGACCCATGCCTCAATGGAGGTACCTGCACAGACCTAGTAAATGGGGTCAACTGCACCTGTGTCGAGTTCTATGTGGGCGACGTGTGTCAGTTTACCAATGGGGAGAAGGAGTGCGAGGCTATGCCATGTGTGCATGGCACCTGCATCCCTCTGGGTGCCAACTACACGTGTGAATGTGATCCAGGTGTGTCTGGTGAATTATGTGAAACCATCGTTGATCAGTGCCTATTCAGTGACCCATGTATGAATGGAGGCACTTGCAGTCTCACCTTTTTTGAGACCGGTGAAAGTAGTGGGTACACGTGTCAGTGTGCCCCTGGGTACGCTGGCGTCAGATGTTCAGTTGATATTGATGAATGTGACACACAGCCATGCCAGAACAACGGGACTTGCACCGACCAGATTGCCAACTTCACATGCGACTGCATTGGTACATTCACTGGAATGGACTGCAGTATTGATGTGGATGAGTGTGTTACTCAGAATGCTTCAACTCTCTGCCAGAATGGAGGAACCTGTGTCAACATCCTTGGAGGCTTCAACTGTAGCTGTGCTCCAGGCTTCACTGGTGAAAGCTGTGAAACACGTAAGTGATGTGGTGCAGCATAGCAGATGGAGTGTGGGATGATTTGTTGTATTGACTCTGTTGTGCATTATGTGTGTACTAAACATCTACACATCAGCTCTGCCATGCATGCATGCCCATCCTGGCAGATTCCTTTCATTCATGGGCAAGTGTATGGCACTGTATTATTGAAGGGACCTGGAAATATATAGAGTGTGTGAATATGTTCTATATTGAGCGGAGAAGACTTGTTCAAGCAACTCACACAATAGAAGGTTGATTTGCACAAACAAGTCTTCCCCATTGATCCATGACTGAATAATGAGCCTCTACAGCATTGTGTTCTATGTTGTCTGTCAACTGGCAATGTATGTAGTTGTTACTTCCCATCCTCTTTCCCTCTTTTCCATTGTAGCTTGTCCAGAGGGAACATTTGGAAGTGGCTGTAGTGAAACATGTGCGTGTGAGAATGAAGGCTTGTGCAACGCTGTTGATGGCAGCTGCACTTGTGTTGGCGGCTGGACTGGACCAACATGCTCTACCCGTAAGACACTTTCTACCTGCATGCAAGTACCAATGGAGATGTGCAGCTTTGATAGCGTAAAGACTCACTGCTGCTTATGTGCAGTAACAGGTCAATGATATAGATTTCGAGTTGGATTCACACCATCTTAGACAGTTTCTATAATTCAGTGATTTATTGAAGTTCTGCTACATGAATCCAGCTTGAAATTGATATGTGTACTATTCTCCTGGTCTAAGAAATGTATTGTACTTCCATGCATCGTGTGTACATCAGTTACGTATCTTTACATATAATTGCTCCTCCCTCCCTCGATCCCTCCCTCTCTGTCTCTCTCCCCATTCTCTCCCTCTCTTACTGTCTCAACTGCATGGCTTCCAGCTATTTGCACCAATGTCTGTGAGAATGGTGGTACTTGTGTTGCTCCTGAAACCTGTGATTGTCGGCCAACGTTTACTGGAATTACATGCGAAATCAGTAAGAATATAAGGGAAAAATATGAGGTGGGGGAGGGAGAGATGTTAGTGAAGGTGTAAGGAGGAGTTTAAGTGTTTGAAGAGGAATAGGTGACAGTACGTGAGAGGGAAGTGAGGGCTGTGGAATGTGGCCATGGTGTGCTGAGGGGATAGGAAGGGGTTTGTGATGTATAAAGGACCACGATCAAGCAGGATGTGAGGGTGGGAAAAGAATAAGTGTCAGTGAGAGTACCACTCAATGCAGAGTTAGGGAAGGGATAGAGACAAAGGGGATAGTGATGTGTTGTGCTAGGCCATGTGTACTGTGTCATGTGTTAGTGTCAACTTTCTTGTTAAACAATTATTTTGTACAGTTTGAGTATGCCTGCAAACGTTATGCATACAGCGACAATGATGATGTAGTTCAGCATCTGTTGCTCTCTTTGTACATTTTATAGGGGCGTGTGTTGAAGGATTCTGCCTTAACAATGGGACTTGCATCATTTTCAACAATCGACTGGCTTGCTTGTAAGTAGTGAAAACTTTTAAAAGGGATTTAGTGGGTGGTGTGATAGAATGATTCATTTAAACTGCCCTTGTAATATGCCTGTAAACCCGCATACTGACACGATTGCCTTGACAATGTTCATTTTTCTAGTACGGTTTTTGGGTGAGCAATAATTGTATGTTAGTAGTTTTATTACTGTAAATACAAGGCCACCTCAGACTTGCCTTACATCCTGTGACAGCGAATGATGAGATGCAAGCATGGCTATGAATGACAAGTGCTAACACTAGATTCTGACCTTGCCCTGAAGAAGACCAGAGCATCTGGTCAAACATTGGCAAGGTTCCAACCCTATGTTTAAGCTGTTACATAATTAGAGAGCTACCCTTTCTAATGCCCAAGCCAGCTGAGAATTCCTCACTTAGTGTGCAATAGCCACGATCTATTCTCAGTGCTCAGCTAATGGTGTACCCTTCTGCTATTCTTCAGGTGTGCTCCAGGCTTCCAAGGAAGTCGCTGTGAAGATGTTCAGGAGGCAACCTCGGACGCAAATCGTGCAAGTGAGGAACAGGCAATTGCTGGAGGTGAGAACATGTTTGGAGCCGAGTTTGATCTCTCCATTTTGTAGTACCGGTATTACTGCACAATACATATTTGTAGCTAATACTCTCTGTTGTGTACCAAACCACCCATACACTGTATTCCACAGAAGTGTCATCTGTTAACTTCTCTCACTTGCACCCACCATGACACAAGTCTCCCACACATTTACATCTACTCCCTCACACACAAGCCCCAGCCCACACTGCACACCCATCCTGCACACCCACATCCACACCCTCACCCGCACCCACCTCCACACACTGCACACCCATGCATCCCACATCAGGTGTGACTGTTACAATACAGCTCATACATAGAATGCATGGACACACATCTGTTGTACATGTACAGAGCCTGCATATTTCCTGAGCTACAAATTAAATACTGTGCGTATATTGCATGTATGCACTGTGTGTATACTTCTTCTGTATCAATACACACTTGTCTGTGGTCAATTGTGCCTTGTTTGTCCCCATGTACAGGATCGGCTGTGGGAGGCATCCTTGGCATCATAGTGATTGTGGTACTGTCTGTTCTGGCAATTGTCTTTGCTCTCCTGGCTGTGAAGAGGTGAGGAGGGGCTAGAGAGGAGACTCCAGTTACGTTTGCATGTGTCAGTGGATAACTCTATGTCTAGGTAGATGTCTCTCCATGCCATGTTCCTTTACCCTGATGTACATTCCACCTCTTTCATTTTGAAATCACAGTTTTGGAGATTTTAGACCTCCTATCTATCCCTGCAGATGTGTATGTGTTTGCTTTCATTGCACTTTCATGCACTATGTACATATGCGCACTTATATATAATTATATGGGACCTGTCAGGTGCCCAATGTGTTTCTAGTTGCTGCAGGCTACTCTGTGAAGATCCCATTGCAGTAGTGCGTAATGTGTGCTTAGAACCCAATTTTACTATCCCTTCACGTCTCTTTTATTTAGATTCAGGAAGAACAAAGTGGTCAAGGCAGACGTATACGAGAGTGCCTTCACAGTAACAAACCCCTTGATTGGTGCAGATGGCTACCGAAGCAACAGCCCAACAGTAAGCTAACAGAATGGTGCATGAACTGCCAGGGCTAGAGGCCACTCAACCCTCATACACATGTAGCTGTGTATCATTGTAGAAGCCTGGTAAACACAGTCAATAGCAATTCAATGTTGAGCAGAGCACATAAGTACAGCAAGGAGCACTGTTATGTGTATTCCACAACATGCTACACAGACCAGCTGTCAGCATGCCTAAGACAATACATATGCATTCATGTTGTAGCCACTAACAGTAGGCAGACAATTTATGTTTAAACTATAAACAGTTAGTACGCAACATCACATACGATGGAACCCCACCAAACAACCACCTATATAAAATGACCACCTTAAAAGTAAGACCGCTCTGATTTAGTCCCAAATCCATGTATACATAGCTCTCAGAATTAAGACCACCTCCAAAATAAGACCACTTTTAATGGACCTGATGGTGATCCTATTTCTGAGGTTCTACTGTACATGCATACTTACATAACGTCCCCTACCAGTGTGTACGTGTATAAGCTTACGTCTTGTCTTGTTGGTAAGGTTTTTTAATAATTTTTGCTTTTATTATTTTGATGCTTGTGTATTGAATTAGGTTTAGGATTATCTACAGAAGTGCACTGGTACTGGGCTTCCACCGTTGGTTCATATGCCAAGTGGTGCATGATTGGCCAAAAGGAGAGCAGGCCAAACTCTTCACAGCTGGGCAGATGTATAGCTGTCAGCCAAAACTGTTTATAGACTTGTTTGTACCCTTTTATGATGCTAGCACTGCGTGGGGTTGATGATTATGTGGATGCTTGCTGTGACGAGTCTGTTCTCATGGCAATATCTCGTATAGCTCATGTTTGCTCCAACATGTTAGCCTGTCAAATGTAACTATGATGGTGGAGAGGGTTGGCTCAGCAGCCCATGGAAGTATTGTACATTTAGTATAACCTGTACAGTATTGTAGGGAATGCTGTGTGTGTGTGTGTGTGTGTGTGTGTGTGTGTGTGTGTGTGTGTGTGTGTGTGTGTGCGTGTGTGTGTGTGTGTGTGTGTGTGTGTGTGTGTGTGTGTGTGTGTGTGTGTGTGTGTGTGTGTGTCTGTGTCTATGTGTGTGTACTTAAGAGGGTTTGATTTTGTATATATGTAAGTACTACAGTACAGAAACATAAATTGTTATGTTAATGATACTTGACTTTCCTTCCCTCTCCTCCCTTCCTCAGTCATTTGGAGAACCCTACCATGCTGTCAGTTCCTCTCCTGAGCCAGATGCCTTCTTCCCTGTGGCTGTAGCCAAAAACCCCTCCTACTCTCGGAGCTTGAGAATTTCTTATGGCAATAATGACCCTGGGGAAAATACGACTTTGCTGTCTTCAGACCATGACAGCTCAGATATGTAAAATTATAATGTACAATGGCGTGAACACAGTGTGTTAAGAAACAACAAAAAATATGTGCGTGTAATTTTGTTTATACTTGTGTCAGTCACGAAAATTACATTACTTATTGTATTAATTTTATAATGGTCAATGATAATATTTCTCATGCAAGCCACTGGCTATATACAGTGTACTATTAGTATAATATCATTGGGTGTAGTTTATATATAAGTGGGGCACATGGCCAGCTGGTGTGAATGACTGAATTGTTTCAGTGCTTGATCAGGCATGTGGCATCCATGCATATGCTGATGGATACATGGCTAGCTAGTCAGGAAGATGACGGCAGATTCCCTTCTTTTCCTCACCTGGCAGCAGACAATCACCTTTCACTCTCTATGGAATAGTAAATACTCATACATGTAGAATGCATGTTTGTGATAGTTATATTTGTCAGCACAAGTAAGGTTATATTTAGTAGCTATAGACCATGTTGCTTTAGCTGAGGCAGCCATGTTATAGGTACATATAAATGCATGGGATAGTAGTTGCCATTTAGTAGTGTCCTAGGGGGATAGCCGTCATTTAGTAATATCCTAGGGGAATAGTAGTCACCATTTAGTAGTGTCCTAGGGGGATAGTAGTCACCATTTAGTAGTGTCCTAGGGGAATAGTAGTCACCATTTAGTAGTGTCCTAGGGGGACAGTAGTCACCATTCAGTAGTGTCCTAGGGGGACAGTAGTCACCATTTAGTAGTGTCCTAGTGGAATAGTAGTCGCCATTTAGTAGTGTCCTAGGGAGATAGTAGTCACCATTTAGTAGTGTCCTAGGGGGATAGTAGTCACCATTTAGTAGTGTCCTAAGGGGACAGTAGTCACCATTTAGTAGTGTCCTAGGGGGACAGTAGTCACCATTTAGTAGTGTCCTAGGGGAATAGTAGTCGCCATTTAGTAGTGTCCTAGGGGGATAGTAGTCACCATTTAGTAGTGTCCTAGGGGGACAGTAGTCACCATTTAGTAGTGTCCTAAGGGGACAGTAGTCACCATTTAGTAGTGTCCTAGGGGGACAGTAGTCACCATTTAGTAGTGTCCTAAGGGGATAGTAGCCACCATTTAGTAGTGTCCTAGGGGGATAGTAGTCGCCATTTAGTAGTGTCCTAAGGGGATAGTAGTCACCATTTAGTAGTGTCCTAGGGGGATAGTAGTCACCATTTAGTAGTGTCCTAGGGGAATAGTAGTCACCATTTAGTAGTGTCCTAGGGGGACAGTAGTCACCATTTAGTAGTGTCCTAGGGGCACAGTAGTCACCATTTAGTAGTGTCCTAGGGGGACAGTAGTCGCCATTTAGTAGTGTCCTAGGGAGATAGTAGTCACCATTTAGTAGTGTCCTAGGGGGACAGTAGTCACCATTTAGTAGTGTCCTAGGGAGATAGTAGTCACCATTTAGAAGTGTCCTAGGGGGACAGTAGTCGCCATTTAGTAGTGTCCTAGGGGGATAGTAGTCGCCATTTAGTAGTGTCCTAGGGGGATAGTAGTCACCATTTAGTAGTGTCCTAGGGGGACAGTAGTCACCATTTAGTAGTGTCCTAGGGAGATAGCAGTCACCATTTAGCAGTGTCCTAGGGGGACAGTAGTCACCATTTAGTAGTGTCCTAGGGGGACAGTAGTCACCATTTAGTAGTGTCCTAGGGGGACAGTAGTCGCCATTTAGTAGTGTCCTAGGGGGATAGTAGTCACCATTTAGTAGTGTCCTAGGGGGACAGTAGTCACCATTTAGTAGTGTCCTAGGGGGACAGTAGTCACCATTTAGTAGTGTCCTAGGGGGATAGTAGTCGCCATTTAGTAGTGTCCTAGGGGGATAGTAGTCACCATTTAGTAGTGTCCTAGGGGGACAGTAGTCACCATTCAGTAGTGTCCTAGGGGGACAGTAGTCGCCATTTAGTAGTGTCCTAGGGGGATAGTAGTCACCATTTAGTAGTGTCCTAGGGGGATAGTAGTCACCATTTAGTAGTGTCCTAGGGGGATAGTAGTCACCATTTAGTAGTGTCCTAGAGGGACAGTAGTCGCCATTTAGTAGTGTCCTAGGGGGATAGTAGTCACCATATAGTAGTGTCCTAGGGGAACAGTAGTCGCCATTTAGTAGTGTCCTAGGGGGATAGTAGTCACCATTTAGTAGTGTCCTAAGGGGACAGTAGTCACCATTTAGTAGTGTCCTAGGGGGACAGTAGTCGCCATTTAGTAGTGTCCTAGGGGGATAGTAGTCACCATTTAGTAGTGTCCTAGGGGGACAGTAGTCACCATTTAGTAGTGTCCTAGGGGGACAGTAGTCGCCATTTAGTAGTGTCCTAGGGGGATAGTAGTCACCATTTAGTAGTGTCCTAGGGGGACAGTAGTCACCATTTAGTAGTGTCCTAGGGGAATAGTAGTCGCCATTTAGTAGTGTCCTAGGGGGATAGTAGTCACCATTTAGTAGTGTCCTAGGGGGACAGTAGTCACCATTTAGTAGTGTCCTAGGGAGATAGTAGTCGCCATTTAGTAGTGTCCTAAGGGGACAGTAGTCACCATTTAGTAGTGTCCTAGGGAGATAGTAGTCACCATTTAGTAGTGTCCTAGGGGGACAGTAGTCACCATTTAGTAGTGTCCTAGGGGGATAGTAGTCGCCATTTAGTAGTGTCCTAGGGGGATAGTAGTCACCATTTAGTAGTGTCCTAGGGGGATAGTAGTCGCCATTTAGTAGTGTCCTAGGGGGATAGTAGTCGCCATTTAGTAGTGTCCTAGGGGGATAGTAGTCACCATTTAGTAGTGTCTTAGGGGGACAGTAGTCGCCATTTAGTAGTGTCCTAGGGGATAGTAGTCACCATTTAGTAGTGTCCTAGGGGGACAGTAGTCACCATTTAGTAGTGTCCTAGGGGGACAGTAGTCACCATTTAGTAGTGTCCTAGGGGGACAGTAGTCACCATTTAGTAGTGTCCTAGGGGGATAGTAGTCGCCATTTAGTAGTGTCCTAGGGGGACAGTAGTCACCATTTAGTAGTGTCCTAGGGAGATAGTAGTCGCCATTTAGTAGTGTCCTAAGGGGATAGTAGTCACCATTTAGTAGTGTCCTATATAGGGGGATAGTAGTCACCATTTAGTAGTGTCCTAGGGGGACAGTAGTCACCATTTAGTAGTGTCCTAGGGGGACAGTAGTCACCATTTAGTAGTGTCCTAGGGGGATAGTAGTCACCATTTAGTAGTGTCCTAGGGAGATAGTATTCGCCATTTAGTAGTGTCCTAGGGGGACAGTAGTCGCCATTTAGTAGTGTCCTAGGGGGACAGTAGTCACCATTTAGTAGTGTCTTAGGGAGATAGTAGTCGCCATTTAGTAGTGTCCTAAGGGGATAGTAGTCACCATTTAGTAGTGTCCTAGGGGGATAGTAGTCTCCATTTAGTAGTGTCCTAGGGGGACAGTAGTCACCATTTAGTAGTGTCCTAGGGGGATAGTAGTCACCATTTAGTAGTGTCCTAGGGGGATAGTAGTCACCATTTAGTAGTGTCCTAGGGGGATAGTAGTCGCCATTTAGTAGTGTCCTAGGGGGACAGTAGTCACCATTTAGTAGTGTCCTAGGGGGACAGTAGTCACCATTTAGTAGTGTCCTAGGGAGATAGTAGTCACCATTTAGTAGTGTCATAGGGGGACAGTAGTCACCATTTAGTAGTGTCCTAGGGGGACAGTAGTCACCATTTAGTAGTGTCCTAGGGGGACAGTAGTCACCATTTAGTAATGTCCTAGGGGGATAGTAGTCACCATTTAGTAGTGTCCTAGGGAGATAGTAGTCACCATTTAGTAGTGTCCTAGGGGGACAGTAGTCACCATTTAGTAGTGTCCTAGGGAGATAGTAGTCACCATTTAGTAGTGTCCTAGGGGGATAGTAGTCACCATTTAGTAGTGTCCTAGGGGATAGTAGTCACCATTTAGTAGTGTCCTAGGGGGACAGTAGTCACCATTTAGTAGTGTACTAGGGAGATAGTAGTCACCATTTAGTAGTGTCCTAGGGGGACAGTAGTCACCATTTAGTAGTGTACTAGGGAGATAGTAGTCGCTATTTAGTAGTGTCCTAGGGGGACAGTAGTCACCATTTAGTAGTGTCCTAGGGAGATAGTAGTCGCCATTTAGTAGTGTCCTAAGGGGACAGTAGTCACCATTTAGTAGTGTCCTAGGGAGATAGTAGTCGCCATTTAGTAGTGTCCTAGGGGGATAGTAGTCACCATTTAGTAGTGTCCTAGGGGGATAGTAGTTGCCATTTAGTAGTGTCCTAGGGGGACAGTAGTCACCATTTAGTAGTGTCCTAGGGGGATAGTAGTCACCATTTAGTAGTGTCCTAGGGGGACAGTAGTCACCATTTAGTAGTGTCCTAGGGGGACAGTAGTCACCATTTAGTAGTGTCCTAGGGGGACAGTAGTCACCATTTAGTAGTGTCCTAAGGGGATAGTAGTCGCCATTTAGTAGTGTCCTAGGGGGACAGTAGTCACCATTTAGTAGTGTCCTAGGGAGATAGTAGTCGCCATTTAGTAGTGTCCTAAGGGGATAGTAGTCACCATTTAGTAGTGTCCTATATAGGGGGATAGTAGTCACCATTTAGTAGTGTCCTAGGCGGACAGTAGTCACCATTTAGTAGTGTCCTAGGGGGACAGTAGTCACCATTTAGTAGTGTCCTAGGGGGATAGTAGTCACCATTTAGTAGTGTCCTAGGGGGATAGTAGTCGACATTTAGTAGTGTCCTAGGGGGACAGTAGTCACCATTTAGTAGTGTCCTAGGGGGACAGTAGTCACCATTTAGTAGTGTCCTAGGGAGATAGTAGTCGCCATTTAGTAGTGTCCTAAGGGGATAGTAGTCACCATTTAGTAGTGTCCTAGGGGGATAGTAGTCTCCATTTAGTAGTGTCCTAGGGGGACAGTAGTCACCATTTAGTAGTGTCCTAGGGGGACAGTAGTCACCATTTAGTAGTGTCCTAGGGGGATAGTAGTCACCATTTAGTAGTGTCCTAGGGGGATAGTAGTCGCCATTTAGTAGTGTCCTAGGGGGACAGTAGTCACCATTTAGTAGTGTCCTAGGGGGACAGTAGTCACCATTTAGTAGTGTCCTAGGGGGACAGTAGTCACCATTTAGTAGTGTCCTAGGGGGACAGTAGTCACCATTTAGTAGTGTCCTAGGGGGACAGTAGTCACCATTTAGTAGTGTCCTAGGGAGATAGTAGTCACCATTTAGTAGTGTCCTAAGGGGACAGTAGTCACCATTTAGTAGTGTCCTAGGGGGATAGTAGTCGCCATTTAGTAGTGTCCTAGGGGGACAGTAGTCACCATTTAGTAGTGTCCTAGGGAGATAGTAGTCGCCATTTAGTAGTGTCCTAAGGGGATAGTAGTCACCATTTAGTAGTGTCCTATATAGGGGGATAGTAGTCACCATTTAGTAGTGTCCTAGGGGGACAGTAGTCACCATTTAGTAGTGTCCTAGGGGGACAGTAGTCACCATTTAGTAGTGTCCTAGGGGGATAGTAGTCACCATTTAGTAGTGTCCTAGGGAGATAGTATTCGCCATTTAGTAGTGTCCTAGGGGGACAGTAGTCACCATTTAGTAGTGTCCTAGGGGGACAGTAGTCACCATTTAGTAGTGTCCTAGGGAGATAGTAGTCGCCATTTAGTAGTGTCCTAAGGGGATAGTAGTCACCATTTAGTAGTGTCCTAGGGGGACAGTAGTCACCATTTAGTAGTGTCCTAGGGGGACAGTAGTCGCCATTTAGTAGTGTCCTAGGGGGATAGTAGTCTCCATTTAGTAGTGTCCTAGGGGGACAGTAGTCACCATTTAGTAGTGTCCTAGGGGGATAGTAGTCTCCATTTAGTAGTGTCCTAGGGGGATAGTAGTCACCATTTAGTAGTGTCCTAGGGGGACAGTAGTCACCATTTAGTAGTGTCCTAGGGGGATAGTAGTCACCATTTAGTAGTGTCCTAGGGGGATAGTAGTCGCCATTTAGTAGTGTCCTAGGGAGACAGTAGTCACCATTTAGTAGTGTCCTAGGGGGACAGTAGTCACCATTTAGTAGTGTCCTAGGGAGATAGTAGTCACCATTTAGTAGTGTCCTAGGGGGACAGTAGTCACCATTTAGTAGTGTCCTAGGGGGACAGTAGTCACCATTTAGTAGTGTCCTAGGGGGACAGTAGTCACCATTTAGTAATGTCCTAGGGGGATAGTAGTCACCATTTAGTAGTGTCCTAGGGGGATAGTAGTCACCATTTAGTAGTGTCCTAGGGGGATAGTAGTCACCATTTAGTAGTGTCCTAGGGGGACAGTAGTCACCATTTAGTAATGTCCTAGGGGGATAGTAGTCACCATTTAGTAGTGTCCTAGGGGGATAGTAGTCACCATTTAGTAGTGTCCTAGGGGGACAGTAGTCACCATTTAGTAGTGTCCTAGGGAGATAGTAGTCACCATTTAGTAGTGTCCTAGGGGGATAGTAGTCACCATTTAGTAGTGTCCTAGGGGATAGTAGTCACCATTTAGTAGTGTCCTAGGGAGACAGTAGTCACCATTTAGTAGTGTACTAGGGAGATAGTAGTCGCTATTTAGTAGTGTCCTAGGGGGACAGTAGTCACCATTTAGTAGTGTCCTAGGGAGATAGTAGTCGCCATTTAGTAGTGTCCTAAGGGGACAGTAGTCACCATTTAGTAGTGTCCTAGGGAGATAGTAGTCACCATTTAGTAGTGTCCTAGGGGGATAGTAGTCACCATTTAGTAGTGTCCTAGGGGGATAGTAGTTGCCATTTAGTAGTGTCCTAGGGGGACAGTAGTCACCATTTAGTAGTGTCCTAGGGGGATAGTAGTCACCATTTAGTAGTGTCCTAGGGGGACAGTAGTCACCATTTAGTAGTGTCCTAGGGGGACAGTAGTCACCATTTAGTAGTGTCCTAGGGGGACAGTAGTCACCATTTAGTAGTGTCCTAAGGGGATAGTAGTCGCCATTTAGTAGTGTCCTAGGGGGACAGTAGTCACCATTTAGTAGTGTCCTAGGGAGATAGTAGTCGCCATTTAGTAGTGTCCTATATAGGGGGATAGTAGTCACCATTTAGTAGTGTCCTAGGCGGACAGTAGTCACCATTTAGTAGTGTCCTAGGGGGACAGTAGTCACCATTTAGTAGTGTCCTATATAGGGGGATAGTAGTCACCATTTAGTAGTGTCCTAGGCGGACAGTAGTCACCATTTAGTAGTGTCCTAGGGGGACAGTAGTCACCATTTAGTAGTGTCCTAGGGGGATAGTAGTCACCATTTAGTAGTGTCCTAGGGGGATAGTAGTCGACATTTAGTAGTGTCCTAGGGGGACAGTAGTCACCATTTAGTAGTGTCCTAAGGGGATAGTAGTCGCCATTTAGTAGTGTCCTATATAGGGGGATAGTAGTCACCATTTAGTAGTGTCCTAGGCGGACAGTAGTCACCATTTAGTAGTGTCCTAGGGGGACAGTAGTCACCATTTAGTAGTGTCCTAGGGGGATAGTAGTCACCATTTAGTAGTGTCCTAGGGGGATAGTAGTCGACATTTAGTAGTGTCCTAGGGGGACAGTAGTCGCCATTTAGTAGTGTCCTAGGGGGATAGTAGTCGACATTTAGTAGTGTCCTAGGGGGACAGTAGTCACCATTTAGTAGTGTCCTAAGGGGATAGTAGTCGCCATTTAGTAGTGTCCTAGGGGAACAGTAGTCGCCATTTAGTAGTGTCCTAGGGGGATAGTAGTCACCATTTAGTAGTGTCCTAGGGGGATAGTAGTCGCCATTTAGTAGTGTCCTAGGGGGATAGTAGTCACCATTTAGTAGTGTCCTAGGGGGACAGTAGTCGCCATTTAGTAGTGTCCTAGGGGGATAGTAGTCACCATTTAGTAGTGTCCTAGGGGGACAGTAGTCACCATTTAGTAGTGTCCTAGGGGGACAGTAGTCGCCATTTAGTAGTGTCCTAGGGGGATAGTAGTCACCATTTAGTAGTGTCCTAGGGGGACAGTAGTCACCATTTAGTAGTGTCCTAGGGGAATAGTAGTCGCCATTTAGTAGTGTCCTAGGGGGATAGTAGTCACCATTTAGTAGTGTCCTAGGGGGACAGTAGTCACCATTTAGTAGTGTCCTAGGGAGATAGTAGTCGCCATTTAGTAGTGTCCTAAGGGGACAGTAGTCACCATTTAGTAGTGTCCTAGGGAGATAGTAGTCACCATTTAGTAGTGTCCTAGGGGGATAGTAGTCACCATTTAGTAGTGTCCTAGGGGGATAGTAGTCGCCATTTAGTAGTGTCCTAGGGGGATAGTAGTCACCATTTAGTAGTGTCCTAGGGGGATAGTAGTCGCCATTTAGTAGTGTCCTAGGGGGATAGTAGTCACCATTTAGTAGTGTCCTAGGGGGACAGTAGTCACCATTTAGTAGTGTCCTAGGGGGACAGTAGTCACCATTTAGTAGTGTCCTAGGGGGATAGTAGTCGCCATTTAGTAGTGTCCTAGGGGGACAGTAGTCACCATTTAGTAGTGTCCTAGGGAGATAGTAGTCGCCATTTAGTAGTGTCCTAAGGGGATAGTAGTCACCATTTAGTAGTGTCCTATATAGGGGGATAGTAGTCACCATTTAGTAGTGTCCTAGGGGGACAGTAGTCACCATTTAGTAGTGTCCTAGGGGGACAGTAGTCACCATTTAGTAGTGTCCTAGGGGGATAGTAGTCACCATTTAGTAGTGTCCTAGGGAGATAGTATTCGCCATTTAGTAGTGTCCTAGGGGGACAGTAGTCACCATTTAGTAGTGTCCTAGGGGGACAGTAGTCACCATTTAGTAGTGTCCTAGGGAGATAGTAGTCGCCATTTAGTAGTGTCCTAAGGGGATAGTAGTCACCATTTAGTAGTGTCCTAGGGGGATAGTAGTCTCCATTTAGTAGTGTCCTAGGGGGACAGTAGTCACCATTTAGTAGTGTCCTAGGGGGACAGTAGTCACCATTTAGTAGTGTCCTAGGGGGATAGTAGTCACCATTTAGTAGTGTCCTAGGGGATAGTAGTCACCATTTAGTAGTGTCCTAGGGGGACAGTAGTCACCATTTAGTAGTGTCCTAGGGGGACAGTAGTCACCATTTAGTAGTGTCCTAGGGAGATAGTAGTCGCCATTTAGTAGTGTCCTAGGGGGATAGTAGTCACCATTTAGTAGTGTCCTAGGGGATAGTAGTCACCATTTAGTAGTGTCCTAGGGGAATAGTAGTCACCATTTAGTAGTGTCCTAGGGGGACAGTAGTCACCATTTAGTAGTGTACTAGGGAGATAGTAGTCGCTATTTAGTAGTGTCCTAGGGGGACAGTAGTCACCATTTAGTAGTGTCCTAGGGAGATAGTAGTCGCCATTTAGTAGTGTCCTAAGGGGACAGTAGTCACCATTTAGTAGTGTCCTAGGGAGATAGTAGTCGCCATTTAGTAGTGTCCTAGGGGGATAGTAGTCACCATTTAGTAGTGTCCTAGGGGGATAGTAGTTGCCATTTAGTAGTGTCCTAGGGGGACAGTAGTCACCATTTAGTAGTGTCCTAGGGGGATAGTAGTCACCATTTAGTAGTGTCCTAGGGGGACAGTAGTCACCATTTAGTAGTGTCCTAGGGGGACAGTAGTCACCATTTAGTAGTGTCCTAGGGGGACAGTAGTCACCATTTAGTAGTGTCCTAAGGGGATAGTAGTCGCCATTTAGTAGTGTCCTAGGGGGACAGTAGTCACCATTTAGTAGTGTCCTAGGGAGATAGTAGTCGCCATTTAGTAGTGTCCTAAGGGGATAGTAGTCACCATTTAGTAGTGTCCTATATAGGGGGATAGTAGTCACCATTTAGTAGTGTCCTAGGCGGACAGTAGTCACCATTTAGTAGTGTCCTAGGGGGACAGTAGTCACCATTTAGTAGTGTCCTAGGGGGATAGTAGTCACCATTTAGTAGTGTCCTAGGGGGATAGTAGTCGACATTTAGTAGTGTCCTAGGGGGACAGTAGTCACCATTTAGTAGTGTCCTAGGGGGACAGTAGTCACCATTTAGTAGTGTCCTAGGGAGATAGTAGTCGCCATTTAGTAGTGTCCTAAGGGGATAGTAGTCGCCATTTAGTAGTGTCCTAAGGGGATAGTAGTCACCATTTAGTAGTGTCCTAGGGAGATAGTAGTCACCATTTAGTAGTGTCCTAAGGGGATAGTAGTCACCATTTAGTAGTGTCCTAGGGGGACAGTAGTCGCCATTTAGTAGTGTCCTAGGGGGACAGTAGTCACCATTTAGTAGTGTCCTAGGGGGACAGTAGTCACCATTTAGTAGTGTCCTAGGGGAATAGTAGTCGCCATTTAGTAGTGTCCTAGGGGGATAGTAGTCACCATTTAGTAGTGTCCTAGGGGGACAGTAGTCACCATTTAGTAGTGTCCTAGGGAGATAGTAGTCGCTATTTAGTAGTGTCCTAGGGGGACAGTAGTCACCATTTAGTAGTGTCCTAGGGAGATAGTAGTCGCCATTTAGTAGTGTCCTAAGGGGACAGTAGTCACCATTTAGTAGTGTCCTAGGGAGATAGTAGTCGCCATTTAGTAGTGTCCTAGGGGGATAGTAGTCACCATTTAGTAGTGTCCTAAGGGGATAGTAGTCGCCATTTAGTAGTGTCCTAGGGGGATAGTAGTCACCATTTAGTAGTGTCCTAGGGGGATAGTAGTCACCATTTAGTAGTGTCCTAGGGGGACAGTAGTCACCATTTAGTAGTGTCCTAGGGGGACAGTAGTCACCATTTAGTAGTGTCCTAGGGGGACAGTAGTCACCATTTAGTAGTGTCCTAGGGGGATAGTAGTCGCCATTTAGTAGTGTCCTAGGGGGACAGTAGTCACCATTTAGTAGTGTCCTAGGGAGATAGTAGTCGCCATTTAGTAGTGTCCTAAGGGGATAGTAGTCACCATTTAGTAGTGTCCTATATAGGGGGATAGTAGTCACCATTTAGTAGTGTCCTAGGCGGACAGTAGTCACCATTTAGTAGTGTCCTAGGGGGACAGTAGTCACCATTTAGTAGTGTCCTAGGGGGATAGTAGTCACCATTTAGTAGTGTCCTAGGGGGATAGTATTCGTCATTTAGTAGTGTCCTAGGGGGACAGTAGTCACCATTTAGTAGTGTCCTAGGGGGACAGTAGTCACCATTTAGTAGTGTCCTAGGGAGATAGTAGTCGCCATTTAGTAGTGTCCTAAGGGGATAGTAGTCACCATTTAGTAGTGTCCTAGGGGGATAGTAGTCTCCATTTAGTAGTGTCCTAGGGGGACAGTAGTCACCATTTAGTAGTGTCCTAGGGGGACAGTAGTCACCATTTAGTAGTGTCCTAGGGGAATAGTAGTCACCATTTAGTAGTGTCCTAGGGGGATAGTAGTCGCCATTTAGTAGTGTCCTAGGGGGACAGTAGTCACCATTTAGTAGTGTCCTAGGGGGACAGTAGTCACCATTTAGTAGTGTCCTAGGGAGATAGTAGTCGCCATTTAGTAGTGTCCTAAGGGGATAGTAGTCACCATTTAGTAGTGTCCTAGGGGGATAGTAGTCGCCATTTAGTAGTGTCCTAGGGGGACAGTAGTCGCCATTTAGTAGTGTCCTAGGGGGACAGTAGTCACCATTTAGTAGTGTCCTAGGGGGATTGTAGTCACCATTTAGTAGTGTCCTAGGGGGACAGTAGTCACCATTTAGTAGTGTCCTAGGGGGACAGTAGTCACCATTTAGTAGTGTCCTAGGGAGATAGTAGTCACCATTTAGTAGTGTCCTAGGGGGACAGTAGTCGCCATTTAGTAGTGTCCTAGGGAGATAGTAGTCGCCATTTAGTAGTGTCCTAAGGGGATAGTAGTCACCATTTAGTAGTGTCCTAGGGGGATAGTAGTCACCATTTAGTAGTGTCCTAGGGGGATAGTAGTCGCCATTTAGTAGTGTCCTAGGGGGACAGTAGTCACCATTTAGTAGTGTCCTAGGGGGACAGTAGTCACCATTTAGTAGTGTCCTAGGGTGATAGTAGTCGCCATTTAGTAGTGTCCTAAGGGGATAGTAGTCACCATTTAGTAGTGTCCTAGGGGGATAGTAGTCTCCATTTAGTATAGTCACCATTTAGTAGTGTCCTAGGGGGATAGTAGTCACCATTTAGTATAGTGTTCTAATGAGATATTTGTCAGCATTATAGTGTCCTGGGTGTGGGGGGGGGGGGGGGGGGAGTAGTCACCATTTAATATGGTCCTATTTACTGTAGGTGTGATGGTTGATGACCACACACACGCACGCACACACACGCACATACATACACACATACACACGTACACACACACACACACACACACACACACACACACACACACACACACACACACACCCTTAATGTTATATACCTACTGTGCACACCCCTACCCACCCACATTGCTTTTCAGCAGACAATGGTTTATGATGTATGCCATAGATGCAATTAGAGACACAGTTATAGTAAGTTAACTACACATTGTTAGTTTGTCCTTGGTATTTCTCTCCTGCTGTAGCTGCACCCTATTTTGCCTTTTCTTCAGGTCTTCTGAGTTGTAATGTTGTGTGTGTGCGTTATGGATTGATAAGTGTGCATTGACTGCGTGTAATGAGTGTGGCAGGCAAGCAAGTATGATAAGATGGTATATAATGTATATTCCCATGCCTTTTCCCTGCTTCTGCTAATGCGCAGCCATATCATTATGCAATAAAGGAAGTGGAGGAAAAGGTCTGGCCACACAAGATCAGGAGCTAGGTCATAGGAATATAATAACATGTAAATGGCATGATACATGCACACTTTAAACAAAAACAACTGCAGTGCACTCAAGTTAGCAGCTGTCTGTTGAAGAAGACATCTATGATAAAGCTAAACTAAGGTAAATTAACATGTAGAACTCACATACAAATAAATGATGTAACAGTTCGCTAAGGACTGTCCCAAGACCTATCAATTATAGCTAGTTCTTAGACCAGATTTGAAGATTAACTTGAAAGAACCATAGAGTAGCCAGTACCCATATGCATAATCCAATGTGTCAACATAAAGACAGCTGTGCTGGCACTTGCATGATTCAGGTACTGCATATCATATGCACGTTACATCATAACTCCGTGCATAAGTGATGCACCCCTATTCAGCATTGCAGATGCAAATGAGCACACACTCGTCACTATATATGTTACTAGATAAGCTACTATAGTCCCATAAGTGGAGTGGCATGCATGGTGCCCCTTCTACACATAATCCTGCCAAGTAATATAATTACATTATCATGCATTGTATGACATACATACAGTATTATGGCTGTCTTTAATTATTTGAATGGTGTAAAGAGAATACATCTGATTGAAACTCACCAAGACAAGTGTCTCCTTCCACAGCTGATGATTTTTGGCATGTCAAATGCCAAATGACATCCCACAGAACCAACATGGAAATTAATGTCTTACATCTCCCACTACATTATATAGTATAATATAGTAACTGCTACTAGCTTGTGCGTGTACATAATTATGTATACACTCGGTAAACACAACTTCCCTATAGCACTTTATACCACTAGCTTGAGATGCAAACTACTTGCCTATAGCTACTGTACTTATATCCACCAGGGGACTGACTCAAGGCTGGAACCCTGCCTTGGTGTTAAAGGTGCCGGACATGACCCGTGACCTTTGACCTATGACCCCACTAATTATGAACTGGTGAGGTATATAATAGCCTTGCATTGTCGTTAATTGTCTCATAATGCATAAAGTATTAACAACACACACACACACACACACACACACACACACACACACACACACACACACACACACACACACACACACACACACACACACACACACACACACACACACGTGCACACACGTACACCAACACACATGCACACATGCACACTAGGCCAAAGGACATTATACCTCCAGCCACGGGGACTGCACCCTGCTCACACACTCACTGCATGGAGTTGATACTTTTGATAACTTTATATACACATGAGCAAATTAACTACATTGTGGCTGCTGTGTTACAAAATTCACCATACCAACCAATAATTTGTAAACCAAAAGCTACAACAATTACAGAAGTTGTTTAATACTGTATAAAATTATATTTTCTAAAAATATATTTCTGTTACAAAACACACTTGAGGGTAGTCATGACATACAGTGATGACTGCTATTGTGTATGGTGCATTTGCAAATTCTACAAAAATTGTCCTATCATGTACGCATATAGAAACGCCATTCTTATACATCACTACTTGCTTAGTTGGCACTCAAATTCTTTATTCCACTTGTTATCTCCTCGATGTCTCTGTCATCAGAGCCTACACCTTGATGGTCCTTATATTTCAGCATCGCAAGAACGGGATCATGATCAAACATCTGATCGGCCTCCACTGCCTGTACATCTGTGACTGAATAGGCCATTTGCAATTGTTTAGGGCATTTCATTGTTATAAAGTCAATTAGACTAACTTTCTGGCAAGGCCTATAGTGCATGTCTGAATACTCAAACACCTTTTGCCACCAACACACAGAAGCATTGAAGTCCCCTCCAATAACCACTGGCACGTCATAGGTTTTCACCACAGAATCCACAAATTCTCTCAATGCCTCAAAATACTGTCGTTGGGCATCCTTATCTTTGTAAGGAGCATGAAGGCATATGGCTACAAAGCATGCTGTCTCCTTGCCTATAATTTCAAAAGCTCCGACGCAAGTCCTACCGAACATGGAACCAGGCAAGAAATAGCTTGCAGTATGCTTCAGCTTTCTTCCATTGTAGGCAATGTAGTTGAGGACTACACTTCCCTTCACATGCTCATCTGCGGGCGGTAGGTGCGAGTAGCCTGGTGCTACTACTTTAAATTCATTCTCCCTCTTATTCACCTCCTGCAGGAACAGCAAATCGGCACCTAGGGAACTAATCATTTTGCCAGCTTTCTTGGGGCCTTCTTTTTTGTCACCTGACCCAATGTTCCAGCTGAGAAGGGTCACCTCTTCTAGATGGAGAAGTATAAAGGATGGCAGTTGAATGTTATACTAAATTGCTACTGCATACCTGTCCAATCATTTATCCACCCAAATGACAAATCCTAGTGTACGGCTGCATGCCTTCAACAGGGAGTACAGCACTTACAAGTGTGCAGGTATATATGTTGAGCAGTCATGTGAGATAAACATCCATGACGCAGCTAGATGTATGTCAGGAATAAACGTACACGTGCATGAAATTAATGAGACAACAGGCTACGGACTAATACAGGTGGGATACACACATGCACCAGTCAGTCTACTGCAAAGTACTAGCTGTTAAAAATGTGTGCGTGTACATAGTGTGAACGTCACACCAATCAGTGTTGCACCAAGGGTGTGATCAGTTGTGACATTCACATTGATACCATTATTCACATTGTTGTTCACATCATTTCTGATGGATTAAGGAAAGTTCACTCCAACTATCAACGTTTACTAGAAATTAAAGGGTAAATCCACGAGAACAGAAGAAATGGTAGTGCACTTTTCAAACGCTTCTCCTCTATTTACATGTACATGTATAACATGCATATAAACCTCAGTCGTAGGAATTATCTTATATCAATCAATTATTCAATCATTATTAAAATGCACCATGCCCATATGCATTGGCACTTTTATTATAGCTAGCTAGCTACTTCGCCACAATTATTGCGAAAACAGTCAGTTACAGCTTAGTCTCAAGCATAGATCGCCTCAATCCAGGTATCATGCACCTTGACTTCTGGTCTAGTTCCATACACTACAATACATGCTGTCATGCACTACTCCTATAGCCTCCCTGTCCAACTAGTGCAGGTTTAGCTATATGTATAGGTACCTTGGCCGAACCATAATTCACTCCGTGCGCCTTCCTGTCCACGCACGCGTTGACTACCGTCTTCATCCGATGCTGGCGTCTGCGCCGGTGTGTCCGAACTCTCGCTAGCTGATGGCTGGTTATCCGCATCTTCGCTCGATACAGCAGGTGACTTTTCCTGTTCTTCACTATCCATTGTTCGTATCTTACCATAGACGCAGTGGTGCCACCGCGTCCTCGTATGAAGATTACTACGTCGATCCTCGCCAAGGATCGAAGGGTTAATATTGTAATGGGACCACCTGTGGCAGTCTACGCACACAGCTGGTCAGTGTAGAGAACACGTACATGAACTCTACCATTCAGCTGCATTCCTCAACTACAAGCTACATCTGTATAGGAATGTGCGGCAGCTGTGGTTCCCAGCAGGCCCTGGCCCAAGGATAATCACAATGTTATTGGGAATGTTGTGTATGCCTCTACAGCTATGTGAGGGATGTTCTGTAGACTGCAGCTGAATGATTGGAGTCACGTACTCTGCACTACCAGCTGTGGGTGTAGACTGTAGTAGTGGGTGACCAGTTCCTAAATTGGACCTACAACAGTGTATGCATTGGCACAAGTTCATTTGGTGTCATTGTGTGTTTTGTGTATACATAATGTGTGCATGTGTGTATGCTCATGAATGTTTGGTTATTCTTTACATGATTGTGTCATATTGCCCTGGACTATGTGTTGCTGCACATTCATGTCTGCACTCTGTGTTTAGTGGTATGCGCAGTTAGTAGTGCTCTCTGTAGCCATTGTGCACATGTGCAGTAGTTACAGCATGTACAGTCATAAATGCATGCATGCTGACTGCAGTAGTGGGTGACCAGTTCCTAAATTGGACTACTAATGGACCTACAACTGTACTTAATTGGCCAAGTGCCATCCCTACTCCTAATAATGTGACAGGCGGAATATACACATACCTAAGAAGAAATTGCACTGTCATATGACCCCATGCGCATACACATTTGAATGAGGTTCAGACAGCAGGAAGCTCAGGAGACTTAATACAGACCCTAAATATATGCAATTATTATAATAATATCGATGAAGATACAATCAATACAAGCAGTATGCAAAAATCTGCAACAAATTAAAATCAAGTAACCAAATGGAAAACATACCTGCCTCTCCTCCTTGTGCAAGTGTTGGGCTAAAATATGTTGCTTGGAGATGAGGATGCGCCTTAGTGACTTCCTTTGGCAATCTGAAATGAATAAACCAAAACTGGTATTCTGAGTAGTGTAGTGTAATGAGTAGCGATCGTTATCACGGTAAATGATATGCGCACATCCAGGTAATAGTACACTATTTACACATATAGATATTGCATGCACCTCCATTATTGTCTTTGCTTCAGGCTCTTTCTAGTAGGAAGATGGCTGTTTGTTGGAATGGTGTGTGTGTGTGTGTGTGTGTGTGTGTGTGTGTGTGACTCTCCAGTTGATTCCCCACCACCATGTGTGTGTGTGTGTGAGTGTGTGTGTGTGTGTGTGTGTGTGTGTGTGTGTGTGTGTGTGTGTGTGTGTGTGTGTGTGTGTGTGTGTGTGTGTGTGTGTGTGTGTGTGTGTGTGTGTGTGTGTGTGTGTGTGTGTGTGTGTGTGTGTGTGTGTGTGTGTGTGTGTGTGTGTGTGTGTGTGTGTGTGTGTGTGTGTGTGTGTGTGTGTGTGTGTGTGTGTGTGTGTGTGTGATCTAATGATAAAGATGGTCTCATCATGTGACAAACATTAGATTAATCCCCTAACGACTAGCCATTCTGTATGTAGTTGCTAAGCTAGCCGTCCCTTCTCTCCTGCAGGGTGAATAAGCCGCTGCTGCTCGTGAAGGCATGTCCCACTTCTAAGTGCTTTCCGAACGACTCTCCAGTTGATTCCCCACCACCATGGAAGGATGAGGCAAAGAGACAAGCCGAAAAGCTTGCATGCCCCCACCCTTGTCACCCCAAAACGTATCTACACCTCTGGGAACACTATTTACCTTATTCAAATTCATTGTGTCATTTACTACGAAACTTGCATGTTTACTACAGCTGTATGTATCCTTGCACGAATTAATGTTTCAAATCTTATACTGATTGGTTTACCATATTCCAATACAGTTGCAATAAGCATGGAAAGGCCTAGGGTTGCAAATGAAATTGGGGATTTAAGCTCAATAGTATATACTGAAACTAGTGAGGATCACTTCTTATGGGTGTGACCTTCACACCAAAACTGGTACATTGGAGGGAACATCACACTGATAATTGGCATGCTCACAGATGCAAATGAGTCACACCAATTATCAGTGTGAGTGTCACACCAAAATTCTAATAGTGTAGCTATTAATCTTAAATAATGCATGCATCTCCTCTTACCCTGCATAATTACAATACCGATCACCTTCACTTGATATGAGTGTTCATGTGTTCATGTGTAGCTTTATATGTGTATTGGTTCAGGTGCACTGAGGCAATAAGAGATTGATGCATAAGGTGGATGTCATTGAATACCACATCGGAGTGCTTGCTGCAGTTCACAGCAAGTCAAAATCTCTGAGACAACATGCACTGCTACCAACAGAATAACAATGCAGATTGTGTTCATACACCATTTTTGCTACAGTACATCCAAAAGCGCGTGCGCGTGCACACACACACACACACACACACACACACACACACACACACACACACACACACACACACACACAGATGTGTGCACATGCGCACATGCACACACAAGCACTTTGACAATAATTATTGTTGCTACAAGTATTCTTGTTGTTGACAGCACTGGAGCATGCACCAATGTGCATACATGCAGTACCTACCTATGACCTCTGCATGTGGGGTGCTCTCAATACTGGGCTGTGTGCCCTAATGATGTCAGTGTGATGAGTAATGAAATGCCATACATGTTAGGGGACATTCTGAGAGTGTTTGGTGACTGTGCACTCCTCCATCTCTGGTGGTGGGGCATGTGCATGTGTTAGAGCACAATGATCAGAGAAGTCCTTTGTCTGTGGGAGGAGGAACACCCACTCACATCTGTGTAAATAGTTGTTACTACTAACTGAACAGCACAATAACTTACAAATGCCAGCACCTAACATTTGTCTGGCACACTGGACCCAACTCTGCCCCCACAGCTGTTGAGCTTCACAGTTTGGTCTATTGTGCCAGACAGGCCATAAATGTGTCACAGTGTGTAACTGTGTGTGTGTGTAGCAGCAATGCATAGTACATGGCCTACTAACAGATGACTGCAAGGCAAAGAGGCATTATGTGTTTGACCAGCAGGGATGCAATGTAGTGTGTTGATGCTATTTTAGACCATACAAAGCTGGTTGCTTTGGGCAGGTGACTGCCTGCCACTCACGTCTGTGTAAACAGTTGTTACTACTAAAGAACAGCACAATAACTTTCAAATGCATGGCATGAATGTCATTTAAAGCAATCCCTGCATGCAGCATAAATACGTACACCCAGTTGGAGCACACTGTGAATCGGGCTACAGCATATTTAGTCTGAGTTCAGTGACAAGTGTTCATCACTTACACATTATATACATACCTCTGCTAATGTCACATAATATCACTGCAGTCAGCTACTACTGTGCATACTGCTATATACTACTATAGTAGAATGAGAACATACTGTTCTATAACAGTTGTGGTATACATGAAGCATGCAAGCAATTTACAGGCATGAGAACGAAATGGACGGCATTTTAATTACAGTAAGCTGATAGTGAAAAGGCATGACAGCGGATGGAGCCCACTTACTTTGGAATGGTTGACATGTATCTACAACCATGGATAGGCTTCTTCCAACATACTGATCAGCGGGGACCTGCACATGCAGTGCACTATATATGACTGCAAGCCGGAGTAGCAAGAGGCAGTTGCTTTACGAAAGATCAAAGGAGTGGTGTGGTGCCTCTCCCAAACCTGCCAAACAATACTAACATGTACTGTTACGGTGCATAGTTTATATAGCATACATGCAGTATATATGGCATACAAATAATGTGTAGGACATATGAAGAGAACTCGCCTGATTGAAAGTTAACAAGACAAGGTCTCCTTCCACAACTGCTCGTGGTGATCATGGCATGCCAAATGACAGCCCAATGGACACAGAACCAACATGGTAATTACTGTCTATGCTGAGGATTGTATGATCAATGTCTAGGTATTGAGAAGAGTTAATTGATCACAACTACGGCATTAATTTTGTTTATAATGTTAATCAACATTTTGCACACAAACAGGTATACACATACAGTTTCTATAATTATATTGCATACAAGGTATGATTTGCAATAAGAGGGGAAGCTTAGAGTCACAACTGATATAACCTGAAGACCTAGACATGTGTGGTCACTGCACCAGCATGCATTTGCCACACTTTACAATATTTGTGGTCGTGTTATCAACTCGCTTATGACATTTTACTACTTGTTTTAGGACCCAGTTGTGTACATCTGTATGTATCTGCTGTATACAGCTGTATACATCATACCATCTCACTGAGTGTGTATTACAGGGTTTGTACATGACACTAGACACAACTATGTATTTAACGTGCGTGGGTGGGTGCGTGGGTGTACCCCACCCACACACATGTGTGTTAGCTTTTCTTCAGAATATTCCCAAATTGTCCCTGTATTCCTTTCTTTACCCCTCCTGAGAGTTACTGCCCCTCCCCCTCTACCTTCCCTTTCCTACGTACACACACAATACACCCACCCACCCACCCACCCCCCTCCCACACACACACAAACACACACACACACACACACACACACACACACACACACACCACACACCACACAAGCATTCATGCTGTCACACCACACATGCATTCATGCTGTCATTACATTTTCATGTACAGAATGTTCACACTTCATATTAGATACTTATACAAGAATTTATTTTGCACCTTGCAAAGACCTTCGGCAGGTCTTAATGCTGTTGTTTTCTCTATAATTGCTCAGCATCACTACTGATTATTACAATTATAATGCTAAGTTTACAAGTGTACATAGTGTATATCTACTAAAGAGCAATTTTCTACAAAAATACAAAATTGGACTACCAGCACTGTATGGATGTGTTCTATGGGATTGCCTAACATGTTCTGTGCAGCCATGTGTATAACAGTAGTATCTTGGCATCTATATAGCATCATTGTATTCTAAATGGATATCATTATTCTACTTCCTGTTCCAGCAGGCTACTGTCTACTAAACTGGGTAAGTGAACGTAGCTGTCAGGGGGTCATGATTCATGGCCTGCATAAGATCGTAATCCGGAACACCCTGTATAGGTATCTTTGCAGTTTGCACATCCTCGAGTGTGCAATGCGCATTAGGTGCTTTTGCTGTAACGAAATCAATCAGCTCATACCTCCGGCCAGGCCAGTAGAGCAGCCCCTGGTATCCATGGGTCCCCTGGTATTTATCCAGTTGCCACCAGTTGATGGAAGCATTAAAATCACCGCCAATCAGCACAGGCAGTCCTGCAGCCACTACAGCATTCGCAAATCCTCTCACTCCCTCCAGAAGTTGCTTTCGCGCTTCCCAATCTTTGCTTGGAGCATGTAGTGACATGGCCATAAAAGCAGGGCAGTTGTTACCCTTCTTTCCGAAAATGGCAATGACTAGTCTACCAGATTGTTCAAATTGAGGTGCTCTATGTTTAATCAGCTCAGAACTTTCCATGCCAACCTTATTCACCAAAGCATCTTGGATGTTTTGGAACATTTCTAGCTTGTCAGGCTGGTAGATGATGGCGTTAATGCGTTGAACCCCTTCTTCTTCGTAGATCATGCCGAAATGACATATCTCACTTTTTATGAATGGATCGATGTTGTTTGTCCACATCTCCTGAAGGAGCACCAAGTCATAGGGCTGCTGAACTTGCAATGTGTTTCGCAAAGCTGTCTTTCTTATTTCACCCAATTTTGGGCAATTGCATTCGTTTCTGTGTGCATACGCACATTTGCTTGTTGATCCCATGACATTCCAGTTGAGAACAGATAGGGTGTCTGTATAAGAAGTAAAGAAAACAATTCAGAGCTTGATCACGCCATACATTGCATGCTTGCAGTCATGGCTCATGTAAATGGTACTTGAAAGGAAATTACTGTAAGGCAGTCTATTACAAATTCCTTTGCTTCATTCTTTAGCTATTTGTAGGCAAATAGTTTGTGGGCAATACGTCGCAGATTATTCAACAACTGAATGCAGGGCGTTTTGGCCTGAAGGCCAACGTCAGCTGCATACAAAACTGCGGCATTCAGTTGTTGAATAATCTGCCACATATTGCCTACATTGAACAACGTAGCAATGAGCCTCTTCTTCTACATTAGCACCCATTTGTCCTATATAAGACCTGATACTGTCTGGTACCACTGGTAGCTAGCTGCTTCATGCCTATATGTATATAAACTAGATTCCCACAGAACACCGGAAAGAAACTGCAGTATAAGAAAAGCCCTCTGGCACTGCAACATCTGTATATATGTCAATAATTATCTACAGTTTTAATGCATACGTATGTGTACAATACACTACTCACCTGTTTCTGGTATCTCTTTATGCATTGTGTTGCCTTTGGAGAACTGGTCTGCTTGCAAAGGAACTGGCTGTCAGAAAGTTCACTAACTGTAGACTGAGAGTTGGGCCTCAGGAGCTGTGAGAGCTGCTCAACACAAGCGCACTAGAGGGACTTGGAGTGTCTATTTATAGCAATTCTTGCACTGTAGGTTGCATGGCTAATTCGCTTAATGCATGGGACTACACCTTATGTTGTTGGGAATACGAGGTGTGATGTCCACATGCACTGTGGGGTGCATGGGGGTATTATTGCGGTTGTGGAATCATGTGTGCAGTTTGCCCTCCTACGTACCTCAAAGGGGATATACCAGTAAAATCTTGTATCATAACTACAGTAATGTAGACATGGAGTGGTCATGTGTACTCCATGGAGTGGTGCATGAAGAATGGTATATAGGTGATGTGTCATAATGCCCTCTTACTTCAGAGGGAATGTACTGGTGAATTTTGCAACACAGCTGCTATTATGTTAAATGTCTCATAAAGTTGTCATATCAACACCATATGGGAGTGCAGTCCCATGGCTGGGGGCAATGTTTATAGTAGACGTGTGTGTGTGTTTGTGTGTGTGCGCGTGCATGCGTGTGTGTGTGTGTGTGTGTGTGCGTGTGTGTGTGTGTGTGTGTGTGTGCATGTGTGCGTGTGTGTGTGTGTGTGTGTGTGTGCATGTGTGCGTGTGTGTGTGTGTGTGTGTATGTGTGTGTGTGTGTGTGTGTGTGTGTGTGTGTGTGTGTGTGTGTGTGTGTGTGTGTGTGTGTGTGTGTGTTGTGTACATGTCTCTTGTATAGATGTAGGTATGTACGTACGTATATATACTGTACATGTGTAGTAGTACTGTGTACACATGTGACATGCTGTGTGCCATCTAAACATGTATGTGCTCTTCAACCTACAGACTGTAATAAGCCATCAAAACTGTCCTTCTATTCTGCAGATAAGGTGACTCTTGCAGTAGGGCCACTGCAAAGGCTAGGTTTGTTGCTTGAAGAATCACTGGGTTTATGCCATCAGCCAACTACACCAGTATTGGTGGTACAGTTGGTTGGGAGGCCCAAAAGGCCCTATTCAGTTGGCAAACAGTGATTCCCTTCCCCCTAATTCCTACAAAGATGAAGAGCCACAGACAGCTGTTTCGCCCTGATTGGGGCTCATCGGTGTGGCGTACTGATGGTAATAGGATGAATACCACCCCCAACTTCACCAACGCAGAACCGATATTATACACCATACACAATAGTACACAAACTCTGCCATGGGAACACTTGTATTCCAATGTGCATAAAGTGGATGGCTGCATGTATGGGCATAGTGCACTGGCGGGATGTGCCAGTTGGTGTTATACGTACCTCAGTGTTGTAGGGGAAGAAGTGCTGTGATGTCCACATGCACTGTAGGGTGAGGGGGAGATTGCTGCGGTTGTGGTACCATGCATGCATGGAGTCTGCACTCCTACTTCAAAGGAATGTACTAGTAATCTAATAGCATACCTGAAGTGTTGTTGCAGACATGGAGCGGTCACCTGTACTCCCAAGAGTACTCTGGTACTCCACCGAGTGGTGCATGAAGAATGCAGAAGATGAAGTCATAATACACTCCTACTGCAAGGGGATGTACCAGTAATCTTGTAACATAACTGCAGTTGTTATAGTCATGGAGTGGTCATGTGTACTCCATGGAGTGGTGTATGAAGAATGGTGTCAATGTTGCATATACAGTGGAACCTGTCTAAGATGAACACTGTGTTAGGCAGCCATCATTCAAATACAAATAGCACTAAATCATTGCAATCTACCTCTGCAAAGCAGCTACCTTAAATTCTATTATGGTCATTCAGAACTGGCCCACAGGCGGCTGTCTTAGACAGGTTTCATGGTATTTATTGTGTACATATATTTATGCATGTAGAAGCTACCTACATCTACGTACATCTTAGACGCATGTGTACATGTGACATAATGTTTGGCATCAAAATGTATATGTGTGTGTGCTGTGTGGCCCTGAGATATATATGAAGATGTAGCAGCTGTTGTCTCTTCTAATGTGAAGTATGACATTAAACAAACACATAACCCCCCCCCCCCTCCCACACACACACAATTTGAAGTGTGGAGTAAAATTACATATACACACCTGATGAGCATGAGATGAGCAAACAGGCCATACCCTTCTAAGGAACTTCAGGTCTATGGCATGCAAACTCAGCAATATAATGAATATCATTACACTTGGCAGAACCAAGCTATAAAAGAGGGTTCACCAGCTTGCTGTCACCCTGTCGCATTGGTTGATTCTGCTGTACCCAGTTGAAAGACCCAGGACCATGGCTACTGAGTATCATGTGCAGCTTGTTAACTCAACCAAAGAGGCCTACCATTTTGGTATCTACCAAACATTTCCAGATAGCCCCGGCTTGCAGAGTGTTGCTTGGCAGATTGCACGTCTTGGACATGGAGCCGAGGAAACGGTGAGCTGGAAGCTGGAATACTCTGTCGCTATTACCAACTGGGATGCAAGCAACAATGCTTACAGAGGAAAACAGATATGTCCAGCCGAACTGAAGAAGACCTACGAGGTGAAAACAGCTGACGGTGACATTCCAGACATCAATGATGATCCGATAGGAGGTGCAGCAGATGGGCACATCAAACTTGCCAACAATACTAAAGAGCCACTGAAGATGGGCTTCGGTATCGATGGCAAACTGCTAGTGATTCAAGACGGAGTGCATCCTGGTGAAACTAGTGAGTTTTATGTGCACCCCAAGTACTACGTTGCCTGCTATCGTAGCATCAAACCAGGCCAGATGGTCGATGCTGGGGTGCAGCTGGAACCTGTGGAGTTAAGGTTTGATCGCGGATACACGACCTACAAAGTGGAGGCAGTTGATGACGGTGGCAGACACTATTTGAAGAAACCTGAGGCAGTGCCAAATTACTAGATAGTGTAGCAGTACATAGGAACCTGCTGTAGAAAACAAACTGTAGAGCTGCAGACCTGACTATATATAGGCATAGACTTAGCACAGAGTGTGTTGGCAGCATTTAGAATATATACAATTGTAGAATTCAATAGCATATATTAGAATGTCTGTATAGTACTAAGTCTTACTGTATATGAAGTGTTAATGATCTTGCTTTGGCAATCTGATCACAACAATTATTTTCTTCTGAAATTCAGTTAAGGCGAGCAAGTTGCATGGTGTAAACTCACCATATACTGTATATGTTTAGTTACAAAACATATATTATGTGTATAATTATAGAAATCTTGGCGATTACAGGGAAGTTTTGGGGTGGGCATGAGAAGGCCAATTAAATTTGCTGTGTTGCTGTTGCTATGTGCAAACAGTGCAACAGCAAACATGAATGAATATCTGATATGGCTGTATGTGCCCGATCTATACATGGTTTCTGCTGCCCTATGCAGCATCTTCTACACTTTGTAAGCTTGCCCAGTCATTGGCTTGTCACCTTTGGTGGCTCACCTCCTTTCTTTGTCGATCTCTGTCCCTCTGTTTTCATAGCGTAGTTGTCATTAATCATTGGGAAGAGCAAAGAACCATTGCTCTCCAAAAATGGCTGGCATGCTCATGTGTTTATTGGAGAATCACATTCACAATATAACTCAGTAGGGTCAGTTTGCAGTGAGGTTGTGAAGTGACTTACATCTTAGGCACACAGGGATGGATGAACAAGATATGCATTTGAGAGTCCAGAGAGTACTCAAGACAGTAAATGAATCTTTGCTAGCCAGTTTATCAATGATGCATGTTCTACTACTTGCTAGGCATGAACTAGTCTGTCGAGCCAGATTACTTTTTCCACTATTGTGCAACTGACAACTAGCTTGCACGATACCACACACACATACATACTACATGCACCTACACACATGCGCGCGCGCGCACACACACACACACACACACACACACACACACACACACACACACACACACACACACACACACACACACACACACACACACACACACGCACGCACACACACGCACGCACACACACACACACACACACACACACACACACACACACACAGTAAGCCAATAAACAGTACCTCCAACCATGGGGACTGCACTCCACCTACCCAATGGTGTTGATACAGCAAGAGACAGTGAACAGTATATTTTAGCTGTGTAACAAAATTCGTCAGTACAGTACTGCCCCTTTGAAGTAGGAGTGTATTATGACACATCATCTATACCATTCTTCATGCACCACTCCATGGAGTACACATGACCACTCCATGTCTATAACAACTGCAGTTATGTTACAAGATTACTGGGGCATCCCCTTGCAGTAGGAGTGTATTATGACTTCATCTTCTGCATTCTTCATGCACCACTCTGTGGAGTACCAGAGTACACTTGGGAGTACACGTGACCACTCCATGTCTACAGCACTACTGGTACATCCCCTTGTAGTAGGAGGGCAACTCGCATGCACATGATTCAGTAACCGCAGCAATCTTCCCCGCACCGCACAGTGCATGTGGACATCACATTCCATATTCCCCGACAACACTGAGGGGCTGTGTTACAACACCAACTGGCACATCCCAATTCACTATCCAAACTGGCACTGAACAGTGCCGTCATCCATTTGATGTACATTGGAATACAAGAAATACCATGGCAGTGTTTGCATATTATTGTATATTGCATGTAATTTTCTGTGTTGTTGAGGTGTATACATACTTTAACTAGTATATTGGAACCGATAGTCACCGCACTCTTATACTCAATGGTGTTGATATGACAACTTAATACAACATTGCATCTGTGTTATAAAATTCACCGGTACAGTACATCCTCTTTGAAGTAGGAGTGTATTATGACACATCATCTACACCATTCTTCATGCACCACTCCATGGAGTACACATGACCACTCCAACGTTAACACTGCAGGTATGTTACAAGATTACTGGGGCATCCCCTTGCAGTAGGAGTGTATTATGACTTCATCTTCTGCATATTTTATGCACCACTCGGTGGAGTACCGAGAGTACTCTTGGGAGTACAGGTGACTGCTCCATGTCTACAGCACTACTGGTACATCCCCTTGTAGTAGGAGGGCAACTCGCATGCACATGATTCAGTAACCGCAGCAATCTTCCCCGCACCGCACAGTGCATGTGGACATCACATTCCATATTCCCCGACAACACTGAGGGGCTGTGTTACAACACCAACTGGCACATCCCAATTCACTATCCCAACAGGCACTGAACAGTGCCGTCATCCATTTGATGCACATTGGAATACAAGAAATCCCATGCCAGTGTTTGCATATTATTGTGTATTGTACGTATTATCTGTGTTGTTGAGGTGTATACATACTATAAACACAAGTGCACCTTGGCCCACACATAACTACTTCAATCAACAGCTGAATTATGACCACCTTGGATAGGCTCCATTGTAGTACATGTTGTTGGTTGAGAGAGTAAAGACTGAGCTCACATAACATAACTGTAATGTGCAATTTGACATTCAACTGGTAATGGCTTCAAAGTAATGTGAGGGATTTGTCACTGTTTAACTGGACCAGGTATATTGGAACCGATAGTCACTGTGCTTGTCAGCCACCTCTCCAAATCAGCCAGCCTCTCTGGCCCCAAATAGCACTAAAACATTGCAGTCTATATGTACCTTTGTGTATTAGGGTACCACTGTGTAAGGGTGTATTATGACACATCATCTACACCCTTCTTCATGCACCACTCCATGGAGTACACATGACCACTCCATGTCTATAACAACACTGCAGTTATGTTACAAGATTACTGGGGCATCCCCTTGCAGTAGGAGGGTATTATGACTTCATCTTCTGCATTCTTCATGCACCACTCGGTGGAGTACCAGAGTACTCTTGGGAGTACTCCATGTCTGCAACAACATTGTAGTTATGCTATAAGATTTCTAGTACATCCCCTTTGAAGTTGGAGGGCAGTAAAGAACACCATCACCAGATGGCAAAAGACTGGAGATGTGACTGACTGCCCAAAGAGTGGAGCACCGCCTAAAGCCCCCGAAGAGCATTATCGCTGCATCGATGAAGAAATGGCCAGAAACGACGAGCTTACTGTTTCAGCCCTCAAGAATACCCTCATCAAGAGATTCGGTGCTGACAAAGTTCCATACGGTGTAAGAACCATAGCAAGGATTCGGAATGAGCTTGGCTGGAACATTTCAACAGCTCGATACTGTCAAGCTATCCGGGAAGCAAACAATGCCAAGAGGCTTGACTGGTGCAAAATGCGCATTGAGGAGATGGAGACTTTTGACGATGTCATCTTCACGGATGAGTGAACCATTCAACAATGAGTTTCCGGAAGAAGAAGACACCAAGAAAGCTCAAGTACAAGCATAAGCACCCCCCTAAAGTCCATGTGTGGGGAGAGATCTTGAAACAAGGAGCAACTCATCTTGTCATATTTACCGGCATCATGAACGCCATCAAGTATGGAGATATATTGTCAGGTTCCCTTTTGCCCTTCATCCAAGAAAAGTATCCGCATCACCATAGATTGCACCAGGATAATGACTCTAAGCACACCAGCAAGTACATTCAACTCTTCTTTGCCAACAACAGGGTAAACCGGTGGAAAAGCCCTGCAGAAAGTCCGGATCTCAATCCTATTGAACTGGTATGGGAATCCATGAAGACATACCTACGAGACAAGCAGAAGCCCATAAACCCAGATGAGTTGAAAGATGCCATCCGAACATATTGGAAGATGCTCACACCTGAAGTCTGCAAAAGATACATTGGACACGATACTGTAGAGGTTCATTACTGCGTGTTCACGATGCAGGAGGAAGTTAACGAGCTTCGAGCGCAGTACTGACTTCAGTGGGATACAAGACGTTTCGATCCGTAGATCTTCATCAGTTGTAATACAAAACTTAGGGAAGCGCGACATTAAATAAGGGTGAGGAAGCCGCTACAGTCAAACAAGAGGAAGGTAGCTATTGGAAGAGAAGGGTCCTAGAGGCCCTGCACATCCACCAGCAACCCCAAACCTCTAACTTGGACTGTGGACTTAACATTAATCCCTCCTGGCTCCCCTTGTTGAACAAGCCTCCTTCTCACTCTCCCCCTTGACTGACCCCAGGCCACCTCACCCTACCTCACCTCCCACCCCTATTCATTCTATTGCCTATCACCCCCTTTACTCCTAATTAGATGCACCCATTACATCACCCCCCCGCCAAACTTTTGACACTCAATGACACACACACCCTTATTTAATGTCGCGCTTCCCTAAGTTTTGTATTACAACTGATGAAGATCTACGGATCGAAACGTCTTGTATCCCACTGAAGTCAGTACTGCGCTCGAAGCTCGTTAACTTCCTCCTGCATACATTGGACACCTACAGAAAGTGATGCCAGCCATAGTCAAAGAGGAGGGAGGCCCTTCTGGCTATTGAACAACTGTTTATCTGACCTGTTACGTACTTGCATGTGCAGTGTATACTTTTCTTTGAATTATTCCTGACTTTGATAGTGCATGGCCTGACTTTGATATAACCTTAAACAAACATTACACCTCGTTAAACAAACATTACACCTCGCTAAACAAATATTACACCTCGTTAAACAAACATTACACCTCGCTAAACAAATATTACACCTCCTTAAACAAATATTACACCTCGTTAGATAAACATTGCTACAAAATGGCGCTGTGCCGAGTACAATACAGGACTAAACGTAGAGGTATATCGGCCCATAGATATACTAGATATACTAGGATCGGCCGATTCTTCTCGGCGAGTCTGCAGATCCTTCGCGGCGACTCTGCGACACTTCGGGCGACGATTCTGCCAATCTTACATGCGGCGGCCGCCAATCATTCGCGAATGTTCTGCGGCCGATCGTTGGTTGCTGAGCAGAATTTCGCACATGTATGTAGCGGCGGGTCTGCAGGAAAAAAGTAAGTTACTTTTGACACGGACTGTACCTCCATGCATGATTCCACAACCGCAGCAATTTTCACCTCACCATACAATGAATGTAGGTATCTGCAACACATATTTGTTCTCCAACAACCCTGAAGTATGCTGTTACGACTAGCACATCCCATGCATGCAGTGCCCTATCCCCACTGCTCAACAAAACACAAAACGTTTCACATACACATTCACAGTCATACCTTCAAATAACCATAGAATGATCCAGGTGACAAATCTCACACTGTTCAATAGCCAGTAACAAAACGTTTCAAGTTATGTTCTGTTTGTCACCTGGAGTGTCTCAAACACTAAACTACCAAACTGGAACACAGCCGTATACTGTGTCTCGCTCACTGACGGTAGCCTCACTGTACTGTAGTCCCTCATCTCCCTGGCTTCACTGCTGCTGCCCATGACTGAGTGCTGCCCTTCACTCAACACTGCATGCAGCAAACACAGCAAGATCCAGCTCAGAACACCATGCAACACAGCCACACATGCAGCACCATGGAAGGTACTGCATTACCTAAGTATGTCCACCTCAACTTGCAGGTCTACTACTAAAGTCCACCCTATAGACAGGAGGCTGCACCCTCCCCCCACACATACATTGAAGAGCAACTTGTTGTGGCACCACACTGTCCCACACTCACATGTGAACACAGCTGTACAAGATGTCTTTGGAATGAAAGGAAGCTGGTACTCATAGTACACTCCAGGTCTTTCAACTGTGAACACCTGAGAAGGATGAAAGAGTACAGATGGCAGAGGGAGAACAAATCAACTCACTTCTAATAATTCACAAGACTTAATAATCACTCATATACATAACTACACAACACAGCACAAGGGTGTCAGCAATAGACATGCATTAAACAGGCAAGAATTCACACATGCACACACTACACTCACTCCTTCACACACACACACACACACACACACACACACACACACACACACACACACACACACACACACACACACACACACACACACACACACACACACACACACACACACACACACACACACACACACACACACACACACACACACACACACACACACACAGTTGTGTGTTCAGACAATGTACTGGTAAGATATCCACACACACTAACCATACTCCATGGCCACATCAACAACACTCACATGGCTGCTTCCACTGACACAGGTCACGTTGACCTCCCAGGTCCCATTCCCTGGGACTCCCAGCACACCAAACCTGAGGAAGGCTCTTCTAGCCTTGCTCAAGGAAGAAGGCACTTTGAAGGGGATGGAAATGTTGAACAATTGCTTGTTAGAGGAGGTCAGTGGAATAGGGTGCATTACAGTGGAGGGGTTGCTGGAGTGGACAGTGGAGTAGGAGAGGAGGTGTTGTTGTTGGAGGGATGAGGATGGAGGGAGGAGGTTTGTGGGGGGAGAGCTCTTTGGTGGCCTATCACGATTGAGATTTGCCATGCCAGTTGATTGTTTCATCTGATAGGCTATCACTGTTAGGCTTCGAGCAGGAAGAGTTAGAGTCCCAAGGGGCCATTTTGGGGGTGAGATGTCTCGGACAGAGGCCACATCAATGACAGCTGCCCAGGAGGATGAGGGAGATGTGGACACTTCAGTGAATCTAGAGAGCAAAGAATGAGCGACTCACCTTTACACACAAACACCCACAATTGCAAGCACTTGAAGTTCATGAACAAACACACAGATACATACGCAAAAGAATACAGTACACAGCATCACAAACTGCACACACATACCTACAGTGGAACCTGTCTAAGATGGTCACTGAGTTAGGCAGCCACCTGTCTAAAACAGCCAGCCTCCCTGGCCCCAAATAGCGCTAAAACATTGAAATCTACCTCTGTAGAGCAGTCATCTCTCTATAAAGGTCAGTTAGAGCTGGCCCACAGGTGGCTGTCTTAGACAGGTTTCACTGTATACACATAGACACACATGAAAATTCACACAATTACACACAACCTAGAAAGATACATGCACACGTGCACAACACACACACAGTCACACAGACATACGTACATACATGCGAGTACGTATAGAAACACACACACACACAGAGAGATATATACATATATACACACCTCAAATCTAATGACAGTTTGCAGTCGCAGGTGTTCACAATTGCTACCGTCACATTCTCCCCAGATGAGCAGACTCCGCCCTCCACTAGAACAGGAGACCCGCCCACTTCAATAAACTGCTCCTCAACACAGCCACACCCACTCGGCACAGACACATGACTGGTGTTGACGGCCACACGCCCACATCCCGCCAACATCCCTAGGATACTGTACAGCTGAATCTCCTGTGTGTCTGAGGAGTTGGGCCCTCTGTAGAAGGCACAGTTGCACACCTTACCAGCAGCCTGAGGAAAGATACAAGCATGGAATGCAGAGAGACAAGAAGACACACACACACACACACATGTATGCACATGCACACATATGTGCAGTATGTATATAATGTATACAAAACCAGCTATAATATTTATGACAGACAGAGTGCAACTGTGCATTCTGCTAAGTGCACCTGGCCTTGCCCTTAGCAACTGCAGCTGGTATGGTGCATGTGTGCTGTGTCCCTAATGTACTCAAAACCACCTGTGGAAATGAAGCCTGCCTCATATATGCATCAAAGACCTTCCCAGAATTCTCCCAGTTTAAGGAAGGTGTGCTGGACTGCTAGTCATGTGAGGAGTGGCTAGTGGATGGTGGAGTGTGGGAGAGGGTGTCAGCTTCCTTTGCACAGCACAGTAGGGAGGATGCATGGAGAACCTCATGACACAGAATGCAATGTATCGATCATGTAAGCAGTACCGCAGCTTAATAGAACGATGGGGAGCAGGACGTTTCGACCCTGGGGTCTTTGTCACACTGTAAGCAGTTGACAAAGACCCCCTGGGTCAAAACATCCTGCTCCCCATTGTTCTATTAAGCTGCAGTACTGCTCACCATTTGCATGAACATTGCAGCTATGAGCCTCTATCAAATCAATGCAATGCATGCAAGCCTATGCCACATGACTAGTATAGGAACAGGTTGATGGAGCAGGTGGGTGGAACAGGTGGGTGGGACAGCTGGGATGACAGGGGGGACAGGTGAGGGGGACAGGTGGAGGGGACATATGGGGAGGATGGGGAAAGGTGAGGGGGACAAGGGGGGGCAGGAGGACAGATAGGTGGGACTGGGGAACAGGTGGGGACACAGGTGGGGGGGGGGCAGGGGGGACAGCTGGATATCCCCAGGGATTTAGGCATCCCCAGCAAACATCAGGCCACTTGCACCCCCAAGAGAACTTCACTAGGGAATATGGCATCCCCCAGGGATTTAGGCATCCCCGGTAAACATCAGCAACTTGCACCCCCAAGAGAACTTCATCGGGGGTAATGGCATCCCCCAGGGATTTAGGCATCCCCAGCAAACATCAGGCAACTTATACCCACATGAAAACTTCACTAGGGAAAATAGCATCCCCAAGGGACTTAGACATCCTCAGCAAATATTAGGCAACTTGCAACCCCGACAATGGGACAGTGAGGGGCAAGCAAGCAGACAGGTCAGTAGAACAGTGGGAAAGGTGGGGGGAGAGGGGAGCATGGGACAGGTGTATGGGGGAACAGGTGGGGGTGGGAGGGACAGCAGTGTTTCCCTAAAAATTTTATGAAGGGTGCACTTGATCACTAGTCATGTGAAGACTGGCTAGTGCATGGATGGTGGAGTGTGGGAGAGGGATTTAGCTTCTTTTGCACAGCACAGTAGGGAGGATGGATGGCGCGCCTCGTGACAGAATGTAATGCATGCAAGCCTATGCCACATGACTAGTGGTACCTTTCAAGGAGTATACAATGCCAAGTCTAAATCCTCAAGGAGGGTTCTTTACCCTTCAAAAACAGCCTAGAGAGAACACTTCCACTAACAATGGCTTTGAAAGTAGTAAATTGATACTGTAGGCCACTACAGAATACTTCCTATAAGCTACAGGTGTCAGTGTACATTTACCAAGAAGACTGAACAATTTGATAATGAGAAACCACATCATCTCTAGACAATTATCTAACAGCTTGTTTTATTAAGCTTGGGTCTCACCCTGTAATCAAATATCTGCCGTGATAGGACGAGATCTGGATTCTTCATTAGAGCAAACGTGCTGAGTATGAGGGGGAAGGTCCTGTAATTAAAGTGGTAGGTGTGGTCCCTCTCATCAGTTGCATTATAGATATCATAGTTGGTCTCAGTGACGGCTACTTTCATTGCCCGCCCATATTTGGCAGAAGTATACCCGCTGACAATATTGACAGCAGACATGAGAGGCTGCAGGAGAGAGAGATACAGATGTATTGTATTGTAGATACACACGGAGTTGTATATTAATGGGAGGACCTATCAATTCTAACTAAGCTACGTATTATCCCATTGTTTCTGCATTATGGCTGTTGGCACACACAGTCGCTTGCCACACACCACAGATAATCACCTGGTAAATGGCACCATGAGTGGATGCACTCTGTATGATCACTTGCCACACACCTTGGGGTCTGCGTTGGCTGTGTATGCGTGAAAGTCCAGAAAGTCAAGCAGTTTAGCTGGAAGGGCTCTGTCCACTATTGGCCTCATGTAGTCAAACCAGTTCTCGTAGCTAACGTTGGGCCTGTCATGGAGGGAACACACAACACACACACACACAATGCGGCATGCACACATGCACAAACACACCACACACTCACTGATCATAAGAGAATGGTCCATTGGGGACATCCCAAGTGACCTGAATGCAATGGAAAGAGAATATTTGTGTGTTAAGTGTTTTGCTTGTTTGTTCACAAACGTTTGTAGTTTCATAAAACACCTCTAGATTTTTACCTCGAACTCCTTTGGTGCATACATAGATAGTGGACCCAAACCATTTAGTAATGACTGTAGATTACTGTCAGAAGAGTGAGGTGAAAATTAAGAGGTGGGTTGTGAGTCACATGACTTTAATAACAACCATTTCACAAAATGCTGCACACATATCTATACACTATACACTACACACACACACACACACACACACACACACACACACACACACACACACACACACACACACACACATTTCAGGAACACATAACTACACCAGTTAGGAAATAACCAAACGAAGGATGAATAAGTGCTAAGAAACAAATGTTCAATGGAGAGATGTCTCCTAGGACCTACATTACTGTAGTCTGATGTTGTCTCCTCACTTGTGTTCAATGTGTTCACATACTTTATATAATAGGCTATTTCTGAAGGATCTAACGATCTCAACTCACAGGTCCTCCCAGATACACCTCCGGCCATTTCTGCTTCAGGCTTGTAGCCATGGCAACATAGAAGTCAGCAAAGTAACTGCCATTGAAGCCATCCAGGTAAAAATGCTGAAGAAAAGAGTAAATATTGATGGCACATATAAAAAAGAGCCTCCTGGCTACTAACAAAAGCCCAACTGTTCATTGCAAGAGCCCATATATACACAATGCACTCACGGCATTGGGCTCATTCCATATATGAAACCATTTGAGGTCCGGCTGTACAGCTTTCACAAACGCCATCACACCAGCAAACAGCTCACTCTACCAGAGAAACTCTTCCTCCAGTGTACTCCCATTGAGCTTCTTAGGTGTGCCACCCTTCGGCCAACACTCACTCAGTTCTGGTCCTACACAGTACCCATTTCGGTTGGTCAGGTAGACAAAAGGAACTGCGCCACCTTTGGCAGCCCCTTGGCAGGAGAGCACCTTGTACGTGGTGGATGCAGCGTACTTGTCAGCTGCCTCCTTGCTGCTTAGCCACTCCTGCAGCTGTTTGGGGGAGAGGGTGTCATTGGTGCTGGGAAGAGCATCAAACAGAATGGCTGTAAAGCCTAGGTAGTCCACGTGGCATCTCTTCAGCAGGTCCTGCCCCTCGGAGGTGCAGAAGTCGGTTGGTTCATCGTATGCACTGCACACAAAGGGGGATAACACAAGCATGATGGATGGTTGGAACCACAGTTAGCTAAGCTAGTCTATGATCAGCTGCAACATGCAGTATGTAGCTAATGCAACTAACAATAAGGCACGTAGCAGCCTTCCACTTAAGCTGCTTAAGCTTGTACCAACAGTGACAGCGAAAGTACACTAGTCGCGTAGCTGTACACACTAGTGTGGAACTTGCATGTGCCGATACAAAGCTATGCACTGTCCAAGGCGCTACGTACTTGCACCTATCTATAGCTACACTTGTACAGATCTGCAGAGACGTGTGCACAGGTCCTCTTACGTTAATCCAAAGACTGGAGGAACCCTGGTCTCCCCGTTTACGGAAAGAGCTGTACCAACATCAACAAACATCTGCACATTGCTGCCATACGCATGGGCCGCCAGCGCCGTCAGTAGCAGCACAGAGAGCAGTCGATGGCGAACAAACGAGGAGGCCATAACACATTGAAAGCTCATCTGACGCCCAGTGCGCTTATGGGTCCAAAATTATTTAAATTTATCATAGTGTCTATGATTTTAAGCACGGGGCCGGCAAAAAAATTTCAAGCACAGGCCTGTATAGCTATACCGAGCTACAACATATAGCTGTCACAACTCTACATGTAACCAGTGCATATTTTGTCCCCTGTACTGTCAAGTACACAGTCACTCCTGCTTTAAGCTGGATGCCCACCGCGGAGTCAGGAGGATATCTGCAAAGAGGGGGCAAGAATTTGGGATGTGAAGACAAGGCTATTTTGTTAAGTGTCAGCCCCTTAGTTCAAACGCTGCCTATTCTTCAAAGTCCCCAGATACGTACATTGCTCCAGGTGGAATGATCTATCTGAAGTCTCAGTCAAGGGTGTCAGCATGCATTAAAATAGGCTTCAGTGCTGCTACCCATACATATATACTCCCCACACATTCACTACACATACACTATACATATACAATACACATACACACATACACACATACGCCACACATACACTACACATGCACCACACATACACACACATACACCATCATCTACACCATACTTCATGCACCACTTGGTGGAGTACCAGAGTACTCTTGGGAGTACAGGTGACCACTCCATGTAGCAACACTGCAGGTATGCTATAAGATTGCTGGCACATCCCCTTAAAAGTAGGAGGGCATCCTGCATGCGTTATTCAACAACAGCAGCAATTTTCTTCCCACCCCACCATGCATGTGGAACATTGCGATCTACAAAACATATTCGATCTCCAATGAACCTGAGGGATGTTGTTACAACAACTGGCACATTCCATGCACTGGTTACTGCACATTTAAATAAATGCATATTGTAATACGAGTATCCCATGGTAGTGTTTGTGTATTATTGCTGGTCAGTATGCCTGTGCCGTTGGAGGTGCACTATACACACCTGCACTTGGGCATGTATACACTCTCCCACATACACATTCACAGTCATGCCTTCTGTACAAATAACCATAGAATGACCAAATCTCATACTGTTCAATAGCCAGTAACAAAAATGTTTCAAGTTATCTTCTGTTTGTCAACTGGAGTGTCTCAAACACCAAACTACCAAACTGGAACACAGCCGTGTACTGTGTCTCGCTCACTGACGGTAGCTCTGTACTGTAGTCCCTCATCTCCCTGGCTTCACTGCTGCTGCTGCCCCTCACTGAATGCTGTCCTTCATTCAACACTGCATGCAGCAAACATGACATCATCCAGCTCAGGCTACCATGTAATAAGGTACACATTAACTACAGTGGAACCTGTCTAAGGTGGTCACTGTGTAAGGCAGCCACCTCTTACTGAGTGCTGTTCTTCATTCAACACTGCATGCAGCAAACACAGCAAGATCCAGCTCAGAACACCATGCAACACAGCCACACATGCAGCACCATGGAAGGTACTGCATTACCTAAGTATGTCCATCTCAACTTGCAGGTCTACTACTAAAGTCCACCCTATAGACAGGAGGCTGCACCCTCCCCCCACACATACATTGAAGAGCAACTTGTTGTGGCACCACACTGTCCCACACTCACATGTGAACACAGTTGTACAAGATGTCTTTGGAATGAAAGTGAGCTGGTACTCATAGTACACTCCAGGTCTTTCAACTGTGAACACCTGAGAAGGATGAAAGAGTACAGACAGCAAACGAGGAGCAAACCAGCTCACTCCTGAACAATTCACAAGACTTACTAATCACTCGTACATATACCTAACTACACCACACAGCACAAAGCGTCAGCATAGACATGCATTAAAACAGGCAAGATTTCACACGTGCACACACTACACACTCCTCACACACCACACACAACACACACACACACACACACATACTCTCTCTCTTTCTCTCTCTCTCACACACAAACACACACACAAACACACACACACACACACACACACACACAGCTGTGCGCTCAGACAATGTACTGGTAAGGTATCCACACACACTAACCATACTCCATGGCCACATCAGCAACACTCACATGGCTGCTTCCACCGACACAGGTCACGTTGACCTCCCAAGTCCCATTCCCTGGGACACCCAGCACACCAAACCTGAGGAAGGCTCTTCTAGCTTTGCTCAAGGAAGAAGGCACTTTGAAGGGGATGGAAATGTTGAACAATTGCTTGTTAGAGGAGGTCAGTGGAATAGGGTGCATTACAGTGGAGGGGTTGCTGGAGAGGACAGTGGAGTAGGAGAGGAGGTGCTTTTGTTGGAGGGATGAGGATGGAGGGAGGAGGTTTGTGGGGGGAGAGCTCTTTAGAGGCCTACTGCCACTGCTACTGGCCCAGCCAGTTGACTGCTTCATTTGAAAGGCTATCACTGTTAGGCTTCGAGCAGGAAGATTCAGTGTTCCGAGGGGCCATTTGGGGGGTGAGATGTCTCTGAGGGAGGCCATGTCAAGGACAGCTGCCCAAGAAGACGAGGGAGATGTGGACACTTCAGTGAATCTGGAGAGCAAAGAATGAGCGACTCACCTTTACACGCAAACACCCACAATTGCAAGCACTTTGAAGCTCATGAACAAACACACAGATACACACGCAAAAGCATACAGTACACAGCATCACAAATTGCACACACATACGTATGTACAGTGAAACCTGTCTAAGATGGTCACTGTGCTAGGCAGCAACCTCTCTAAAACAGCCAGCCTCCCTGGCTCCACATGCAAGTATGCAAACACACACACATAGAGAGATATACATATACTGTACATAAACACCTCAAATCCAATGACAGTTTGCAGTCGCAGGTGTTCACAATGGCTACTGTTACATTCTCCCCAGATGAGCAGACTCCGCCCTCCACTAGAACAAGAGACCCGCCCACTTCAATAAACTGCTCCTCAACACAGCCACACCCACTCGGCACAGACACATGACTGATGTTGACGGCCACACGCCCACATCCCGCCAACATCCCTAGGATACTGTACAGCTGAATCTCCTGTGTGTCTGAGGAGTTGGGCCCTCTGTAGAAGGCACAGTTGCACACCTTACCAGCAGCCTGGGGAAAGATACAAGAAGCTAGCATGAGATTTTGGCATCCCCCAGGGATTTAGGTATCCCCAGGGATTTAGGCATCCCTCTGGGGATTTCCTTTGCACAGCACAGCAGGGAGGATGCATGGAGAGCCTCATGACACAGAATGTAATGCATGCAAGCCTATGCCACATGACTAGTGGTACCATACAGGGAGGGTACAGTGCCATGTTTATAGCCTCAAGGAGGGTTCTTTTGGCAGCAAGAAGGATTCTGTATCTCTTCAAAACACTCTAGTGAGAACACTGGACCTTCCACTAATAATGGCTTTGAAACTAGTGAAACTGAGCCTGCAGGTCACTACTGAATATTTCCTAAAAGCTATGATTGCCAGCATACATCACCAGGCATTTGAATAATAATTTGATAATGAGAAACCACATCAACCTTAGACAATTATCTAACAGCTTGTTGTATTAAGCTTGGGTCTCACCCTGTAATCAAATATCTGCCGTGAAAGGACGAGATCTGGATTCTTCATTAGAGCAAACGTGCTGAGTATGAGGGGGAAAGTCCTGTAATTAAAGTGGTAGGTGTGGTCCCTCTCATCAGATGTATTATAGATATCGTAGTTGGTCTCAGTGACAGCTACTTTCATTGCACGCCCATATTTGGCAGAAGTATACCCGCTGACGACATTGACAGCAGACATGAGAGGCTGCAGGAGAGAGAGAGAGATACAGATTTATTGTACTGTAGGTACACACGGAATTGTGTATTAATGGGAGGACCAAAAATAAAATTAAGGAATAATCGAATCGTTTCTGCATTATATCTGCACAGGTTTGGTCAAAGGAATGCAGTTCATGACTTGTGAGCTTGTGATCTTTAGGGGCAAGCTTCAACATTCTTCAGTTCATGAAGTGTTTCCTTGCATACCCAAACACCAACATTACTGTACAACACACACTGTTGAGAATCTAAGCAGCTTGGTACTGTCAAAAGCAAAGAACCATCATTGCATGAAAACTCTGTGCTCTATTGATTGTTGTCAATGTGTCCTGAATTTAGCCCCAGAGGGACAGGATTGCATGCTTCCAACAAAAACAAATTATTTGTATACATTGTGTGAATCTGTTCCATTGCATGATGACAGATAATCACCTGGTAAATGGCACCATGAGTGGATGTACTCTATATGATCACTTGCCACACACCTTGGGGTCTGCGTTGGCTGTGTATGCGTGAAAGTCCAGAAAGTCAAGCAGTTTAGCTGGAAGGGCTCTGTCCACTATTGGCCTCATGTAGTCAAACCAGTTCTCGTAGCTAGTGTTGGGCCTGTCATGGAGGGGACACACAACACACACACAATGCGGCATGCACACATGCACAAACACACACCACACACTCACTTATCGTAGGAGAATGGTCCATTGGGGACATCCCAAGTGACCTGAATGCAAGGGAAAGTGAGGAGTTGTGGGTATGGTGCTTTCACATTGGTTATATTACAAATGTCAATGGCTCATGGACCACCTCTGAACTTTGACCTCACCTGGTGCCATTATGAGTGGACCTAAACTCAAAGGTGAGACCGATGTTTAGAGGTGTGTCGTGAGACAACTGACTTAGATGACAACCGTTTCACAAACTGCTGTACACATAACTACACACACACAGTATGTACACACACACACACACGCACGCACACGCACACACACACACACACACACACACACACACACACGCACACGTACACACACACACACACCAGTGTTGTAGTAATGGTAATGAGTATTTGTAATTGATTGTAATTAATTAAACTTTTTCCATGATTGTAATTTAATTGCAATTGGGAAATTTTTGCTGCAGTAATTGTAATGGTAGTTGATTACATTCATGTAATTGATAGCAAATTACACAGTTACACGCAATCACATTCCTCCTCCTTGGCTACCAAAACACTAGAAAGAAAAGAAGAAAAATCTGAAGATTATCCTAATGTTTAAACCTAGCTCGTCAAGTATTCTCCATACCAGCTATGTCTGCACTAGTTGAGCATACATTCAGTCGGGCGGGCAAGACTTTGAATCCACTAAGATGTCATTGCATGCTTTCAAAAGAACTTGAAGCACTGCTGTTTTTAGAGGTGTACTCCCAGTTTATGTAACATTAATGTAATTGTAATCGCAATTGCAATTGCTTTCAAGCAGTAGCATAGGGAATTCTTAAAATAGCCAAGTAGCTATAGCAGCTGTAATTACCACAACACTGACACACACACAGCACACATGCACGCATGCACGCACGCACACACACACGCACAAATACACACATTCTGGGATATTATAATTACACACAGTTAGGAAATAGCCAAATGAATGAAGGACAAGTGACTGGCAAGAAAGAAGAGCTTGATGGAGAGACAACTCATACTAGTCACCTCACTTTTGTTCACATATGCATATAGTAAGCTATTTCTGAAGGATCTAATGATCTTAACACTCACAGGTCCTCCCAGATACACCTCCGGCCATTTCTGCTTCAGGCTTGTAGCCATGGCAACATAGAAGTCAACAAAGTAACTGCCATTGAAGCCATCCAGGTAAAAATGCTGAAGAAAAGAGTAAATATTGATGGCACATAAAATAAGAGCCACTTGGCTATTAACAAAAGCCCAGCTATCCATTATCAAGAGCCCATATGTACACAATGCACTCACGGCATTGGGCTCATTCCATATGTGAAACCATTTTAGATCTGGCTGCACAGCTTTCACGAACGCCATCACACCAGCAAATAGCTCACTCCACCAGAGAAACTCTTCCTCCAGTGTACTCCCGTTGAGCTTCTTAGGCGTGCCACCCTTCGGCCAACACTCACTCAGTTCTGGTCCTACACAGTACCCGTCTGGGTTCTTTAGGTAGACAAAAGGAACTGCGCCACCTTTGGCAGCCCCTTGGCAAGAGAGCAACTCGTACGTGGTGGATGCAGCGTACTTGTCAGCTGCCTCCTTACTGCTCAGCCACTCCTGCAGCTGTTTGGGGGAGAGGGTGTCATTGGTGTTGGGAAGAGCATCAAACAGAATGGCTGAGAAGCCTAGGTAGTCCACGTGGCATCTCTTCAGCAGGTCCTGCCCCTCGGAGGTGCAGAAGTCGGTTGGTTCATCGTATGCACTGCACACAAAGGGAGACAACACAAGCATGACGGATAGTTGGAACCACAGTTAGCTAAGCTAGTCCATGATCAGCTGCAGCATGCAGTATGTAGCTAATGCAACTAACAATAAGGCACGTAGCAGCCTTCCACTTAAGCTGCTTATAAGCTTGTACCAACAGTGACAGTGAAAGTACACTAGTCGAAGCTGTACACACTAGTGTGGAGCTTGCATGTGCCGATACAAAGCTATGCACTGTCCAAGGCGCTACGTACTTGCACCTATCTATAGCTACACGCGTACAGAACTGCATAGACGTGTGCACAGGTCCTCTTACGTTAATCCAAAGACTGGAGGAACCCTGGTCTCCCCGTTTACGGAAAGAGCTGTACCAACATCAACAAACATCTGCGCATTGCTGCCATACGCATGGGCCGCCAGCGCCGTCAGTAGCAGGAGAGAGAGCAGTCGATGGCGAACCCCCATAACACAATAATACCAACTGACGCCCAGTGCGCTTATAGACCCAGGAGTCCAAAATCATTAAACTTTGTCACAGTGTCATATTTTAAGCACGGGGCCGGGGTATATAATTTCGAGCTACAACATATAGCTGTCACAACTCTACATGTAACCAGTACATATTTGTGCCCTATACTTTCAAGTACACAGTCACTCCTGCTTTGGGCTGGATGCCCACTGTGGAGTTCTTCAGGAACCCTTCCGAGGTGTATCCCACACAGAGCGGGTTCACGTTGCAGAGGAAGCGCAGCTGTCCTTCGTATTGAGTCCAGGGCTTCTTTCCTTCTCCAAATAGATCGTTCCCCGGGATGTCTTGGTCATCAACTGGCTTGTAATTGATGGGAGAGGTGAGAGCATACTTCTTCACTAACTCATTAGTTATTGCAAAAGTGTCACCGACAGGAGAGGTGGGGTAAGAAGATATCTGCAGAGAAGAGGCAATAATTGGGGATGTTGAGACAAGGCCATTTTGTAGGGGTCAACCCCTTAGTATAAAATCTGCCTCTTCTTCAAATTCCCCAACTATGTATGTAGCTAGCATCCACACTTTCTCACTCAATTATGTAATTGGACCTCACATTACCCCCTACCTTCTCCTTGAAGAATTTCTAACTACGTACAGCACTGAATGAGTGACATTTACTGGCAGTCAATTACGTACTGCAGGTTACGGGTCAGAGCACATGCCCCCCCCCCCCCCCCACCACCACACCCCCTTACAGTACCTTATGCACCCAAGCCTCCTCCAACGCAAATCGCTCCTGCTTGTACTCAGTCTCATTCAGTGGTTGGACAGATTTTACCGCTTGATACACCTTCCCGAGGAAAAGCTGCCAGCGAGGGAGGTCAAAATCCCCAACCAGTCCTCCCCATGCCTTGGCAGCATAGTCCAAGACCAGGCTTTCATGGTAGCTCCAGATTGTGACTTGAGTGCGGGCATTAAACTCATACAAATTTTTCGCCGCTTCTGAGCTCACACTTGCACGGGAACCAGCAATCCACAAACCAAGAAGAAAGTTTTCGTTGGATGAAAGTAACCTATCAAGGTCTTTAATCATGGTTGTCATATTGCTACTGATGCTGCCAACTGCATCCAACCAAGGCTCGCTCTTTTTGGTTGAAAGTGCTCCTTCATAAGCAAGCATTAGCATGGTGTGCACGTCCACAAAGAGGTTGGAGAGGCACTGGTGGCCAATATCCACAAGGTCATAGCGGTAGGTGCTCCTTTTGGGGTTGACGCCACCAACATCAGCAGCTGCGAACATGTACCCCCATGCCAGGACCAGAGCGGTGGTGTTGGGGGTCTGGAAACTGCAGCAACAATGGGAGGGGTAGGACAGTACATGTCTGATAGCACTGATCTTATACACAAATCAACTCTTCCACATTTACTCTGTCTTTCACTCTTAAAAATTGCTCATCTCTTGTGTTCATCCCTCCCCCTCCCCCCCCCCCCCCCCCCAACTCACTAACCTCTTCTTGTACACATACAGAAATGTCTTTGATTCCTTCTCACTTGTTTGCCTTCTGAATTTTCACCCCATTCATTGTGTACGATATCTCCCATTCACACACGCTCCCATCCCCTTTCATGCATACACTCTCTCTCCCACCCTCCTCACACAATCACTCACCTATCCCTTCTCACACACACTCTCCTATCTCCCATCACATGCACCCTTCACTCGACATCCTTCACCTTCCCTCCGGCCCCTGCACACCTGGCCATAGAAAGTTCCGGTGCCCTCTCAATGAAGGACTTGGCGTTTGTGTTGAAGGCATATTCGTATACAGAGTGCACAAGTTGGTACCATGCAACCGTTAGAAAAGGTGCGTTGCTGCCATAGCGACGCTGGAAGTACTGATTGGCCCACATCCACACGTCCACTGGCTCCGTGCGCCAAGGCATCTCCATCTAACAGCACACACAATACAAAATAACTACTTCCATCCTTTTGTACATGCAACTTGAAGGCACATTCACCAATAGCAACAGCAGCTACAGTAATAGCAGAAGCACTAATACATTAACAGAATACCATTATAATGACTGCTATATAATTATACACAATATTATAATATACCAACACACTCTTAAAGGCTATGTATTTCTTGGATACTTACCATTAGATCAAACATGACTGGGTTCTGTTCGATGGCCTCTGGAGTCAGGCCCATTCCCACCATCGTACTTTGCGGGGTGGTGAGGGCAGCAAGAGGGCCCTCTGTGATGCCCGACAGGTTAGCGTAGACACCTCGCTGGCCTCCATAGTTGTTGAGTAGGCACCACACGAAAGGCTTGCCAAAGTACGAGTCAAAACGGTTCCACAAAGGGCGCTGAAGGGAGTCCAAATCGAGTATGATCATACGATCGTCAGGCACTTGGGACAAAAAGGCTTTGACACGATCACTGGTCCAGAAGGCAGCTGGAGGGGGGCAGGAAGGGAAAGAGCTCATGGAATTGCTTTGTACCAATCCTGGAGCCAGATACAGCAACACACTGTGTGCACATGTAGAGAAACAGCGATTCTTCTCTGTTGTTTGAAAGCTGCTGAATGTGTACAAAAGCTACTCACACACACATGCATGCTGCACATCAAATCATGCACACAACACATTGCCTTACCATTCTCAAAGAGCCAGCCTTGCATAACAAAAATGGCATCCTCATCTGCAATTCGAGCTGCTTCAAAGATGGCCTTGTTAGTGCTGGCAAGAAATGCAAGATCAGTCGATGATGGCGTCATCTCATTGTACGTGTCAGCATTGTAGTAGTGGTCTGTACCAAACTCGTCAATGAGCATCCTGTAATACTGTGTACCTAGCTCGACGAACAGTGGATCCGTTGGCTCCAGAAGGTAGTCGCCAGAGTAGGTACTGTTGAATTGAACCCAGTCAGCTGTCTTTGTGAAGTTGCCATGAGGGTACAGGGTCACCAACGCTTCTGGAACATGACCCGCAAATCCAGGCAGGACAGCCCACATGCCAAACTCATGAGCACGATCGAGGATATTCACCTGCAGGGTCGCTTGGTCCACAATCCACTGCATGTCGAGGGGACCACCCCACTTGCGAATGTTCCCCATCCTCTGCCAAGCCAAGAAGGCGGGACCAGAAAAATAATTCAGGATGTCCTCATCAGACACATTAATACTCCTGTAGAACTTATACCACACATACTCTTGTCCAGTGAAGGCAAGAGGCATGTTAATCCCATTCATAGCCATCCAGTCCAGCTCCCGTTCCCACCTTGTCCAATCCCACCACACCATGGAATATGAGACCGTACACACATTCATATAGTAACGATACTTTACATTTGAGACCATATGCACCGGGGTATTTGGGAGGGGTAGGGGGTTGGGTGGATTGAGGTAGTCCCCTGAACCGTTCACGCCCCAGCTGATTGAGTTGCCGCAGTAATACTTGAGGTACCAGTTGAAAGCAGATGCAAGCGACACTCCATTGTTGCCTCGTAGCACAGGCTGCTTTGTTGTTGAGTTGGAGTCAATCTCAAACACGTCCATTCCCTTCTCAGTCCCAATCAGTTCGTACTGAAACTGACTAACGTACTTCTCACCAAGAATCCTCCCCACCAGGCCCTGTATAGCACTCAGGGGGTCACCTACTCTCTTGCCTCCAACATGAAAAGGCTTATTACCTTCCCAGCTGTGGCCCAGTGCAGCATGGCGCGTCAGACAGGCAGTGCAGGCCAACAGAAGTAGCAGTTTGACAGTACACATCTAAAGAGGAACAGCAAGAATGAGTTCACAGGCCTGGTTCTATACACCCACACACTTAAATGAAGTTGTTGCCCCATATTCGAGTAGCTAGCTAATTGCCATGTTGCAGGAACGGAAACGCCACTAGTTGTGGTTACAGCACACAGCAGTTATACATGCCCCATACCCTATACAGTATAAGCTGTAGTAGCCATAATAGCGCATGTGTAACTAAATAATGTAAACTTTCGCGGCGCATTCACCACTAATAAATAACACCGCGTAGTTTTTAGATAATTGTGACACGTACCGTCACTTCAAAGCAGCTATAATTATAGTCTCGTCCGCAGCCCACTTCCGGCCGCCATTTTATTAACCCGAAAATGGCGGCCGGAAGTGGGCTGGGGAAGAGATCTAGACTAAAGAGCAGCTATATATTTGCAGTATCTGGTAAGTATTGCGCAATCGTCGCTGAGCATGCATTTTGTCAAGTAGAAGTGTAACAAATTTAGAGAAAAATTTAAACTGTAACAGGTAAGTCAAGAACAAAACAGACGGACTGGACAACACCTGCATGGGGGAAAGATGAGAGGAAGAATGGCAGTATGCTTACATACATGACTACACACACACATACGTGCTTACCTATTTCTTTGCTCCCCACAACCAGCCTCGCACAAAGCCCGTGATCCCTCCCCCCTCTTTGCCCTTGTCCTCTTCCTTAAAGCGGTGCTCCAAGTCAGGTAACTCTATGTAGTTCTTTGCTAGATCGAAGAAGAGTGGTTTGCTGGGGATGGGTTGCATCTCAGGGGGCAGGGGAGCCAGTGGGGGCAGCTTTCTGTCAGCTGACACATGCAGCACCTCATCAAGTCTGGCTGACAGTGGCTGAAGGGAGGAGAAAACACACACAAACACACATATACACACAGAGAGAGAAAGAGAGACAAGCAGATTGTTCAAATGGTTCAAACTCTGGCAGTTTGGCAAGCCTAAGCTGCCTTATGCCGTAATGGTAGCATATAAACAATCTGGCGTACAGTATAGACCCCTCAGTGAACTCCACTACAGCAGTGAGGGTCCACTCACTGTGACTGTGTCTAAGGTTGCCGCTTTTTGCTTTTCCTCGCCACCTATAGGGGAGGAGCCAAAAGGAGGGTTTGATGCATGTTTGATGACACATACGTACGTACTTTATACTGTTACACCACCTAGAGTTCATACATTAAATAGCCTTGTGGTCATGTGACGTACTACTGAAGAGGTGAAATGCAGCTTAAGACTTCGCAGCACATGTAGGAATGTGCGCTAATGTGAATTCACAGCTAATATTAAACGGCCAACTCACCAAACAGGGACACTTGGGCAACGCACTTCTGTCCTCTTGCTCTGTCGTTGAGTCTCTGAAGCTCTGCTAAGTGAGCCTACGTACAAGCAATCGCAGGCACACAAGACGACAAATCAACAAATGAGACACATCATGTATATAGGCGAATAGTTTGTGGGCAATACGTAGCAGATTAATCAACGACTGATTGCAGGATGTTTTGGCCCGAAGGCCTTCGTCAGCTGCGTACAAAACTGAGAATGTACAGTGTGAGACTGGTCACACATCATCCTCGGTACATACGTATGCATACATACGCCTACCACCTTGCCGTGTAACACAAATCCCACTACTCCAACTGTCACTCAGAGCTACAAAGCTGTAATCATTAGAGAAAAGGTGTAGGGTTGGAAACCTGCAACATTTGGTACTGGTTTTGAAGCTGGTGTTAGGAGGAGAGCTACCCTTTCTCATGCCTCAACCAGCTGAGAAGCCCTCACTTCACTATTGC